>JBAMAV010001646.1:0-531819 GCA_037043315.1 Amiota communis | reverse complement strand
ACAATTTGTTGTGATTAAAATTGAGTTCCATGGCTCCGCTGTTTTTGAAAAAATCCTCAGAATGCAATTCGTGGATGTAATTATTACTTCCAAGCGTAAGTGACTTCACTAAGATGAAATATGGAGAAATGTAGAAATGTGAATATTGTGTTCTTGCGAAATTGCTTACAAAGACTATTCCCTTTACACGATGAGACAATTACGTATATATTTTTATTTGTTTTTTATAATAACGCATAGTATATAAGTAGTTTGCATTATTGTAGATAATACAAATAGATAAAGATAAAGTATATGTTATTTGTTTGATTGGTATCGTATGAAAACGTATGATAGATTGAGAATATATGTTTTATGTTAAGAATAGTGTGAGTGTGTGTGTGTGTGTGTGTGTTAGTAATGTAAGAGAACAACATTTTTATTGTTTTTTTTTTTGTGGTTAATCAAATTATGTAAGTAAATTCCTAATTAATAGTGTCTTCGTAAGTTGAGAAGTTTGTTAACGTATTTTTTGTTGTGGGTTTTTTTTTGGTTTTTTAAATATCCCAATCAAGATTTTCTTCTAAAGCGCCACCACCGCCACTGCCACCACCACCACCATCCTTTTGCTTGCCGCGATCATTAAAGCCACCAAAGTTACCATTACCAGCATTTTCGCCGCCACCGTGGTCACCACCAAGCTCACGCAAGAAATCTGGTACTTCTTGGCCTGCATCTTCTAAGATCTTCACAAGATCATCAGCAATAGCCCGATCATATTCGGGATCAAAGAAAGATGTTGCACGTCCATTGTTGCCTACGCGTCCTGTTCGGCCAATGCGATGAACATAATCACCAATTGATTGCGGCATATCAAAATTAATGACATGCTTAACATTTTTTATGTCGAGGCCACGTGAAGCTATTGATGTGGCAATCAGTACTTTCATTATACCAGCTTTGAATTCACGTAAAGCAGTCTCGCGCTGACTCTGCAAACGGTCACCATGAATGGAAGTTGTTGGAAAGTCAATTGCGGAAAAGAACGATGCCAGAAAATCAGCACTCCGTTTTGTCTCAACAAAGACAATAGTACCATCGGCATTCTCACGTAAGATCTCCAATAGCTTGGCACGTTTATTAAATTTCGTAATTTTCAAGACTTGTTGTTTGACATCAGCACAAGCTCCACCAACAATGCCAATCGCAATAAACACATAATTATTTAGGAATTCTCCAGCTAAGCTCTGGATCTCTTCGGGGAATGTTGCCGAAAACATTGAAGTTTGATGTTCACTACACATGGTTTCATGTGTCATTATTTTCTTAATGCTCTCCAGAAATCCCATTTCCAGCATACGATCAGCTTCATGGAGTACAATATAACGTGTATCCTCAAATGTGATAATGGCGCGATTGACAAAGTCCAATAGGCGACCCGGTGTACAAATCAATAGATGGCAACCATCTGCAACATTGCCAATCTGATACTTAAAAGAAGTGCCACCATACACTACGCTGATCTTGATATATGAAGTATAAGCAAATTTACGTGCTTCATTATAAGTTTGAACAGCTAATTCACGTGTTGGCGACACAACAATAGCATGGGGTTTTCCAATTTCAAGGTCTTTGCATTCACTCAATATGCCACTGAGTATGGGCAATAGGAATGCAGCAGTTTTACCAGACCCTGTTTGAGCGCAGGCCATCAAATCACGACCGGCACTAATAATCGGAATGGCAACCTTCTGTATAGGAATCGGCTTTTGGTAACCAGATTTCTTAACGTTATTCAAAATGATTTCACGAAAATCTGCTTCAGTAAAGTTTTGTATAGCTTTTGGAACATTTTCACCCGTTACCTTAACTGCTATATTCTCATATTTAGAGAAATTTAAGCCCGAAGTTATGCCAGTATTGAATACTTCGGCTTCATCATTTACCGGTTCGGGTGGAATATAAAACTCTCGTTTTTTCTCAGTACCCTCATCATTTTCGCCGCCGCCTCCTATATTTTTGTTAAATTCACCATCATCGTAGCCATCACGACGTCGACCACCATCATCGTCACCACGACGTCGACCACCACCATCATTACGATCGCGGTTATAGCCATTGCCGCCAACACCGCCGCCACCACCGCCGCGGCGATAACCTTTATCTCTATCGGCATTACGTTGACGATTGTTACCATTGCCGCCATCACCACTACGACGATTATTACCACCACCATTGCCACGATTGCCCCAATTATCATCATTGTTCTTGCTATTAGACATAGAAGCCGTTGGACCCCAATCTTCATCTTCGAAATTATCCCCAGATAAATGTTGGTTACTTTTGTTCATTGCAACAGCAACATCTTCATCATCCCAATCAGCCATTCTTAAAAAAAGAAATTGTAATTTAGCTTTCCTTCTTTTAAAATTGATTAAAAAGTGAGAGAGAGTAGATGATAGATGGTGTTGTGATTTTGTTGTAGAAAAACTCTCGTTTCTTTAGGTGACAGATATTCTTTTCTTTAATAAAAAACTAAAATTAAATTGAAGTAATGAAAAACGCGCAACCAGCAGTCACGCCATCTGTAGACTGTTGGAGTCATTTCAAAGTTTTAACATCCCTGGACTTAACGAAAGCACATCGAAACACTATCAGCTGATATTTGTTGACGATTTGTTTACAAATGAGGTTTTGTTTTGATAAAAATTTATAAAATCTCAATGTTTAGTTTTATTTATTAAAATATTTGCAACATTAAAAAGAATTCGCATGACTTTTATATCTTTTAATCCAAAATTGTATATTAAACATAAGTTATGCTTAACTAAAGAAAAACCCATCTGATGCAATAATTCAATTTAAATTCCAAGAATTAATACTCAGGTGCATAAGTCACAGTCAGGTTTATCTATTAACTATTCGCTTATTTGACTTATCAAATCTGGTTGATTAGGTTTATGACTGAGTGGCATGAATATATCAGACAACCTAACAAAATAGATTAAAATGCAAAAAATAATAACGACAAATCTTAATTTCTAGCCAATAAACACAGCTGCCGTTACACTGAGCGACTTCAAATGCATCCAATTATACAGGCGGGAGCTCTCATCAAAGCGGTGACAAGAAGCAGACTACAACGATCTTCCACAAAGTTGCAGGTAAGTACCGTCGTAGAACGCTCATGTAATTATTGTAGAAATCTAAATAACTAAACAATCTTTCATATTCACATTTCTATACTATACTAGATAACTCGGGAAACGTTGTTTTGTCTCTCCTTCACCAAAAAAAATTAGTGGATTGGATAATGTGACCGATGTGTTTCTTGAATGGCTTGCACATTATTGTTTGTACGCTGAGGTCGGTTATTGCCTTTTCTGAAGTGTAAATGTACAGGTAACATTGTTATTGTTGCCTGGCTAATCCAACGAAATTTTGACCAGATCTTTCTTCACTAACACTACTCAACTCCGGTTCATATGATTTCATAATGAGGTTGACTTATAATAAATACCTGTAGGCATTTTATTTTGATATCACATCTGGTAGTAGATGTAAGGTGCTTAACATATTTATGCGGATATTTCACTTTAATCACTCGTCATAACAAAACAACTCAAGATATGAGTTTAACTTTTGCCTCGCTCTTTGGGTCCATCATCCCGCAAATTGAACATTGTGTATTCGTTAGTTTAATAGCTAACTTCTAATTTGTCGCGGGTTTGTGTTAACAGTCCTGATTTATTTTTCTATATTTTTGGCGAGTTTACGCCAAAATCGAAAAAAGCCACCTTCTGACTTAATTAAACCGTGTTATCTAGCTTATTTTAACCGTGCCGTAATAAATCAAGATAAGTGTGTGTTCCTAAAGTGAGTTGTTTAAGATGTTATACAAATCTGAATGGTTGAATACTTTCCATCGGAGCATATTCTTTGAGTTTAATTACACTACTCAACACATTTCCAACTTTTTATTTAACCCAAGGTCTGATTATGCGACTATTATTCCTTGCCATTCATATATTAAAAATACTTGAATAAACACTTTCTATCACATCTAATTTCCAGATAAACAGCCATGCCTTAAATTACGAATTTATAACAAATTGAAGATTAGATTTTTATTTTTAGTTTCGTTTTAATTGAAACGGCATGGTTTTTTTTGGAGTGACTGGATTTCCTTCTGTACCTGGCAGTCCAACAAAACTTTTGTTTTTTCGTGAAAATCATCTGACTTCTTGTTACCAAGGAAATTCTTTGTGACATTAATAAAAGCGTTCCATGCTTTAAGAGTAGATGTAAACTATGAATCTTGAATTAGCTTTTTTATGTCTGGGAAACTTTTGCTTGAGAAAGTGGAATGCAGTACCGTCTTTGCTTAATATTTTTACAAAAATTTTAATGAGTCCCAATTTCATGTGCAATGCCGGTAGAATAATTTTTTCTGGCTCGAACAAAGGTTCAAATTTAATGTTTTTCTGTCCCACTACTAGTGTGAGTGCCGTGATGGGCAATCTTCTTTAATAAAATGTTGTCAAATCATTATGAAATATATGAAGCGGGTTAGATATTTTTTTTAGTGTTGATAATGACAAACGGTTAGACTTAAGTTGATGAATAATAACAATGACGATGTCGTTTTGCATTACTTGAATGCGTTTAATGTGGCTTGTTGATGCTGTACCTGGATGCCATATGAATGCTTCAATTGCCAAATCGATTAACTCCATAAAACAAAAAAGTTGAGAAAATAATATCGACCCCTTTTTGCGAATTGATCGTAAACGACATTTTTTTAGAAATTGACTTTTTAATGTAAGATTGTTCTACAATCCTTAACACATCATCCATTAAAATATTATAGCAAAACTTGCAATATTACGCTGGAAATTCAGTTTCAAATTGATCGTACATATGTCACAGTATTTTTCGTTTATAGCGAAATTATCGTATGTGCCATACAAATTTTAGTCTGTTGAGCATAAGCAAAATTTGAAGCACAAAAAAAATGAGAATGAAAGAATGAGGAAAGATCAATGATTCCTTCACGTATGTAACTCAGCATAATGGCAAATCTTTTAAGTTTTATTTTGAAAACATTAAATATTTCGCAAAAGGTAATAAGACGTACGTTGTAATCAGGAATCAAAGATAGAGAAAATAAAAACAAACAAAAAATACCAATCAACAAAACAAACGACAAAAAATAGATATAGTAAAAGGTTACATTGATAAATTGCCTACAGTTCCATCTCATCATTATTGTCGTAGTAAAAGTGATAAAGTATACATACATATATACCACAAGATTTTCGAAATGTGTCAACTTTGTATAAATGTTATAAACAGTATTTGCAAGAGCAGGAGTTGAATATCTTTACTCTATCTTTGGGTATATTTAAAAAAATATTTAAAAATGATTTTAACAATTGTTTTTGAAGCAACGGAGAAGGAAAAGGCATTGAATTCAGAAGAAATTAAAATTTTTTTTGGCATCAAAAATGAACTTAAGGCCATATTTCTAGAGGACCAAGCTAAAAGCAAAAGTTTTTGTGTGACATGCAAAAGGTTTGAATATTCCATTTTCAAAAGTCGTAACGCTATTTTACTCCCGTAAATACACGTTTTACAACTTAAGTGTTTATGAAAATGGTACACGAAGGGATGTTCTTTATAAGTATGTATAAATATTTGATTAAAAAAAAAAACAAGAGCTTATCCCTAATTATATTTATAGGTATTTACAAATTTCGGACAACCAAGAAATCACAGAAGAATTATGCCTGTATTGCGACAGATGTCCTGGGCAAAATCGTAGCAAGGCGGTGCTGGCAATGATGGTATACTTCTAAAGAAGTTAAGTTTGACTTATTTACTTCTGGGCCATACTATGATGCCGGCACAATAGAGTCTTTTATAAAATACCGAACCATATGGGCGCCTAGTGAATGGCCCGCGCTTATTCGAAACTCACGCTTAAATCCGTCTAACTACGAATGCGTTGAGTTAAATCACACTGACTTCCAATTGCAAATTTAATTTTTTTAAATAATAATAAGTTAAATTTAAGCAAGTTGCGTACTGCAACATTTAATGAAAATCCAACAAATAAAACTCTTATAAAAAATATTAATTTAAATCATGAGAGTCAGAATTTGTACACCACCCAATTAAGAATTTCAAATGTAAAATGGAATGACTTAAAAAACTTATGTATTAAGAATTTTATACCCATCAAATATTATTCAGAATGTATTAATCTTAAGAGCAGCAAAGTAATCAGAGCTGCTTTGGCTGAAACCGACGACGAGGACTGAATTTACCTCATTATTTATTTTATTCTGTTACTTTTATAACTATTGTATATTTTCTATTATAATAATCAATAATCTTACAAAATAAAAAGAAATACTCATTTAACTTAACAATAATATTGACACACATTTTGGTCTCCAAGCAGTTAAAGCTGTGCATGCGAAAATATCGTATGTGCATAAAAGTTAATGTTTTCCTAAGAAAACAATTTTTTTTAGTAGTAAACAAATATCCAATTTAATTTTGGCGAAACTTTTCGCACCCAATTTTGAAATACTTAATCAAAAAGAACCGTCTCCTCAACAATTTACTTTTTGTCGCTTACGATCATTTCGCAAAAATATGTACATACAATAAATTGTTTTTTAAAATGCCTGTTAAATTATAAATTCAAATAAACAATGTAGACTGTATAAATGCATATGTATCTTTTATCTAACGACCTATTGAAAGTATAAGACATTGTTATAATTATTAAAGTTTTTACGTGATGGTGAAGGATATTAAACGATTTGGCAAGTGTAAGAAAATGAAAATTTATATTTTAATTACTGGAAAACTTCATTACATAAATTTGTTATCAAAAATTGTACCAAAAATGAATAATAACAGTTCTGTTAAACATACTACGTGTATTATTATTTTGTTTAAATTGATTCATCAGCAATATAAATGATGTCTGTTAATTGTATTTTAACTACTATATGAAATGGGGCTCCTTTGTTACTGGTTTTTATTATTATGTACAAATTAGCTGGCGAAAAAATGTTCTCAATTGTTTTCTGCTTCAGATTCGATAATAGCAAATTGTGAGTCTGTAGGAAAATAACTATGTCCACTTATTGGGTTAACAAAGAAACCATTTATTAAAGAGACATTGCCTCTTACTACTACATATAGTATGTATCTATAGTATGTATATAAGTAACTATTGGCGGCGACGATAAATTTTTTTGTTTTTTATTTATACTGCAACTAGTTCACACATTTGTGACTAAAGAACAGTTTAATTTTAACAAAAATAGAACACTTATACTCTAAATTTTAGAGTGTTTATACTGCAAGGTCACTGGGTTTGATGCGCTTGAGCTGTCTTATCAGCCCATCAACCATCAACTTCAACCAGAGTGGAAGCCTCTTCGTTGATATGATTTCTGAGCCTGTCTTTATGGGCTGCTGCAACTTTTTGTATCTCTGCGTTGACGGATTTAACACCGAGATCGCACTCAATGTCAGAATTACTGCTTTACCATGGTGCATTAACAATACCTCTAAGTACTTTGTTTTGGGTGGCATACCCCCATGGCTGTGCTCCATAATACCATACTGGTTTTAATATTTGATTATATATTGACAATTTGTTTTTGGTGGTTAATTCTGATTGGCTACCTATGAGCCATCTCATACTTTTTGTTTTAATGTCAAGCTTATTCCTTTTTTTCTTGACGTGCTCCTTCCACCGAAGTTTACAATCAAGTGTCAAACCCAAATATTTGGCCATATTTGAGTATGGGATCTGCACACATCCTGTATAGAGTGGTATTTGCTGTCTCCTTTTCTATGTGAAAACTATGTGTATAGAATTTGTTTGGTTAAGTTTTATGCGCAATTTTTCCGTCTAATTAAAAACATTATTTAATGCTGTCTAAAGCTTTTCTGCTGATTCGCTTTCGGTATCACCAACAGCAAGCAGTGCAGTATCACTGCCTTTATTTATCGGAGCCTTGAGTGCGAATCATTTAGTTTAATGCAAAAATAACGGTTTGATTCGATTGCAAAATTTCGCAATATTGTTTGGGAAGTAGTACTTTGAGTCCAGTATGAAAAACTTTGTCAACTGCCTTTGCAACGTCAAGAAATACAGGTGATCAAACTTTTTTTGTTCAAATGTTTTCTCTATCACATTCGCGATTCTATGTACTTGGTCAATTTGAGAATGCCATGATCACTATGTTTTAAAACCCGATTGACGTACCAAGCAGTACCCGTGATGTGCAGAAGAGCTTTATTCTACATAATCTGAATGCCATATAACAGTGGACTTTGCAGGTAGTAACTTTGGCTCCAGATTGACAATGTTATCGGTTCGAATAAGACATTGTAATATTTGCTTTTTACTTTTACACGTTATAGCATTGTTATAGCATTGAAACTATAAAAAATGTCTCTAAGCTATTTTCATACAAACTTTGTCTTGACAAATGATTTTTATATAATTACTTATCTGTGGCAAAAAGTCAGAGTACAAAATTGAGTTTGAGCGCTATTATTATTAATCGCTTCAAAACACGTAATTCGACTAAGTAATTTACGAAAAATACGGCTTAGAAGCCCAGTTAAGGGATTTGAAAGTAAATATAATGGATTGGGCACCTTAAAGCCCCCATTTAATTGTTGTTGAGAATTTGCGGGCTTATATCAAAAGTCCGTATTTGACAAGAACGCACGAGGAGACAATCGCATAGGTCTAAAGTATTTGGAATGCCATTTCTCCTCAAATTCTCTAAAATTTAATGAAATCAATACCAGGCCGATTACTAAAAAATAAATTGTGTTTCTACCTTTTTCTAAGGACTTATTGATCGACCCACTTATTATCTATTCTCATGATTTTTTTTTTAGATTTTTTCTATGATTAAAAAAAAGGCGGCTGCAAGTAGAGGGTACGCATGCAAAAAATAAGGAATGTGGAAAATATGTGGGACATGCAGATTTGTATGTAGCAAGAGGAATAAAAACGATCAAAAGAAAATAAAAGAATTAAATTTATTAAATTTACGTGACATCAATTAAGTATATAACCTAGGTATCAAGCCATAAAAAGGAAGCCACCTCTATCGGTCGAAGCCATGAGTCAGTGGGAGTCAACTGGGTCACTTTACTAGGACAGTTGATAATAATAATGGGCCCGATAGCACAGCGACCAGTAAGATCTATTGTACATAGGACAGTTGATAAGGTTAACAGTATTGTGAGGAGAACCACCACACTGCGAACAGCGATTGTTGTCAGAGAGATCAGTCAATCAATTCATCACGACACAACTTAAAGCGACTATTGTCAAGAGTGTCGTCGTCTAACAAAAAGGCTATATCATACTGATGTCTCTACGGATATGCCTAGGGGGAACAACGCCCGTAATAGTACTGAAGATGGGGTGTGCACTCATATCTGTTACCAGCAGTTCATTATGTGTTGTTACGGTCATTGACTCTGACCCAGAGAAGCAAGCAATTTCGCACCCATCGATGCCTCTATCAGACTACATCCAATACTTACATTCCATTCCAAGCATTTTACAAGACGCGATTCAAATTCAATTTTTCTCAAAGACAATAAAAAGAAATATCCATATCCGCAATTAAATGAATAAACAATAAAATCATTATAGTATATTGATAAAGTTGCTTTTATAAGTAGTACATTTATTAGATTTCAATAAAATTTCACTTAATTCTTATTCAAAAAAAAAAAAAAACATTCATATCATAGTACATTTATATATCATTATATATGCCTTTATAAATATTGTGTAATATTATTTTATATATAAGTAGTAAATAATTTAAGATAGTGCGTTAGTGCATTTTTGGTAGATGCTTATTTGTTCATAGAACAGCATCTCTGTTAAATGTCAATGTGCGTGCCTAAGTATTGTATTCAAGGCTTCATTTTATTCAATTGGCAATAAATTATGAGATCTTTCCCTGTTTACTTTCTACCTGATACAAAGTGTCCCTTGTCTCTTAATCCTAACTATAAAATTACCATTCTTAGTACAAAACTACAAACTCTTCGTTCCAGCAGCATCGCAATGCTTATCTAACAACATTACAAAATTACCTACGCACACGATTAACAACAGCAACTAACAATATTTCAAGGTACTTGCGTTTTTCATTACAACTTTGTGTTCTCATCATCTTCAACATCATCACCATAAATTTTTGGTAATTTAGTTTCTTTTTTTTTAATACATTTTAAGTATAAATTTAATTTCTGTGTGGATTGGTTGTAGCTAAAAAAAAAAGACCCTCAACATACAGTTGTGTTCATAAAAAAAGTAGTGCATCATATCCTAATGGTTGAAACTCTTTTCTGTTATGTTCTGTCTTGCAAATTGGAAACTTTTGTTATGTGTTGGTAGAACAGAGTACCCTTACTTTTATATCCCGTTAATCTGCTGTTCATTAAATTAATAACCATCATAAGCAAAAAAGAAAAATTTTAAAAAATTAATAATCAAAAATATTTAAAAAGCCGTCATCAGTAAGTGCTTTTAAGTAGTCTAATAATATTCTGATATGAGTCTTCTGTAACAGCGGTACTGTTGCTCTTTTAGTGATTTTTATGATGATTGTGAATGATTAAGTAGGTTGTAAGACATCATATAAATTGTCCAGACGAAAAATGGAGCAAGGTTTTGTGGACATATTAGAGTAAAACTGTTTTGTGTGGTGAAACAGGCTTCAGACAGTATGTAAGCCAACCATTAAGCTCAGAATACCACCCTAAATATACTACCAAGATGGTTAAACATGGAGGACTGAACTTTATAGGATGCGCTTTCTTTTTGTTTACTGGCGTAGGTCCTATTCATATGAGCAATGGCATTATGCACAAAGCAGTGTACTTTAATATATTGAAGGATTTTGAAAATGCTATCATATGCTAGTTGGAAAATACCAATAAATGGACGTTTCAACATGACAATGATCCAAATCACTCAAGTAAACTATCTAAGGAATCGTTTGCATATGAAAAGATCGACGTGATGCTAGGGCCAGTTCAGTCCCCGGACTTTAATTCGATCAAAAAACTCTCCTTCAAATAGCGCACATCTTTGGGTGGTGGTTAGAGAATCATGAGTTTAAATTCCTCCGAAGCATTATAAGGAACTTATGTACTCCATTACACGCCGATGCAAGGCCATAATAGGCAATATTGGATTTACTACGACGAATTAGACCCATAGAAACATGTAAAATTTGTATCTTTTAGTATTAGTGAGGTTTTTTTGGTTTTTATTTTTAATTATAATGAACATGACTATTTTTTTGAATAACGTAATTTTTGTATTTTATTTTGAGAAAGCAACAAATGAAACTGTAATTATTCTCGAAAATACTTAGTTCACGCTCTAAAAAGGATAAAACTAGAAAATATTCTCATCTAAAATTGTTATGTACAAACTATTCAATATTTATCGTCTATTAAGTGAACAACTTAACATACCTGACATATTTTAATGTAAGTATTTAATACACATTCATAGTCATGTTCAATGTATGTTTATCCCATTGTTCGGACCTACCCAAGCGGCATATGACCACGGCTAGCCTCTGAACATCATACCGTTCAAACACATAACCCTCCTTTTTAATTTTAAATACGGAAAGAAGAAACCAATCCAACCCATGACAATTGGCACTTTTTTCTTATTTCTCTGTAGTCCCCCAACATACTCTATTAGGTATGTTACAATACAATAATCATCGAATTTAATAGATATAATTTAAAGCGAATATTTGAAAATTGAAAATGATAATTTGTAGTACCCAAATATTGATATATACCCCGTTTATAAGAAGCCCGAAACGGTTTGCACTTAGGTCACCCTGACTCAATACACATGTATCGCTAGAATGAAAAAAGAACACTCAAACTAAATTGATGCCAAATACTGAAAATTTATTGTCAAAGCATCAGGTTCATCCCTATCACTAAAAATCATTTATTAACTTGCTTAGTGATTATATGTAATACATATTAAAGTTTAGTTTGGTTCGTTTTAATTTAAATTTCATTCATAAATGTATAAAACTTAATGTGTTTTATTTTTTTATTGCATTTTCACTCTACACTTCAGTACAATTGGAAATCAGTCAAAAGCACATTTGAAGTTGCTGAATTTGCCTGTAACCGAAAAAAATGCCACGTGGTCTACGAGACAAAAAGGTTTGGGTACCTCTGATCAGAGCAACGCTTCTTCTATCTCTTGCACAATATAGCCGCTAAAGTCGTCGCTGAGTTAAGTTGGGATAGATTTGCTTTCAGTTTCTTAATTGCAAATTTGTATTGAAAGATAAGAGTTGTTAACTTTATAACAAATTAACTTTGTTTAATTAAATAAAGAATTAACTTACATAGAAGAAAATGTGAAGAAGTGAAATAAATAAATTATTATGAATAACAGATTTGTTAAGAATTTTAGTTAGTTATTCAAAAATATCCATTTGATCTAGAGTAGTATCTAAAATATATCCAGCTATAATTTTTAATACACAAATATTTATACTTTTCATAAAATAAAATAAATAAAATTATTAAACACTTAATAACACATGTAGGTAAATGAGCATTAAATATACTTATGTATATCACTAAATAATTCCGGAAGGAATTGAATTTACTATCAGAAGCACCATCAAATTAGTGTCATGGACGCTTAGTTGTTGTATTTTGAAACGCACGACAAATCACATTTTCATGTAAGACAATGTTTGGATGAAGTGAGATCGATGTGAAGGAAGACAGTCTTAACTTTGATGCAATATAAAATTATCATAAATTGTACTTAATTGAAATAATCTGTAAACATCTTAGAACTAAAACTTTGTTATACACGGTGCAAGAATTAAGTATCATTACTAAACCAACCAGTCACGCCATCTATGTATATACTGCGAATATACAATACTAGACTACAGTTGATTATGAAGCCACCATTTCAGTTGAAGAAGTTGCCGGCCCATAGTCCAAACCTCAATTCGAGTGAAAATCTAGTGAATATCTTCCAAAGAATATATATATATATGAGAATGTGTACTGAAATACAAAAAAAAGGGGGGCTTATTATGATTGCTTGTTTGACTTTTAAAAACTGAAATGTAACATACTTGCTTGGTACCATATATGCCAATCCAATAGTTAACGATCTTTTAGCCTAAACGAACCATGATATTGTGAAGTTTGTTCGAATCATCGAAATGCGAAATAGCTCCATCATCTTTAGAACTGCCATACTTGCTTTTGTAGACTGTAGACTGTGGGAAACAAACGCCTATCTGGTGCACAACAATGTAAAATTAAAAAATTCCATTTCGTTTGAGTATTAATTAAGCTAATTATTAGCCAGTAATAGATCGAGCGGCAATCAATTTATTTATTTGTAACATATATATAACAAAACTATTGAAACGCGTGGAGCACTAAAGGTGCCTCTATTATATTATGACAACCAAATTGAGAAGTGATTTAGTCGTTTTGCGACAGAGTTTTGCACCAATATCATTCCGGTTATATATATTATTATATTGTAGATAATATATATGATGATGAAGCCAATAATTGACAACACAAGAATTACATAGATACGAGTAAGTACACTTCCGTCTGGTTTTTCTTCTTTCTTGTAGCCAGTTTATTTTATTGCTCTTGTCCTTGCTTCAGTTTTTGGTAGACGATATTCCCGTCATGTACTTAACACAATTAAAGTCAAAATTTGTAAAACTTATAGTCTTAGGTTTTATCATAACACAACAGAAGTGTTGTATGCGATTTCGATCGAATTTGCACAACTTTCAAAATAAAGTTGTGACCAATTACATTTGTTGCAGTAGAGATCTCGAAGACTTGGCTGAATCAAAAATGGACTTCTCTGAGGTAACACAATTGAATTATTGCAGTTTATTGTCTTGATTCAGTTTTGACAATTTGTTGTGATTAAAATTTAGTTCCATGGCTCCGCTGTTTTTGAAAAAATCCTCAGAATGCAATTCGTGGATGTAATTATTACTTCCAAGCGTAAGTGACTTCATTAAGATGAAATATGGAGAAATGTAGAAATGTGAATATTGTGTTCTTTTTGAAATTGCTTACAAAGACACGATGAGACAATTACGTATATATTTTTATTTGTTTTTTATAATAACGCATAGTATATAAGTAGTTTGCATAATCCAAAATAATACAAATATATAAAGATAAAGTATATGTTATTCGTTTGATTGGTATCGTATGAAAACGTATGATAGATTGAGAATATATGTTTTATGTTAAGAATAGTGTGAGTGGTGTGTGTGTTAGTAATGTAAGAGAACAACATTTTTATTGTTTTTTTTTTGTGGTTAATCAAATTATGTAAGTAAATTCTTAATTAATAGTGTCTTCGTAAGTTGAGAAGTTTGTTAACGCATTTTTTGTTGTGGGTTTTTTTTTGGTTTTTTAAATATCCCAATCAAGATTTTCTTCTGAGGCGCCACCACCATCCTTTTGCTTGCCGCGAACATCGCAGCCACCAAAGTTACCATTACCAGCATTTTCGCCGCCACCGTAGTCACCACCAAGCTCACGCAAGAAATCTGGTACTTCTTGGCCTGCATCTTCTAAGATTTTCACAAGATCATCAGCAATAGCCCGATCATATTCGGGATCAAAGAAAGATGTTGCACGTCCATTGTTGCCTACGCGTCCTGTTCGGCCAATGCGATGAACATAATCACCAATTGATTGCGGCATATCAAAATTAATGACATGCTTAACATTTTTTATGTCGAGGCCACGTGAAGCTATTGATGTGGCAATCAGTACTTTCATTATACCAGCTTTGAATTCACGTAAAGCAGTCTCGCGCTGACTCTGCAAACGGTCACCATGAATGGAAGTTGTTGGAAAGTCAATTGCGGAAAAGAACGATGCCAGAAAATCAGCTCTCCGTTTTGTCTCAACAAAGACAATAGTACCATCGGAATTCTCACGTAAGATCTCCAATAGCTTGGCACGTTTATTAAATTTCGTAATTTTCAAGACTTGTTGTTTGACATCAGCACAAGCTCCACCAACAATGCCAATCGCAATAAACACATAATTATTTAGGAATTCTCCAGCTAAGCTCTGGATCTCTTCGGGGAATGTTGCCGAAAACATTGAAGTTTGATGTTCACTACACATGGTTTCATGTGTCATTATTTTCTTAATGCTCTCCAGAAATCCCATTTCCAGCATACGATCAGCTTCATCGAGTACAATATAACGTGTATCCTCAAATGTGATAATGGCGCGATTGACAAAGTCCAATAGGCGACCCGGTGTACAAATCAATAGATGGCAACCATCTGCAACATTGCCAATCTGATACTTAAAAGAAGTGCCACCATACACTACGCTGATCTTGATATATGAAGTATAAGCAAATTTACGTGCTTCATTATAAGTTTGAACAGCTAATTCACGTGTTGGCGACACAACAATAGCATGGGGTTTTCCAATTTCAAGGTCTTTGCATTCACTCAATATGCCACTGAGTATGGGCAATAGGAATGCAGCAGTTTTACCAGACCCTGTTTGAGCGCAGGCCATCAAATCACGACCGGCACTAATAACCGGAATGGCAACCTTCTGTATAGGAATCGGCTTTTTATAACCCGATTTCTTAACGTTATTCAAAATGATTTCACGAAAATCTGCTTCAGTAAAGTTTTGTATAGCTTTTGGAACATATTCACCCGTTACCTTAACTGCTATATTCTCATATTTTGAGAAATTTAAGCCCGAAGTTATGCCAGTATTGAATACTTCGGCTTCATCATTTACCGGTTCGGGTGGAATATAAAACTCTCGTTTTTTCTCAGTATCCTCATCATTTTCGCCGCCGCCTCCTCTATTTTTGTTAAATTCACCATCATCGTAGCCATCACGACGTCGACCACCATCATCGTCACCACGACGTCGACCACCATCATCGTCACCACGACGTCGACCACCACCATCATTACGTTCGCGGTTATAGCCACCGCCGCCAACACCGCCGCGACGATAACCTTCATCTCTATCGGCATTACGTTGACGATTGTAACCATTGCCGCCATCACTACTACGACGATTATTACCACCACCATTGCCACGATTGCCCCAATTATCAGCAGTGTTCTTGCTATTAGACATAGAAGCCGTTGGACCCCAATCTTCATCTTCGTCATTATCCCCAGATAAATGTTGGTTACTTTTGTTCACTGCAACAGCAACAGCAACATCTTCATCATCCCAATCAGCCATTTATTTTTGAAAAAAGATTCGTTTTTTTTCTTTTAAAATTGATTAAAAAGTGAGAGAGAGTAGATGATAGATGGTTTTGTGATTTTGTTGTAGAAAAACTCTCGTTTCTTTAGGTGACAGATATTCTTTTGTTTAATAAAAAACTAAAATTAAATTGAAGTAATGAAAAACGCACAAATAAATGCTAAACTTAAATTACAGCAACCAACAGTCACGCCATCTGTAGACTGTTGGAGTCATTTAAAAGTTTTAACATCCCTGGACTTAACGAAAGCACATCGAAACACTATCAGCTGATATTTGTTGACGATTTGTTTACAAATTTCGCAAGTATGCGGTTTTGTTTTTATTTCTCGATTGATAAAATCTCAATGCTTAGTTTTATTTATTAAAATATTTGCAACATTAAAAAGAATTCGCATGACTTTTATATCTTTTAATCCAAAATTGTATATTAAACATAAGTTATGCTTAACTAAAGAAAAACCCATCTGATGCAATAATTCAATTTAAATTCCAAGAATTAATACTCAGGTGCATAAGTCACAGTCAGGTTTATCTATTAACTATTCGCTTATTTGACTTATCAAGTCTGGTTGATTAGGTTTATGACTGAGTGGCATGAATATATCAGACAACCTAACAAAATAGATTAAAATGCACAAAATAATAACGACAAATCTTAATTTCTAGCTGCCGTTACACTCAGCGACTTCAAAGGCATCCAATTATACAGGCGGGAGCTCTCATCAAAGCGGTGACAAGAAGCAGACTACAACGATCTTCCACAAAGTTGCAGGTAACTCCTGTCGTAGAACGCTCATGTAATTATTGTAGCAATCTAAATAACTAAACAATCTTTCATATTCACATTTCTATACTATACCATACTAGATAACTCGGGAAACGTTGTTTTGTCTCTCCTCCAACAAAAATTAGTGGATTGGATAATGTGAGCGATGTGTTTCTTGAATGGCTTGCACATTATTGTTTGTACGCTGAGGTCGGTTATTGCATTTTCTGAAGTGTAAATGTACAGGTAACATTGTTATTGTTGCTTGGCTAATCCAACGAAATTTTGACCAGATCTTTCTTCACTAACACTACTCAACACCGGTTCATATGATTTCATAATGAGGTTGACTTATAATAAATACCTGTAGGCATTTTATTTTGATATCACATCTGGTAGTAGATGTAAGGTGCTTAACATATTTATGCGGATATTTCACTTTAATCACTCGTCATAACAAAACAACTCAAGATATGAGTTTAACTTTTGCCTCACTCTTTGGGTCCATCATCCCGCAAATTGAACATTGTGTATTCGTTAGTTTAATAGCTAACTTCTAATTTGTCGCGGGTTTGTGTTAACAGTCCTGATTTATTTTTCTATATTTGTGGCGAGTTTACGCCAAAATCGAAAAAAGCCACCTTCTGACTTAATTAAACAGTGTTATCTAGCTTATTTTAACCGTGCCGTAATAAATCAAGATAAGTGTGTGTTCCTAAAGTGAGTTGTTTAAGATGTTATACAAATTTGAATGGTTGAATACTTGCCATCGGAGCATATTCTTTGAGTTTAATTACACTACTCAACACATTTCCAACTTTTTATTTTATCTAAGGTCTGATTATGCGATTATTATTCCTTGCCATTTATATAATAAAACTACTTGAATAAACACTATCTATCACATCTTATTTCCAGATAAACAGTCATGCCTTAAATCACGAATTTATAACAAATTGAAGATTAGATTCTGATTTTTAGTTTTGTTTTAATTGAAACGGCATGGTTTTTTTTTGGAGTGACTGGATTTCCTTTTGTACCTGGCAGTCCAATAAAACTTTTGTTTTTTCGTGAAAATCATCTGACTTCTTGTTACCAAGGAAATTCTTTGTGACATTAATAAAAGCGTTCCATGCTTTAAGAGTAGATGTAAACTATGAATCTTGAATAAGCTTTTTTATGACTGGGAAACTTTTGCTTGAGAAAGTGGAACGCAGTACCGTCTTTGCTTAATATTTTTACAAAAATTTTAATGAGTCCCAATTTGATGTGCAATGCCGGTACAATAATTTTGTCTGGCTCAACCAAAGGTTCAAATTTAATGTTTTTTCTGTCCCACTACTAGTGTGAGTGCCGTGATTGGCAATCTTCTTTAATAAAATGTTGTCAAATATAAGTGTCGTATAAATATGTTAAGCACCTACAGTCATTTATTATAAGTCAACCTCATTATGAAATAATATGAACCGGGTTAGCTAAGCTAAGCAAGGCATCACAGTGGAACGAATGACTTTCGGATGAACTCGTCGCTGTAGATAAGGGCCTATCTATTGTGTCCTCTCCTACTATGTATACAACATTATACGAGTATTAATCTGATTTGCCCAAGTTCTTCGGCAAGTATTATCATTTCCAATGAAAAATGTTTTTGTTTTTCTTTTTGTTTTGTATTTTCTTTTTATTTATTTTATTGAACATAATCATTTTGTTTTTCGTTTGTTTTTTTTTTTGTGTATTTTTGCTTTTAATATATTTTTGTTTTTTATGTTTTTTTTTTTAAATTTTTAATGTTTGCGTTTTTTAATAGTTAAGTTTGTGGTTGTTGGTTGTTGTTGTAAACTTATGCCATAACATATTTTTGTTTATGAATAATTAATAATTTAATATGAATAATTTTTGTTGTTCATTCCTCATTCCTCAATGTTCATTCTTTCAAACTTTTCTTGACATTTTCCTCTCTATTCGTACTTTCTTTCTTCATTAAAAAAATGTCGTTTTCTTGTTAATTTTAAATTTACCGTTTTTTTTTTGGATTTCATTTTCTATTCATTTTATGTTTTAAATTGTCTTCTCTTTCGTTCTTCTTTCTTTTTTTCTTCCTTCTATTTTCGAAAGGAATGACCTTTCTTCTATCAATCAATATAATTATTTGTTATTTTGTCTTTGCTTTTGTTGTATTTTTAAATTGTAATAATAATTTTATTTTAATGAACTTTAATTTATTTTTTATTTATTATTATTTTGTTGTTTGTCTTTAATTTCATTTAATGCAATGTTTGTATTTGTTGTAATGTTGTTTTGTATTACAAATTTATTAATTTGTATATTTATTTCTGCTGTTGATGTTGTGTGTATGTATGTGAGTGTGTGTGTTTAATGTGTATATATTTTTATTGGATTAACATTATCGACAAAATATATTTAAATACAATATTTATTTATTTTTTGTTTTTAATTTTTATTTTTTTTTTATTTTATGTTAATTTAAATTTTCTTTTTTTTGTGTTTTTAAAATTTTTTTGTTTTTGTTTTGTCGTTTTGTAAATTTCACTGTTTTTTTTAATCTTTTTTATTAATATTATTATTAATAGCATTCAATTGTAAATTTGCAGCAAAAAGCCTCATATAGTATAATATTTGTTATTGTTTTAATTTATTTTTCTTTTTTTTTTTTATATGTTATTTTAATTATTAATTTTTTTTATTTATTTTATCATTAATTTTACTTTATTTTGTTTGCAATAAGAATTTTCTTTATTTATTTGAATTTCGTTTTCTTTTAAAATTTTTTTGGCGCATAATTTAATGTTATTTAAGGTGTGCGTGTGTGTGTGTGAATTATGATTTTTTTGGCTTATCGTTATTTAATATTTTGTAAATTTTTATTTGTAAAATTTTCCTTAAATGAAAATAAAATTTTTCTTTTTTCTTTAGTTAGTGTGTGAGTGTGTGTGTTTATTATTTAACAAATAATAAATGTAATAAAAATTGGCTGGTGCATGAATATATTTTGGATTTATTTATTATTTTATATTTATTTATTTTATTTTGTTTTTTAAATTGTTTAACATTTATTTTTTAATAATTTGTCTTTTTCTTCTGTATAAATTTAAAATTTAATTCATGATTATACTTACTTAATATTCTTCTTTTTTTTTTTATAAATTATTTATAATAATAATAATAATATTTATAATAATAATAATAAAAACTTTTGTGTTTCTATCAAAAGTGCATGATTAAAAATTGTATTTTTTCCTTTATTTTTAATAGATGTAAATATTTTTGTGAATTCTTTCTATTATTTGTAATTATTTTCTTTTCATTTATTTATATATTTATATATATGTATATATATATATATATTTATTTATCATTTCATTAAGTCATTCATTCAATTCATTTATTTGTTATGTAATGTTGAATGTCAATAAAATATTTTATGTATACTTTGATTGCATATTATAGATAAATAGATAAATATATGTAAGAAGTTTGTTCAAAAAGAAAAAGGAAATTTTTGTTATTTTTTAAATCAGTGACTACTTCCATTCATCATCATTATGTCATAGCAATAGTCTAATGAAGGAAATTGATCCTATGTTTTGAATAAAGGAAAATGTGTTGCTCAGGAGTTGGTAAACACCCGAGTACAAAAATCTTCATGTTCGAACGCTCATGACCGCTCATTTATGAAAATGTTCATAAATGAAGATTTCTTGTTTTTGCTCGCGTTCATATATGATTGCATTCATTTTGCTCTTTGTTCGTACGCGAGCGATGAACAAACGAAAGAATGCCCTCATCTCATTACTGATGACATTTCATTTAAGTGCATTTACGCGCTCTCATGCGCTCTGCTCATGTACGTTTTGTTGTTGTTTTAGTGGTGCGTTTTCTGTGGAGGTTGCTTTTGTGCGAAAATGAATGAAGATCGAAATCTAATATGATGGAATTCTACAATAGATAGGCTAATCAGGTCAAATGTGAAGGTTGTGCTCATTGAGTTCATCAATATGAATGAAATAATGCATTATGAGTTTTTTTCCTAAAAAATCAGAGATCAAAATTAATAAGGAATGTCAATGCTATGTAAGCTCTTTTGTGTGAAATAATCTCATACAATTGGTATTTACTATGCTTTACTTTCACTCAACGCTTATAGCCATCATATTTTCCACATATAGATAACTCGGTATGTGAGAGAGAACTTTATAGTAGACTATTCAGACATGGTCACCATTATAAATTCACAGAATTCCTTTTTCTTTTGAACTACACTTCGCATATATTGCTCTAAATATTTTATTTGTATATTTATATTTTGTTATATATAAAAAAAGTTGCATAAAAAAAAAAGATATACATATAACCTGAATCTGAAAATTAATAGATTAGCCTTCCATCCATTTCTAAGTGCCTTTCAAAATTTGTTAACAAATTTCCCTTCTGGTTTAGTGTTCCTTTTTTTATGTTATTTGATTGAATTAATTGTTTTTAATAATAATAATAAATTTTGTTATTTGTTTGTGTTTATGAAGCATACAACAATATGCTTTGTTGATTCATTTTGATTTCAATTTATGTTTTATGTATCATTTCATTTTGCATATTTTTTGGCTTTTAAATCAATTCTAAACCTTTATTTATTTATTGTAATATAGTATGTAATTAATTTATTCATTTATTTTATTTTTATATTTATTGAAATGTACTATTTTAAGCTACATAAATTTAAATATTTACAACATATAAATTTCTAATAATAATAATATACATACATATGTATATCCAAATTTTTATTTAATTCAATTATTTAAATATAAATTTATTTATTTATATTTAGGTATATTTGTTTACTTTTTATTTTTATATTGTTTATATAAAACAAATCCTTTCACCTTTGTATTTGTATTATGCTTAATATTTAATTTTGTTTTAATTAATTTATGTATGTGTTTTCATCTGCATTTTCATTTATTTATTTTTAATTTTTATTCATTTTAGCTTATTTTAGTTTAAGAAAAAAATTTATTTATTTATATACTATACTATATTAGTATATTTCTGTTTCTTGTCGAGCTTTAATAATTTTGTAAATACAAAAAAAAAAAAAATAAATCTTTTCACATATTTTTAATATTTTATTATGGTTTTTTTTGGTGTTTTTTATTTTTAATTTTCTTCTTGTGTTTCTTACCAATTTTGAATATTTAAGCTTTGTAAAGAATATTTAATTAATTCATGAATTTTTGTTATAAGTAAATTGCAATATGGACAGAGTAGTTTAACTTTTTTGTTTTTATAAGTAAAATCATTTAATTTATTAATTATTTTTTATAATTATTTATTTATTTAAATTTTTTAAAAAATATATAACACTTACACGAAGTTGAATGGTTATAAATGGTTAAATAAATAAATAAATAAATAAACTGAAATTGTAAAGAAATAAGATGTTGTATATTATGAAAGAGGAATGAAAAAAATGTAGGCCGGATTATTGATTATGAGATGTTTGAAATCATCTATCAGGTGTGTCACAGAAATCGAGACAAACTGAAATTGAATTGATTTCAAAGCCTAAAAATATGTAATTAAAATTTTTCTATTACTGATACTTTAATTATTGAGTAAATAAATACTTGTATACTAAAATTTAATTGCATATTTTTTTATTTTCTGTGACACCTGCATGCTTTTTGTTTTTGTTTTGTTAGTCTCCTTTTAGGCAGTTCGAAAATAACTAAACGAGTTAGAATAGACATTTTTACATTTTTTCAATTTGATTCAGTATTTGGGGACTTAATATTTAATAATTGTATGCTGAATTGTGAACTACTATGGTAGTACACAAGGCCACAGGAAGAAAAAAGAAAGCAACTGGCAATACTACAAACACTTACCTGCTTCATTGCTGTTTTGTGTATGGGGTACAAAATATATTTGATTTTATTAACTAAATTTTTCATTTGATGTAAATTTTATGATAGGAAAATATTGTCAAAAAATAATTATTCACTGCTTTGTATGCATTTTTATAAGATTTGAATGTATTCAGATACAACTATCTATGTATGTGTACAATACTTTTATGCATTATAAACTTCAATTTCACTTGAGAAAATATCAACACTTCTAAGTAATGAAGTAATATACATAAGTTCCTCACAAGTTCTATTAATAGCACTCATGTAACATAAGTATAATGAAAATTATTAGTCAAGTATCATAGGTTGCATTCAATTACCAAAATTACCATTTAAATTTCATAAGAATGTTATAAGTATGTATTAAAACTAGGGTTGTAACGGAGATCAATTTAGCTGGGGCGGATGAGGAGGAAGGAGGCTAGAGTTTGACCTCCGCGGAAGCGGATGTTATCGGAGGTGGGTTAACAAAGAAAAAAAATTCTGTTTTTACATTTTATCAAAAAAAACTTACCCCATAAGTACACCACAAAGTGCGTACCACAAAGTATGCTTACATACATATGCAGTATATAAGTAACTATTAAAATTGATAAGAAGCAAATTATTCTTAATAAACAACAATTTTGCAGGTTTGTCGCCTTCTCAATGGTTCGTAAATTAAACCGGCTCCACTAAACGGTTGCTTGCTTGCATAAGATCAAGACGACGACGTTAAATAAGCAAGTACAAGGGGAAAAGAGCTTGTCATTTTTTATTATATCTCCACGATATTAAAGGGTCTTCGTTTTGCAGTACACTTGATGCAATTCAATCTTAGGTCTCTTGGCGACAGAAGTTCCGTCGTCATCAGCTCCACTTGAAGCTTTTACAAGACCCAAGTCATACAGCATTAGCAAACGCAATAAATAATTCAGATTGAAATTTGTCCTTAACAATTTCATCCAAAAACTTCAGCTTGGTCCGAATATGTAGCAAACGAAAACAATGTATTGCTTGGAAGACCACGGAATCTTGAATTGGTGTCTTCAATTATTTAGTTTTTTTTTTAAATTTTGATATGGGATGTGAGGGGGAGTGAGAAATGTGATGTCACAAGCAATGACAAAATGTATATATATCCCTCGCTAAAACTTCGTTCAAAACATGCGGAGGCTGAGGTACGATTTGAAGCGGATGTTCTGCAGATGCGGAGGAGTTCCGTTACAATCCTAATCTAAACTACTTTATCATATAATATTTTGAGGTACAGAGTTATTACTGATAATTTCAAATTTGAGTTCTGTTGTTATTCTAATAATTTTTTCATTCACTACTCTTTAATTACGGTGAGCTTTAAAGATAATAGACAAGCTTTGTTCTTGAATTTAGAAAATAAGGTATGCTGGGTTTAGGAAAAATGAATTAAAATTAGTATCGACTTGCATGATTTGTGCTTGGTTTATTTGAATCAATACTGAATTTTACCATAATAATATGTATTACTCAAAGTCCCATTTAGATACCATCAATAGTATGCAGTCTCTACCGCAAAAATGATATGATGAAGAAATATACTTATATACACAATCTTCAGTACACTACACCAATATATGTACATATTGAAACATATGGCTTTGGTACCTAATGCATACTTATTGGTATAATGGTATACTATTTCAATCTGATAGTATAAGATTTGCATACAAAGCAAAGAAAACGTTGTAATGTGACGAATATATTGATGTTTCATTATTTGGATGGATTTTTAATAGATAAAAGAAATCATTTAGTAATAGATTTTCCATTATTTATGCGTGTAGTTTGTTTGTGTCTTAAAGACGACAATCAACATTTGTGTATAATTAAAATTGAGATTTATTCAATACACAATTAATCAATTAATCATTAAGTGGACGTTTATTTTTGTTTTAATAATATGTTATTTAATAAATGTAATAGTTTTTGGTAGATGATATTCCCGTCAGGTACTTAACACAATTAAAGTCAAAATTTGTAAAACTTATAGTCTTAGGTTTTATCATAACAAAACAGAAGTGTTGTATGCGATTTCGATCGAATTTGGACAACTTGAGTGTTATGAGGTTTTGTAATGGCAAAAAAACTTGAGTATTTATGTTTGTATTGAAATTATTATCGGCCAATTCCAATGATGTTCAACTGCTTAAATTCTCAAAAGTTTCAAAATAAAGTTGTGACCAATTACATTTGTTGCAGTAGAGATCTCGAAGACTTGCAAGAATGCAATTCGTGGATGTAATTATTACTTCCAAGCGTAAGTGACTTCATTAAGATGAAATATGGAGAAATGTAGAAATGTGAATATTGTGTTCTTTTTGAAATTGCTTACAAAGACACGATGAGACAATTACGTATATATTTTTATTTGTTTTTTATAATAACGCATAGTATATAAGTAGTTTGCATAATCCAAAATAATACAAATAGATAAAGATAAAGTATATGTTATTCGTTTGATTGGTATCGTATGAAAACGTATGATAGATTGAGAATATATGTTTTACGTTAAGAATAGTGTGAGTGTGTGTGTGTGTTAGTAATGTAAGAGAACAACATTTTTATTGTTTTTTTTTTGTGGTTAATCAAATTATGTAAGTAAATTCTTAATTAATAGTGTCTTCGTAAGTTGAGAAGTTTGTTAACGCATTTTTTGTTGTGGGTTTTTTTTTGGTTTTTTAAATATCCCAATCAAGATTTTCTTCTGAGGCGCCACCACCATCCTTTTGCTTGCCGCGAACATCGCAGCCACCAAAGTTACCATTACCAGCATTTTCGCCGCCACCGTAGTCACCACCAAGCTCACGCAAGAAATCTGGTACTTCTTGGCCTGCATCTTCTAAGATTTTCACAAGATCATCAGCAATAGCCCGATCATATTCGGGATCAAAGAAAGATGTTGCACGTCCATTGTTGCCTACGCGTCCTGTTCGGCCAATGCGATGAACATAATCACCAATTGATTGCGGCATATCAAAATTAATGACATGCTTAACATTTTTTATGTCGAGGCCACGTGAAGCTATTGATGTGGCAATCAGTACTTTCATTATACCAGCTTTGAATTCACGTAAAGCAGTCTCGCGCTGACTCTGCAAACGGTCACCATGAATGGAAGTTGTTGGAAAGTCAATTGCGGAAAAGAACGATGCCAGAAAATCAGCTCTCCGTTTTGTCTCAACAAAGACAATAGTACCATCGGAATTCTCACGTAAGATCTCCAATAGCTTGGCACGTTTATTAAATTTCGTAATTTTCAAGACTTGTTGTTTGACATCAGCACAAGCTCCACCAACAATGCCAATCGCAATAAACACATAATTATTTAGGAATTCTCCAGCTAAGCTCTGGATCTCTTCGGGGAATGTTGCCGAAAACATTGAAGTTTGATGTTCACTACACATGGTTTCATGTGTCATTATTTTCTTAATACTCTCCAGAAATCCCATTTCCAGCATACGATCAGCTTCATCGAGTACAATATAACGTGTATCCTCAAATGTGATAATGGCGCGATTGACAAAGTCCAATAGGCGACCCGGTGTACAAATCAATAGATGGCAACCTTGTACAACGTTGTCAATCTGATACTTAAAAGAAGTGCTACCATACACTACGCTGATCTTGATATATGAAGTATAAGCAAATTTACGTGCTTCATTATAAGTTTGAACAGCTAATTCACGTGTTGGCGACACAACAATAGCATGGGGTTTTCCAATTTCAAGGTCTTTGCATTCACTCAATATGCCACTGAGTATGGGCAATAGGAATGCAGCAGTTTTACCAGACCCTGTTTGAGCGCAGGCCATCAAATCACGACCGGCACTAATAACCGGAATGGCAACCTTCTGTATAGGAATCGGCTTTTTATAACCCGATTTCTTAACGTTATTCAAAATGATTGCACGAAAATCTGCTTCAGTAAAGTTTTGTATAGCTTTTGGAACATTTTCACCCGTTACCTTAACTGCTATATTCTCATATTTAGAGAAATTTAAGCCCGAAGTTATGCCAGTATTGAATACTTCGGCTTCATCATTTACCGGTTCGGGTGGAATATAAAACTCTCGTTTTTTCTCAGTATCCTCATCATTTTCGCCGCCGCCTCCTCTATTTTTGTTAAATTCACCATCATCGTAGCCATCACGACGTCGACCACCATCATCGTCACCACGACGTCGACCACCACCATCATTACGTTCGCGGTTATAGCCACCGCCGCCACCACCGCCGCGACGATAACCTTCATCTCTATCGGCATTACGTTGACGATTGTAACCATTGCCGCCATCACTACTACGACGATTATTACCACCACCATTGCCACGATTGCCCCAATTATCAGCAGTGTTCTTGCTATTAGACATAGAAGCCGTTGGACCCCAATCTTCATCTTCGTCATTATCCCCAGATAAATGTTGGTTACTTTTGTTCACTGCAACAGCAACAGCAACATCTTCATCATCCCAATCAGCCATTCTTGAAAAAAGGTTTTGTAATTATTTTTTTTCTTTTAAAATTGATTAAAAAGTGAGGAGAGTAGATGATAGATGGTTTTGTGATTTTGTTGTAGAAAAACTATCGTTTCTTTAGGTGACAGATATTCTTTTGTTTAATAAAAAACTAAAATTAAATTGAAGTAATGAAAAACGCACAAATAAATGCTAAACTTAAATTACAGCAACCAACAGTCACGCCATCTGTAGACTGTTGGAGTCATTTAAAAGTTTTAACATCCCTGGACTTAACGAAAGCACATCGAAACACTATCAGCTGATATTTGTTGACGATTTGTTTACAAATGAGGTTTTGTTTTGATAAAAATTTATAAAATCTCAATGTTTAGTTTTATTTATTAAAATATTTGCAACATTAAAAAGAATTCGCATGACTTTTATATCTTTTAATCCAAAATTGTATATTAAACATAAGTTATGCTTAACTAAAGAAAAACCCATCTGATGCAATAATTCAATTTAAATTCCAAGAATTAATACTCAGGTGCATAAGTCACAGTCAGGTTTATCTATTAACTATTCGCTTATTTGACTTATCAAATCTGGTTGATTAGGTTTATGACTGAGTGGCATGAATATATCAGACAACCTAACAAAATAGATTAAAATGCAAAAAATAATAACGACAAATCTTAATTTCTAGCCAATAAACACAGCTGCCGTTACACTGAGCGACTTCAAATGCATCCAATTATACAGGCGGGAGCTCTCATCAAAGCGGTGACAAGAAGCAGACTACAACGATCTTCCACAAAGTTGCAGGTAAGTCCCGTCGTAGAACGCTCATGTAATTATTGAAGAAATCTTAGTAACTAAACAATCTTTCATATTCACATTTCTATACTATACCATCCTAAATAACTCGGGAAACGTTGTTTTGTCTCTCCTTCTCCAAAAGAAATTAGTGGATTGGATAATGTGACCGATGTGTTTCTTGAATGGCTTGCACATTATTGTTTGTACGCTGAGGTCGGTTATTCCATTTTCTGAAGTGTAAATGTACAGGTAACATTGTTATTGTTGCCTGGCTAATCCAACAAAATTTTGACCAGATCTTTCTTCACTAACACTACTCAACACCGGTTCATATGATTTCATAATGAGGTTGACTTATAATAAATACCTGTAGGCATTTTATTTTGATATCACATCTGGTAGTAGATGTAAGGTGCTTAACATATTTATGCGGATATTGCACTTTAATCACTCGTCATAACAAAACAACTCAAGATATGAGTTTAACCCTCTTTTGCCTCTCTCTTTGTTTCACATCATCCCGCAAATTGAACATTGTGTATTCGTTAGTTTAATAGCTAACTTCTAATTTGTCGCGGGTTTGTGTTAACAGTCCTGATTTATTTTTCTATATTTGTGGCGAGTTTACGCCAAAATCGAAAAAAGCCACCTTCTGACTTAATTAAACAGTGTTATCTAGCTTATTTTAACCGTGCCGTAATAAATCAAGATAAGTGTGTGTTCCTAAAGTGAGTTGTTTAAGATGTTATACAAATCTGAATGGTTGAATACTTTCCATCGGAGCATATTCTTTGAGTTTAATTACACTACTCAACACATTTCCAACTTTTTATTTTATCTAAGGTCTGATTATGCGATTATTATTCCTTGCCATTCATATATTAAAAATACTTGAATAAACACTTTCTATCACATCTAATTTCCAGATAAACAGTCATGCCTTAAATCACGAATTTATAACAAATTGAAGATTAGATTCTGATTTTTAGTTTTGTTTTAATTGAAACGGCATGGTTTTTTTTGGAGTGACTGGATTTCCTTCTGTACCTGGCAGTCCAACAAAACTTTTGTTTTTTCGTGAAAATCATCTGACTTCTTGTTACCAAGGAAATTCTTTGTGACATTAATAAAAGCGTTCCATGCTTTAAGAGTAGATGTAAACTATGAATCTTGAATAAGCTTTTTTATGACTGGGAAACTTTTGCTTGAGAAAGTGGAACGCAGTACCGTCTTTGCTTAATATTTTTACAAAAATTTTAATGAGTCCCAATTTGATGTGCAATGCCGGTACAATAATTTTGTCTGTCCCACTACTAGTGTGAGTGCCGTGATTGGCAATCTTCTTTAATAAAATGTTGTCAAATTTTATAAGTGTCGTATAAATATGTTAGGCACCTACAGTCATTTATTATAAGTCAACCTCATTATGAAATAATATGAACCGGGTTAGCTAAGCTAAGCAAGGCATCACAGTGGAACGAATGGCTTTCGGATGAACTCGTCGCTGTTGATAAGGGCCTATCTATTGTGTCCTCTCCTACTATGTATACAACATTATAGGAGTGTTAATCTGATTTGCCCAAGTTCTTCGGCAAGTATTATCATTTCCAATGAAAAATGTTTTTGTTTTTCTTTTTGTTTTGTATTTTCTTTTTATTTATTTTATTGAACATAATTATTTTGTTTTTCGTTTGTTTTTTTTTTTTGTGTATTTTTGCTTTTAATATATTTTTATTTTTTATGTTTTTTTTTTTAATTTTATATGTTTGCGTTTTTTAATAGTTAAGTTTGTGGTTGTTGGTTGTTGTTGTAAAATTATGCCATAACATATTTTTGTTTATGAATAATTAATAATTTAATATGAATAATTTTTGTTGTTCATTCCTCATTCCTCAATGTTCATTCTTTCAAACTTTTCTTGACATTTTCCTCTCTATTCGTACTTTCTTTCTTCATTAAAAAAAATGTCGTTTTCTTGTTAATTTTAAATTTACCGTTTTTTTTTTTTGGATTTCATTTTCTATTCATTTTATGTTTTAAATTGTCTTCTCTTTCGTTCTTCTTTCTTTTTTTCTTCCTTCTATTTTCGAAAGGAATGACCTTTCTTCTATCAATCAATATAATTATTTGTTATTTTGTCTTTGCTTTTGTTGTATTTTTAAATTGTAATAATAATTTTATTTTAATGAACTTTAATTTATTTTTTATTTATTATTATTTTGTTGTTTGTCTTTAATTTCATTTAATGCAATGTTTGTATTTGTTGTAATGTTGTTTTGTATTACAAATTTATTAATTTGTATATTTATTTCTGCTGTTGATGTTGTGTGTATGTATGTGAGTGTGTGTGTTTAATGTGTATATATTTTTATTGGATTAACATTATCGACAAAATATATTTAAATACAATATTTATTTATTTTTTGTTTTTAATTTTTATTTTTTTTTTATTTTATGTTAATTGAAATTTTCTTGTTATTTGTGTTTTTAAAATCGAACTGAAATTTGGACACACTATTAGTTTCTGATCCATACTCATCAACCATGTAAATTTCATGATCTTAGGATTACCAGGAGGGGTACCTCCCATACAAACCCAAATTAAATGACAAACTTATAAAGAATAAAAGTACAATAAAAGTGCCACTCAAACTGTGCTCATATTTGATACTCAAACTGTATTCTTTGTTGCTACTCAAACTGTAACAGAGAGAATATAGTGATGCTATGAAAGGAAGGTTGGTTGCAACCCGGAGGAGCGTAAAGAGTATTACATCTTTGGCATTCAAAAAAATGCTATTTTTGTAAAATATACACTAACTACGGTGAACATTACACTTATTGAAATTCAATAAAAATTATTTTGGAAGGAAATTAAGGAAAGATTTTTTTTTTTTTTATAAAGGTCACCAAATTAACGATAAATTATTAATTTCAAATATTTCCTTAGAGCGATCGCGAAGTACTGATAACACGAACATTACATTAGAACGAACAGCCATCAAAGCAAAATTTATCTTTCATCGAGCTTTGTTTCAATAAACAAAGATTATTAGATGAGTGCAACCATAACATTTATACATAATGTGGACAAAAATATTAAACATAAAATGCCAATAAACGTATCCAAGTGCAAGAAAAATGTAATTTGTAAAGCAAATTATCTCAGAATATCTGAATAGATAGACTGTTAATTCATTATATTATAAAAATTCAGACATTTTTTTAATATGATACGAGTATTAATAAAAACTTCTGATTCTTTTAAAGTTTCGGTCGCGATTGACCTTTCTGTGGAAATGTCCATATTTATTTTATAGTATAGAATATTTGACATAGAAATACGTTGTTGTATTTTTATTTTATTCATTTTTTACAAGCATTTAAAGCAGCAAATTTAGTCTTGATAATTGGAGAAAATTGTAAAATTTCCTGCAGATTGATTGTTTTGAATTTTAAACATTTCTGGCTTCATTTTAGATTTCATTTTCTCTGTCTGAGCTTCTCGACGTGGTGCCTATGTTTCTGAATTAGAAAAGGTAAATGATGAATCATTACAAAATTCGGGTTTAGATTGTTTCGTACCTTGGTTGAAAGTTACTTCTACTCTTCCAGATTCAGAAACTTGCATTTTTTACTTCATTTCATGACTCTTCAGATTGCTTGTCTGATTTATTGGCTCTTTGAAAAGAACTTTGTCCTATACTTGGTTTTTTGGCAAATTTGTATCTTTATCTTTGGCATCTTGCTTTTGTAGTAGAAACATTTTTATCATAACATATTTTTGTTTAACATCCTTTTTTAATCGAACTATTTGAATTTTTTTATTTTTACTAAGTGTACGTCGTATCTAGGTATAAATTATGGAAGTAATTGACTGATATTAACTTCTACTACATTGTACTCACGCAATTTTATATGTACATACCGACAATATAAGTATACGTACGAAAAGGCTATACTAAACAAACTCCCATTAAAGCTTCACTAATAACATTTCTTTTGTGGACACCAAGGTAATTTCTTTCCACACCACGCATTTACGTATTGGTGTCTAATAGGATAAATCAGATGTTCAACATTCCATTCTTAGATAGTAAGAAATATAGATATTGTTCATACATGAAGGAGCTCAGTATGATGATAGAACGATGCCGGCGGTAGCGTAGCTACTGATCGCTAGGGAATGGTGAAAGCAATTCAGGACTACAGGTGTTAAGATGATAAGCTATTTCGCTCTACAATGGTCCGAGACAAGATTTGCGATCACAAGTTTCCTCACTTGGGTTAGTAGACGGACTTTATCACTTAAATTCGCTCTTAAAAGAGGGAATTTAGCGGCTTTCATTATCGCGTAAATGAAATCTTATTTCTAGTCTAGTATCATCGGGAAGAGAGAGATATGGCACGTGATACATGAAGCGACAGTTCACTGTTCTGATTATGAATCGAGTATCATTATGTCTTTGAAAACAAAGCCGCTATATTCTAATTGTACTGTATTTTGAATTTCGAATTTGACGAGATTTTTATTGTTCTTTGGTTTATTTCCGGTTGGGATTGTTGCTTATTTAAAGCTTTCATGTATTTAGTGTTGCCAGACTTTATCTAAATTCAGCTGAATAGAAATTTCATACAATAAATCAATAAAATTCAATTAAACGGGGAAGATTCTATAATGAATACATATATGTTTCCATTTTACAAGACCATACATATTTACACACACACGCACACATACACACAATAATATTCAGATAACATTAGAATGAAGCAAACAGTATGGCAGCACTATGTGAACAGCTGTGGGACGCTAAGCAAAAATAATAAGAAGAAAATAAAACAAAAGCCGTTTGCTGCTTTGTGTAATTTGTAAGGAATGATGAAAGCAATCCATATGATATCATAAGATATCTGTACTTGTATTAACCGGTTCGCTACTAAACATTTAACGATGGGAAACATTAAATCCTTCCTTAATGCTATATGATTACTAATATTTGGAATCCAATTGGAAAACATAATATTGAAGAATATACTCATATTCAGTCAACAACAAGACAAATTGTGGATGCATTTAAGTTTAATATGGTAACATATAAGCTCCATTACATCAACTCCATTACGTAAACTCCAGAACGTTTATGAACATCTAGCACGGCGATATAATATGTAACGCATGTCCACAATGCATACAATATAATGAATGTTTGCTGTCGTCATAATATCCCAACAGTGAGTGCACTTGTCGCCTTCAAAATGATATTTCTTGACTGCCACACTCATCCATTCTCTTGTGGCAATCGTTATTGTAATCAAATATGTGCAGATCTTTTTCAATTTCATTGTAGTGTTGCAGATCTGGCAATAATCCCCCACAAAAGTCTTAACACAGCTTCTTCGTGCGCTATTCAGTTTTTCTTTCATCTCTGTAGGCATTTTTGTTGTGTGTATTTTGAGAGAATGAAAATGTTATGAATTTGACTAAGTTTTAACCGATGGGTTTCAATGTACTTATTTTTGTTCTTACGGTGTCATATGGATAGTTCTTTGCCACGGTTGCTGTCGATATCCAGGGAAATTTTTATTTGGTGCAAAATATATTGAACCGATTTTAATAAATATATTTTTTTTGCATTGTTTTTAGATACAAAGCTCTCAATTAATCCACTGAATTCGATTTGCCAGGACTACCGCAACATAATCTGTGCTTGAAAATTGCTCTACCAATCATTATTTAAATTCACCCAATCTGTGTGAAGCGACAATATTAAATAGAAAATTCAGAGGAGCGAATCATTTGGAGCAACACATGTGATAATGGTGGTACCTTCAGACGAATCAATTCAATTCAAACGCTAACACTGTTGTATTCGTTTGGCCTTTGCAATTGGCAGAAAACAACGTTTCTCGGGATATCTAGTATAGTTTAAGAAGTAAAAGAAATGAGATATTAATTTTTAGAATTGGATAAGAGAATTACTTATTAATAATTTATAAGAAATGAAATAGATGATGATTGGTATAATCAATAAATAAATCGCCATTGTCGCCAGCATTGAGATCTTGATGTGGAGCTCCTGCTTCTGCATTAGAAGAGACAGCCAGTGAATTTCCAATGAATTCAGATTTTTGTTACCCTGATTGGAAGTCATTTCTGCGGTTCCTGTTTTAGGAACTTTTATTTCTGGCTTCATACCAGTATTCATTAGGTCGATGATGCTTGTCTGTGTTTCTGGCTCACCAGAAGAGAATACGTCCTTGGCGACTACTAGGTTCATGTCCAACTTGGTATCTTGTTTTAGAAATGAAAACATGTTTAATACAACAGTGTTTTTTTTTTTTGTCGAATTATTAATGTACAATTTTTGTAATTCGATTAAACTGGTGCATGATGTCAAGGAATATCATAGTATTATATAATATGAATTGAAATTGTAAGGATTCTGTGACTTGTAAAATTATCATAGAAAATTAATTATAATCATAGCAGAGAGAATTTATGACATTGAATGTAGTATTAGAAGTACTAGGATCACATTTTATAGATACATTGACAGTATCATTAATGTAATTCCACTTATGGTCAATAAATTGTTGATACAATAGTTTTGTTATACGCACACCATTGTTGTTAGTTATGATATGTTTTGAAGAGGTCTAACATCTTGTAATATGGGTAACGTGACCATTTTTTTTTACTCAAAACAAGTCATCGGTTTATTTATCCAAATAGTCTTTATTGAAATTAAAAATGTTATGAAATATAAATGTTCAACGTTTACATTAATCCATTCGGTTACTTTTTGTGAAAATTCGTGAAATACTTCTGTGTCTTTATTGCAATCAATATATCCTTTTTCAATCAATACATCCAATGCTTTTTGAAGGTCTACTTTTTTTTAAATTTGTCCAATAAAATATTTCCATTTCTTTTGTAAAAAGCCAAGTCCACTGTTCCAAATATTCACGATTTGTTCTGTAAAATCCTGTACCTGTACTTTTTACAAACTCATCGTCAATATCAGTGCCACTATTCAACATCAAAGTAAATGATAGAAACTGATTAGCCAGTTTCTGTGCCAAATTATTTTTCAGTTGATTAATTTCTCTTTTCAATACAGCTTGATGCAAGCTTGCCGACTGAGCGTTTAAAAAATAAATCCACAATTCGGATGTGGGGTCTTCAAATTGTAGTTGGCTGATACATTTTTAAAACACTTTTCATGGCAGGCATAAGCGCAAGCCATCTGGTTTGGCTATAGTCCAACATTTTCTGATATTCTGTTTCAGTTTCGGCACAAAACTCCTTTAGAGCTTCAACTCGAACTAATCTATGGGTAGGCCATCTGCAGCAGATTTTATTGCGTTTTGAATTATATGAATTAATGTTTTTACCAAAAATTATTGTAGTTTAACTAACACATTATTAGTTCCTTGCCTAGCTGCGAGGAATTGAAGTTGGCATTGTTCTTACAAAATGCCACGACTTTTAGAACCAAACTGTTATCTGATAACAATATAAATTGACAATGATATCAGAAGTTTCACTTGGTTGGTCTTGGAGACCTAAAATTTTTACTTGAACTCTTTCGTGAGGTTGGAAAAAGCGCTTATTTTCTTGTTACATTAACATGTTTTTCACCTTGTGAACATTATTTTGAAGATGGGACAATTTTGCGTCCGCCGGGACGGAGAACCGAAAAAAGACTTATGGTCACCTTAAATGTGGGGTACTATTGTAATTTAATATACGGATGTTTGTCAATTGAAACTTTCATAAATTAAATTAAGAAATTTGGGAGTATTTTTCTCCGATTTTCTTTAACTATTACAAAAGAATAAGTCACAATAATAGGATTACATTTTAGGGGTTAAGGAAATCATCTTCATGACCCATGCAGTGGTGCAGTGATGTAATATTAAACCAAAGGTATGTGAAATAGTAAGAGAAGGAATAATATATTTTTTTATATTTGGCATAAATTTACATATGTTTTTCAATTTCTTTTCTATTTTTTATTTTTACCTTATAACGAAGTATTTCATTTGAAGCGCTTTGGTCTTGTCATGCAATTTCTGTTTCCGTTACTACTTAGGATCTAGTATCTGCTGATTCTTTGTGCGGTCATAGAGAGACGGGCGGTGGTTGAGGATATTATGTGGTGTGGTGTATATCTCTTTAAGTAGTTATATTTATGCATGCAATTCTAAGATATTCTTCAGTTGCTTTTACGACAGTTGTTGGTCTTGTTGTCCCAGGTGTGCTTAATATCAACATCACCATCATCTTTATCATCATCATCATGATGATCATTGTCCTTTATGTCTTTATGTCGGCCGTGTTCAACGTTCTTGTTAATTCTTCAATATTTCCGCAACCAATTTTGCGACTTAACAGTTTCTTCCTTCTTCCAAGTTCTTCATACCTTCATAAATGCTATTAAATACGGTGAGGGGGAGGCTGGTCTACGTTAGTTGGGTAAAATAGGTAAAATAAAGTAAAGTAAAGTAAAGATGGTGTTCGTTTGTTTGCTTGGTTGTTGTTGTTGTTATTGTTGTTGGGTGTTGGTGATGCGATAAGCCAGAGGAGCTTGGGTTGGAAGAGGGGATGATGCTTGCAATACTATATATTATATACAAGCGTCAACCGGAAATGCAGGAAACGGATATTACACGCTCCAAAAACCACACAACCGAATAAAATAAGATATAACTTTTGATGTTGCTAGTTGCCAGTTACCAGTTGGTTTTGCCTTCCCCAACATCCTTCCATTTTTTCGTCTCTTTTTGTTTTTTTTATTTGTATTATTGCTTGTAGAATATTTTTTTGTTCAAAATGTTTTCTTATTGCAAAGTTTGCTTATTATTCTTTTAACATTTTCGCTGCTATTGCTGCTGCCATCATCTAAAGTTTTCCTTTTTGGCTACTGCTATTCCTGCTCCTACTCCTGGTGATGGTCTTGAAGATGGTGCTCGTGATGATGCTGCTAAGCCACAATGAAACCATGACAAGCTAAATAGTATGAGATGCTATGCTATTTGGAAGCAACTACTATCTGTGGCAAGTCGTCGGCAATCATAAACGCGCTGAGTCGAGTGGAAAACTCATTTTTATTGCCATTTTGCCATCTAACATTTCAGGCGGATGCCTCACAGCTCTTTTTGGTTGCTATATACTGTTCCTTTATCCAGCAGCCTACTATTCCACCATTCTATCAGTTCAATAGCCTTACAACAATATGGACTTACAAACTCCAAATGTAACTAAACACTAGAATGCTTCGTTAAAAAATTGCTCATACATTTCAAAGAGAATCAAACATATTCATGTATATGTATATACATTATCTACAATAGTGATACAAAAGACAGATGGGTCTCAATCTGTAGAAAGTTGAAGGAGCAATTTTTAATGCAATTTAAAATATTACTTAATAAGAATTTTAAGAATTTGGGAATGTAAATGGTATTTTACTATTTCACCCGCGCAGCAGACTGAAGTATTCAACGGAACTAGTATCAATAATACATATAATATGGCTTTTAACGACAAATCAAATAGTAGCGATCGGCAAGTGCTGTCAAAATTTTGATTGTTCTGATGCGTGTCCCTGATGAGCATTAATGCTTGTCAATAAGAGTGGTTGAGTCCCAAAAAGAAAAGGTTGCCACTGGAGACTTAGTATGTGTTCTGGATATTTATGTTTCTTGATATTGAACCGGGGAATTTGTTTTATATATTCTGTATGTGTCGCCGCCGATCAACTTGTGATAATAAATAACTAATTTATTAAGAAATACAAATATTCACAATAATATGGTTAGAAAAATAGCCCCGATGACATATCAAATGACCAACAATATTGTGACCCTTGGCCTTAGTATTATAAAAATTCAACAACATCAAAAAAGCCGAATTGCAGTTTTATGGAATTTTTATAGTTCGGGATAGTGGAATGTTATAAAAATTGGTTGAATTTGGTACAATTGTGATGGAAATTATTTTCAAAAAACAAAAAAACTTTTTCTAATAAGAACAATAATTTAAAGCGTTGGTTGTGTGGGAGGTACCCCTCTAGTGGACCTATTCCGACAAATGTGCAGCGCTTGGTAAAAAGAAACCTATGTGCAAAATTTCAGCTCTCTAGCTCAAAAACTGAGGAACTAGTTTGCATGCATACATACAGACAGACGGACATGGCTAAATCAACTCGTCTCATTGAGCTGATTACAAATATATGTATATATTTTATGTGGTCTGCGATGTCTCCTTCTGTGTGTTACAAATTTCATGACAAACTTATAATACTATTCACTCCCATGCAGAGTATATAAACTATTCTTAAACGGATTACTAAGGATCGAACAAATACCAAAAACATAACTAAGAAACGCGAACTAAGGAAACAAATTGAAAAATTAACAAGAAATTATGTTTTAAAAGAAAGAAATAGTACAAGTTAACACAAAGGCCCCCCCAGGGGGTCGACGACGGTCTGCAAGAGGTCCATGTGAGAGAAAAAAATAAATGGGTGGTCGTGAGATGTAAACAGGGGTCCACGATAGTACATCTCATTTAAGCAGGTCGTGAAATTAGCATGTGACAAGAAAATGACAAGAACTTTCATCAATTGTTCGTTCAGATGAAGTACGCTGGCTGTCGAAAGGCTTATGTTTGACAATATTTTTTGATTATCTTTTTGAGACCTGTTTTTTGTTTTAGACCTTTTGAATGCTAAAAACCCAATTTTTAAACAAAATTTAATCAAGTGGCAACCAGACATTGCCTATTTAACAGATTTGTTTAGTAAATTTAATGAGGTTAACTTGCAGTTACAAGATGATCAAAACAAAGTCCATAATTTCAGAGTTTCTAGCCAGAATTAAACTAATGAAGCAAAACATTGGACAGGGTGAATTTTCCCAGTTTCCAAACTACTGGAAGATAACGTTTCATTTTATGTTCAACATGTATACAGATTTTGAGACTAAGTTTGAGGATGTTTTGACGATGGTAATACCACAATGGATAATCAATTCATATGGTGCCATTGAAGAATCGTATGAATGAATGTCATATTGCAAGAGGAACTCATGGAAATAAGCACTAACGATGAATTTAAAGTCCAGCTAGGAAACGCATATCAGCTATTCTGGTTTCAAAAAGATTTTCCTGTTACTTATCCCATTTTATGGAATATCGCTAGAATGAAAAAAGAACACTCAAACTAAATTGATGCCAAATACTGAAAATTTATTGTCAAAGCATCCCTATCACTAAAAATCATTTATTAACTTGCTTAATGATTTTATGTAACACATTTAAAATTTTAGTTTGGTTCGTTTTAATTTAAATTTCATTCATGAATGTATAAAACTTAATGTGTGTTATTTTTTTATTGCATTTTCACTCTACACTTCAGTACAATTGGAAATCAGTCAAAAACACATTTGAAGTTGCTGAATTTGCCTGTAACCGAAAAAAATGCCACGTGGTCTACGAGACAAAAAGGTTTGGGTACCTCTGATCAGAGCAACGCTTCTTCTATCTCTTGCACAATATAGCCGCTAAAGTCGTCGCTGAGTTAAGTTGGGATAGATTTGCTTTCAGTTTTTTAATTGCAAATTTGTATTGAAAGATAAGAGTTCTTAACTTTATAACAAATTAACTTTGTTTAATTAAATAAAGAATTATAAATAAATTATTATGAATAACAGATTTGTTAAGAATTTTAGTTAGTTATTCAAAAATATCCATTTGATCTAGAGTAGTATCTAAAATATATCCAGCTATAATTTTTAATACACCCATATTTATACTTTTCATAAAATAAAATAAATAAAATTATTAAACACTTACTAACACATGTAGGTAAATGAGCATTAAATATACTTATGTATATCACTAAATAATTCCGGAAGGAATTGAATTTACTATCAGAAGCACCATCAAATTAGTGTCATGGACGCTTAGTTGTTGTATTTTGAAACGCACGACAAATCACATTTTCATGTAAGACAATGTTTGGATGAAGTGAGATCGATGTGAAGGAAGACAGTCTTAACTTTGATGCAATATAAAATTATCATAAATTGTACTTAATTGAAATAATCTGTAAACATCTTAGAACTAAAACTTTGTTATACACGGTGCAAGAATTAAGTATCATTACTAAACCAACCAGTCACGCCATCTATGTATATACTGCAAATATACAATACTAGACTACAGTTGATTATGAAGCCACCATTTCAGTTGAAGAAGTTGCCGGCCCATAGTCCAAACCTCAATTCGAGTGAAAATCTAGTGAATATCTTCCAAAGAATATATATATATATGAGAATGTGTACTGAAATACAAAAAAAACGGGGGCTTGTTATGATTGCTTGTTTGACTTTTAAAAACTGAGATGTAACATACTTGCTTGGTACCATATATGCCAATCCAATAGTTAACGATCTTTTAGCCTAAACGAACCATGATATTGTGAAGTTTGTTCCAATTCTTTAAAATCGAAATAGCTCCATCATCTTTAGAACTGCCATACTTGCTTTTGTAGACTGTAGACTGTGGGCTGTGGGAAACAAACGCCTATCTGGTGCACAACAATGTAAAATTAAAAAATTCCATTTCGTTTGAGTATTAATTAAGCTAATTATTAGCCAGTAATAGATCGAGCGGCAATCAATTTATTTATTTGTAATATATGTATGACAAAACTATTGAAACTCGTGGACCATTAAAGGTGCCTCTATTATGTTATGACAACCAAATTGAGAAGTGATTTAGTCGTTTTGCGACAAAGTTTTGCACCAATATCATTCCGGTTATATATAATATTATTATATTGTAGATAATATATATGATGATGAAGCCAATAATTGACAACACAAGAATTACATAGATACGAGTAAGTACACTTCCGTCTGGTTTTTTTCACTATTAATTGTCTCATTGGTATTTGCGTCTTCTATGGCTTGTAGCCAGTTTATTTTATTGGTCTTGTCCTTGCTTCAGTTTTTGGTAGATGATATTCCCGTCATGTACTTAACACTAAATTCTAAAAATTTGTAAAACTTATAGTCTTAGGTTTTATCATGACAAAACAGAAGTGTTGTATGCGATTTCGATCGAATTTGGACAACTTGAGTGTTATGAGGTTTTGTAAGGGCAAAAAAACTTGAGTATTTATGTTTGTGTTGAAATTATTATCGGCCAATTCCAATGATGTTCAACTGCTTAAATTCTCAAAAGTTTCAAAATAAAGTTGTGACCAATTACATTTGTTGCAGTAGAGATCTCGAAGACTTGGCTGAATCAAAAATGGACTTCTCTGAGGTAACACAATTGAATTATTGCAGTTTATTGTCTTGATTCAGTTTTGACAATTTGTTGTGATTAAAATTTAGTTCCATGGCTCCGCTGTTTTTGAAAAAATCCTCAGAATGCAATTCGTGGATGTAATTATTACTTCCAAGCGTAAGTGACTTCATTAAGATGAAATATGGAGAAATGTAGAAATGTGAATATTGTGTTCTTTTTGAAATTGCTTACAAAGACACGATGAGACAATTACGTATATATTTTTATTTGTTTTTTATAATAACGCATAGTATATAAGTAGTTTGCATAATCCAAAATAATACAAATAGATAAAGATAAAGTATATGTTATTCGTTTGATTGGTATCGTATGAAAACGTATGATAGATTGAGAATATATGTTTTATGTTAAGAATAGTGTGAGTGTGTGTGTTAGTAATGTAAGAGAACAACATTTTTATTGTTTTTTTTTTGTGGTTAATCAAATTATGTAAGTAAATTCTTAATTAATAGTGTCTTCGTAAGTTGAGAAGTTTGTTAACGCATTTTTTGTTGTGGGTTTTTTTTTTGGTTTTTTAAATATCCCAATCAAGATTTTCTTCTGAAGCGCCACCACCGCCACCGCCCTTTTGCTTGCCGCGAACATCGCAGCCACCAAAGTTACCATTACCAGCATTTTCGCCGCCACCGTAGTCACCATCAAGCTCACGCAAGAAATCTGGTACTTCTTGGCCTGCATCTTCTAAGATTTTCACAAGATCATCAGCAATAGCCCGATCATATTCGGGATCAAAGAAAGATGTTGCACGTCCATTGTTGCCTACGCGTCCTGTTCGACCAATGCGATGAACATAATCACCAATTGATTGCGGCATATCAAAATTAATGACATGCTTAACATTTTTTATGTCGAGGCCACGTGAAGCTATTGATGTGGCAATCAGTACTTTCATTATACCAGCTTTGAATTCACGTAAAGCAGTCTCGCGCTGACTCTGCAAACGGTCACCATGAATGGAAGTTGTTGGAAAGTCAATTGCGGAAAAGAACGATGCCAGAAAATCAGCACTCCGTTTTGTCTCAACAAAGACCATCGGCATTCTCACGTAAGATCTCCAATAGCTTGGCACGTTTATTAAATTTAGTTATTTTCAAGACTTGTTGTTTGACATCAGCACAAGCTCCACCAACAATGCCAACTGCAATAAACACATAATTATTTAGGAATTCTCCAGCTAATCTCTGGATCTCTTCGGGGAATGTTGCCGAAAACATTGAAGTTTGATGTTCACTACACATGGTTTCATGTGTCATTATTTTCTTAATGCTCTCCAGAAATCCCATTTCCAGCATACGATCAGCTTCATCGAGTACAATATAACGTGTATCCTCAAATGTGATAATGGCGCGATTGGCAAAGTCCAATAGGCGACCCGGTGTACAAATCAATAGATGGCAACCATTGGACACATTCTCAATCTGATACTTAAAAGAAGTGCCACCATACACTACGCTGATCTTGATATATGAAGTATAAGCAAATTTACGTGCTTCATTATAAGTTTGAACAGCTAATTCACGTGTTGGCGACACAACAATAGCATGGGGTTTTCCAATTTCAAGGTCTTTGCATTCACTCAATATGCCACTGAGTATGGGCAATAGGAATGCAGCAGTTTTACCAGACCCTGTTTGAGCGCAGGCCATCAAATCACGACCGGCACTAATAACCGGAATGGCAACCTTCTGTATAGGAATCGGCTTTTTATAACCCGATTTCTTAACGTTATTCAAAATGATTTCACGAAAATCTGCTTCAGTAAAGTTTTGTATAGCTTTTGGAACATATTCACCCGTTACCTTAACTGCTATATTCTCATATTTTGAGAAATTTAAGCCCGAAGTTATGCCAGTATTGAATACTTCGGCTTCATCATTTACCGGTTCGGGTGGAATATAAAACTCTCGTTTTTTCTCAGTATCCTCATCATTTTCGCCGCCGCCTCCTCTATTTTTGTTAAATTCACCATCATCGTAGCCATCACGACGTCGACCACCATCATCGTCACCACGACGTCGACCACCATCATCGTCACCACGACGTCGACCACCACCATCATTACGTTCGCGGTTATAGCCACCGCCGCCAACACCGCCGCGACGATAACCTTCATCTCTATCGGCATTACGTTGACGATTGTAACCATTGCCGCCATCACTACTACGACGATTATTACCACCACCATTGCCACGATTGCCCCAATTATCAGCAGTGTTCTTGCTATTAGACATAGAAGCCGTTGGACCCCAATCTTCATCTTCGTCATTATCCCCAGATAAATGTTGGTTACTTTTGTTCACTGCAACAGCAACAGCAACATCTTCATCATCCCAATCAGCCATTTATTTTTGAAAAAAGATTCGTTTTTTTTCTTTTAAAATTGATTAAAAAGTGAGAGAGAGTAGATGATAGATGGTTTTGTGATTTTGTTGTAGAAAAACTCTCGTTTCTTTAGGTGACAGATATTCTTTTGTTTAATAAAAAACTAAAATTAAATTGAAGTAATGAAAAACGCACAAATAAATGCTAAACTTAAATTACAGCAACCAACAGTCACGCCATCTGTAGACTGTTGGAGTCATTTAAAAGTTTTAACATCCCTGGACTTAACGAAAGCACATCGAAACACTATCAGCTGATATTTGTTGACGATTTGTTTACAAATTTCGCAAGTATGCGGTTTTGTTTTAATTTCTCGATTGATAAAATCTCAATGCTTAGTTTTATTTATTAAAATATTTGCAACATTAAAAAGAATTCGCATGACTTTTATATCTTTTAATCCAAAATTGTATATTAAACATAAGTTATGCTTAACTAAAGAAAAACCCATCTGATGCAATAATTCAATTTAAATTCCAAGAATTAATACTCAGGTGCATAAGTCACTGTCAGGTTTATCTATTAACTATTCGCTTATTTGACTTATCAAGTCTGGTTGATTAGGTTTATGACTGAGTGGCATGAATATATCAGACAACCTAACAAAATAGATTAAAATGCACAAAATAATAACGACAAATCTTAATTTCTAGTCAATAAACACAGCTGCCGTTACACTCAGCGACTTCAAAGGCATCCAATTATACAGGCGGGAGCTCTCATCAAAGCGGTGACAAGAAGCAGACTACAACGATCTTCCACAAAGTTGCAGGTAAGTCCCGTCGTAGAACGCTCATGTAATTATTGTAGCAATCTTAGTAACTAAACAATCTTTCATATTCACATTTCTATACTATACCATACTAGATAACTCGGGAAACGTTGTTTTGTCTCTCCTCCAAAAAAAATTAGTGGATTGGATAATGTGAGCGATGTGTTTCTTGAATGGCTTGCACATTATTGTTTGTACGCTGAGGTCGGTTATTGCATTTTCTGAAGTGTAAATGTACAGGTAACATTGTTATTGTTGCTTGGCTAATCCAACGAAATTTTGACCAGATCTTTCTTCACTAACACTACTCAACACCGGTTCATATGATTTCATAATGAGGTTGACTTATAATAAATACCTGTAGGCATTTTATTTTGATATCACATCTGGTAGTAGATGTAAGGTGCTTAACATATTTATGCGGATATTTCACTTTAATCACTCGTCATAACAAAACAACTCAAGATATGAGTTTAACTTTTGCCTCACTCTTTGGGTCCATCATCCCGCAAATTGAACATTGTGTATTCGTTAGTTTAATAGCTAACTTCTAATTTGTCGCGGGTTTGTGTTAACAGTCCTGATTTATTTTTCTATATTTGTGGCGAGTTTACGCCAAAATCGAAAAAAGCCACCTTCTGACTTAATTAAACAGTGTTATCTAGCTTATTTTAACCGTGCCGTAATAAATCAAGATAAGTGTGTGTTCCTAAAGTGAGTTGTTTAAGATGTTATACAAATTTGAATGGTTGAATACTTGCCATCGGAGCATATTCTTTGAGTTTAATTACACTACTCAACACATTTCCAACTTTTTATTTTATCTAAGGTCTGATTATGCGATTATTATTCCTTGCCATTTATATAATAAAACTACTTGAATAAACACTATCTATCACATCTTATTTCCAGATAAACAGTCATGCCTTAAATCACGAATTTATAACAAATTGAAGATTAGATTCTGATTTTTAGTTTTGTTTTAATTGAAACGGCATGGTTTTTTTTTGGAGTGACTGGATTTCCTTTTGTACCTGGCAGTCCAATAAAACTTTTGTTTTTTCGTGAAAATCATCTGACTTCTTGTTACCAAGGAAATTCTTTGTGACATTAATAAAAGCGTTCCATGCTTTAAGAGTAGATGTAAACTATGAATCTTGAATAAGCTTTTTTATGACTGGGAAACTTTTGCTTGAGAAAGTGGAACGCAGTACCGTCTTTGCTTAATATTTTTACAAAAATTTTAATGAGTCCCAATTTGATGTGCAATGCCGGTACAATAATTTTGTCTGGCTCAACCAAAGGTTCAAATTTAATGTTTTTTCTGTCCCACTACTAGTGTGAGTGCCGTGATTGGCAATCTTCTTTAATAAAATGTTGTCAAATATAAGTGTCGTATAAATATGTTAAGCACCTACAGTCATTTATTATAAGTCAACCTCATTATGAAATAATATGAACCGGGTTAGCTAAGCTAAGCAAGGCATCACAGTGGAACGAATGACTTTCGGATGAACTCGTCGCTGTAGATAAGGGCCTATCTATTGTGTCCTCTCCTACTATGTATACAACATTATACGAGTATTAATCTGATTTGCCCAAGTTCTTCGGCAAGTATTATCATTTCCAATGAAAAATGTTTTTGTTTTTCTTTTTGTTTTGTATTTTCTTTTTATTTATTTTATTGAACATAATCATTTTGTTTTTCGTTTGTTTTTTTTTTTTGTGTATTTTTGCTTTTAATATATTTTTGTTTTTTATGTTTTTTTTTTTAAATTTTTAATGTTTGCGTTTTTTAATAGTTAAGTTTGTGGTTGTTGGTTGTTGTTGTAAACTTATGCCATAACATATTTTTGTTTATGAATAATTAATAATTTAATATGAATAATTTTTGTTGTTCATTCCTCATTCCTCAATGTTCATTCTTTCAAACTTTTCTTGACATTTTCCTCTCTATTCGTACTTTCTTTCTTCATTAAAAAAATGTCGTTTTCTTGTTAATTTTAAATTTACCGTTTTTTTTTTGGATTTCATTTTCTATTCATTTTATGTTTTAAATTGTCTTCTCTTTCGTTCTTCTTTCTTTTTTTCTTCCTTCTATTTTCGAAAGGAATGACCTTTCTTCTATCAATCAATATAATTATTTGTTATTTTGTCTTTGCTTTTGTTGTATTTTTAAATTGTAATAATAATTTTATTTTAATGAACTTTAATTTATTTTTTATTTATTATTATTTTGTTGTTTGTCTTTAATTTCATTTAATGCAATGTTTGTATTTGTTGTAATGTTGTTTTGTATTACAAATTTATTAATTTGTATATTTATTTCTGCTGTTGATGTTGTGTGTTTGTATGTGAGTGTGTGTGTTTAATGTGTATATATTTTTATTGGATTAACATTATCGACAAAATATATTTAAATACAATATTTATTTATTTTTTGTTTTTAATTTTTATTTTTTTTTTATTTTATGTTAATTTAAATTTTCTTTTTTTTGTGTTTTTAAAATTTTTTTGTTTTTGTTTTGTCGTTTTGTAAATTTCACTGTTTTTTTTAATCTTTTTTTATTAATATTATTATTAATAGCATTCAATTGTAAATTTGCAGCAAAAAGCCTCATATAGTATAATATTTGTTATTGTTTTAATTTATTTTTCTTTTTTTTTTTTATATGTTATTTTAATTATTAATTTTTTTTATTTATTTTATCATTAATTTTACTTTATTTTGTTTGCAATAAGAATTTTCTTTATTTATTTGAATTTCGTTTTCTTTTAAATTTTTTTTGGCGCATAATTTAATGTTATTTAAGGTGTGCGTGTGTGTGTGTGTGAATTATGATTTTTTTGTCTTATCGTTTTTTAATATTTTGTAAATTTTTATTTGTAAAATTTTCCTTAAATGAAAATAAAATTTTTCTTTTTTCTTTAGTTAGAGTGTGAGTGTGTGTGTTTATTATTTAACAAATAATAAATGTAATAAAAATTGGCTGGTGCATGAATATATTTTGGATTTATTTATTATTTTATATTTATTTATTTATTTTATTTTGTTTTTTAAATTGTTTAACATTTATTTTTTAATAATTTGTCTTTTTCTTCTGTATAAATTTAAAATTTAATTCATGATTATACTTACTTAATATTCTTCTTTTTTTTTTTATAAATTATTTATAATAATAATAATAATATTTATAATAATAATAATAAAAACTTTTGTGTTTCTATCAAAAGTGCATGATTAAAAATTGTATTTTTTCCTTTATTTTTAATAGATGTAAATATTTTTGTGAATTCTTTCTATTATTTGTAATTATTTTCTTTTCATTTATTTATATATTTATATATATGTATATATATATATATTTATTTATCATTTCATTAAGTCATTCATTCAATTCATTTATTTGTTATGTAATGTTGAATGTCAATAAAATATTTTATGTATACTTTGATTGCATATTAAATATAAATAGATAAATAGATAAATATATGTAAGAAGTTTGTTCAAAAAGAAAAAGGAAATTTTTGTTATTTTTTAAATCAGTGACTACTTCCATTCATCATCATTATGTCATAGCAATAGTCTATAGTGTTGCTCAGGAGTTGGTAAACACCCTAGTGCAAAAATCTTCATGTTCGAACGCTCATGACCGCTCATTTATGAAAATGCGTTCATATATGATTGCATTCATTTTGCTCTTTGTTCGTACGCGAGCGTTGAACAAACGAAAGAATGCCCTCATCTCATTACTGATGACATTTCATTTAAGTGCATTTACGCGCTCTCATGCGCTCTGCTCATGTACGTTTTGTTGTTGTTTTAGTGGTGCGTTTTCTGTGGAGGTTGCTTTTGTGCGAAAATGAATGAAGATCGAAATCTAATATGATGGAATTCTACAATAGATAGGCTAATCAGGTCAAATGTGAAGGTTGTGCTCATTGAGTTCATCAATATGAATGAAATAATGCATTATGAGTTTTTTTCCTAAAAAATCAGAGATCAAAATTAATAAGGAATGTCAATGCTATGTAAGCTCTTTTGTGTGAAATAATCTCATACAATTGGTATTTACTATGCTTCACTTTCACTCAACGCTTATAGCCATCATATTTTCCACATATAGATAACTGGTATGTGAGAGAGAACTTTATAGTAGACTATTCAGACATGGTCACCATTATAAATTCACAGAATTCCTTTTTCTTTTGAACTACACTTCGCATATATTGCTCTAAATATTTTATTTGTATATTTATATTTTGTTGTATATAAAAAAAGTTGCATAAAAAAAAAGATATACATATAACCTGAATCTGAAAATTAATAGATTAGCCTTCCATCCATTTCTAAGTGCCTTTCAAAATTTGTTAACAAATTTCCCTTCTGGTTTAGTGATTGAATTAATTGTTTTTATAATAATAAATTTTGTTATTTGTTTGTGTTTATGAAGCATACAACAATATGCTTTGTTGATTCATTTTGATTTCAATTTATGTTTTATGTATCATTTCATTTTGCATATTTTTTGGCTTTTAAATCAATTCTAAACCTTTATTTATTTATTGTAATATAGTATGTAATTAATTTATTCATTTATTTTATTTTTATATTTATTGAAATGTACTATTTTAAGCTACATAAATTTAAATATTTACAACATATAAATTTCTAATAATAATATACATACATATGTATATCCAAATTTTTATTTAATTCAATTATTTAAATATAAATTTATTTATTTATATTTAGGTATATTTATTTACTTTTTATTTTTATATTGTTTATATAAAACAAGTCCTTTCACCTTTGTATTTGTATTATGCTTAATATTTAATTTTGTTTTAATTAATTTATGTATGTGTTTTCAGCTGCATTTTCATTTATTTATTTTTAATTTTTATTCATTTTAGCTTATTATATTTCTTTTTCTTGTCGAGCTTTAATAATTTTGTATACACAAAAAAAAAAAAAAAATAAATCTTTTCACATATTTTTAATATTTTATTATGGTTCTTTTTTTTGGTGTTTTTTATTTTTAGTTTTCTTCTTGTGTTTCTTACCAATTTTGAATATTTAAGCTTTGTAAAGAATATTTAATTAATTCATGAATTTTTGTTATAAGTAAATTGCAATATGGACAGAGTAGTTTAACTTTTTTGTTTTTATAAGTAAAATCATTTAATTTATTAATTATTTTTTATAATTATTTATTTATTTAAATTTTTTAAAAAATGTATAACACTTACACGAAGTTGAATGGTTATAAATGGTTAAATAAATAAATAAATAAACTGAAATTGTAAAGAAATAAGATGTTGTATATTATGAAAGAGGAATGAAAAAAATGTAGGCCGGATTATTGATTATGAGATGTTTGAAATCATCTATCAGGTGTGTCACAGAAATCGAGACAAACTGAAATTGAATTGATTTCAAAGCCTAAAAATATGTAATTAAAATTTTCCTATTACTGATACTTTAATTATTGAGTAAATAAATACTTGTATACTAAAATTTAATTGCATATTTTTTTATTTTCTGTGACACCTGCATGCTTTTTTTTGTTTTGTTAGTCTCCTTTTAGGCAGTTCGAAAATAACTAAACGAGTTAGAATAGACATTTTTACGTTTTTTCAATTTGATTCAGTATTTGGGGACTTAATATTTAATAATTGTATGCTGAATTACTAAATTGTGAACTACTATGGTAGTACACAAGGCCACAGGAAGAAAAAAGAAAGCAACTGGCAATACTACAAACACTTAACTGCTTCATTGCTGTTTTGTGTATGGGGTACAAAATATATTTCATTTTATTAACTAAATTTTGCATTTGATGTAAATCTTATGATAGGAAAATATTGTCAAAAAATAATTATTCACTGCTTTGTATGCCTTTTTATAAGATTTGAATGTATTCAGATACAACTATCTATGTATGTGTACAATACTTTTATGCATTATAAACTTCAATTTCACTTCAACACTTCTATGTAATGAAGTAATATACATAAGTTCTTCACAAGTTCTATTAATAGCACTCATGTAACATAAGTATAATGAATATTATTAGTCAAGTATCATAGGTTGCATTCAATTACCAAAATTACCATTTAAATTTCATAAGAATGTTATAAGTATGTATTAAAACTAGGGTTGTAACGGAGATCAATTTAGCTGGGGCGGATGAGGGAGGAAGGAGGCCAGAGTTTGACCTCCGCGGAAGCGGATGTTATCGGAGGTGGGTTAACAAAGAAAAAAAATTCTGTTTTTACATTTTATCAAAAAAAACTTAGCCCATAAGTACACCACAAAGTGCGTACCACAAAGTATGCTTACATACATATGCAGTATATAAGTAACTATTAAAATTGATAAGAAGCAAATTATTCTTAATAAACAACAATTTTGCAGGTTTGTCGCCTTCTCAATGGTTCGTAAATTAAACCGGCTCCACTAAACGGTTGCTTGCTTGCATAAGATCAAGACGACGACGTTAAATAAGCAAGTACAAGGGGAAAAGAGCTTGTCATTTTTTATTATATCTCCACGATATTAAAGGGTCTTCGTTTTGCAGTACACTTGATGCAATTCAATCTTAGGTCTCTTGGCGACAGAAGTTCCGTCGTCATCAGCTCCACTTGAAGCTTTTACAAGACCCAAGTCATACAGCATTAGCAAACGCAATAAATAGTTCAGATTGAAATTTGTCCTTAACAATTTCATCCAAAAACTTCAGCTTGGTCCGAATATGTAGCAAACGAAAACAATGTATTGCTTGGAAGACCACGGAATCTTGAATTGGTGTCTTCAATTATTTAGTTTTTTTTTTAAATTTTGATATGAGATGTGAGGGGGAGTGAGAAATGTGATGTCAGAAGCAATGACAAAATGTATATATATCCCTCGCTAAAACTTCGTTCAAAACATGCGGAGGCTGAGGTACGATTTGAAGCGGATGTTCTGCAGATGCGGAGGAGTTCCGTTACAATCCTAATCTAAACTACTTTATCATATAATATTTTGAGGTACAGAGTTATTACTGATAATTTCAAATTTGAGTTCTGTTGTTATTCTAATAATTTTTCATTCACTACTCTTTAATTACGGTGAGCTTTAAAGATAATAGACAAGCTTTGTTCTTGAATTTAGAAAATAAGGTATGCTGGGTTTAGGAAAAATGAATTAAAATTAGTATCGACTTGCATGATTTGTGCTTGGTTTATTTGAATCAATACTGAATTTTACCATAATAATATGTATTACTCAAAGTCCCATTTAGATACCATCAATAGTATGCAGTCTCTACCGCAAAAATGATATGATGAAGAAATATACTTATATACACAATCTTCAGTACACTACACCAATATATGTACATATTGAAACATATGGCTTTGGTACCTAATGCATACTTATTGGTATAATGGTATACTATTTCAATCTGATAGTATAAGATTTGCATACAAAGCAAAGAAAACGTTGTAATGTGACGAATATATTGATGTTTCATTATTTGGATGGATTTTTAATAGATAAAAGAAATCATTTAGTAATAGATTTTCCATTATTTATGCGTGTAGTTTGTTTGTGTCTTAAAGACGACAATCAACATTTGTGTATAATTAAAATTGAGATTTATTCAATACACAATTAATCAATTAATCATTAAGTGGACGTTTATTTTTGTTTTAATAATATGTTATTTAATAAATGTAATAGTAATAATAATAATATGTAAAAATATTGTATAAAGTCTAATTGAAAATGATAAAAGATAGTATTTTATACAACAAAAGTTACTTGTACATAGTATGTATGTTATGGGCATATGCAAAATTATGAAATATTGAATATTGTAGTAACCTTATAATAATAATTAATATTCATTCATAATTTATTATACTCGTATGTATCTTCTCTCATTTTATTGGACGCAATTGAAATCGATAGTTTTAGCTTTAAGTGTTTTTTTTTTTGTTATATGTATGATTCTTTTATATACCTTTCACCTACACAGTGTGAGTAAGTAAGTATTGGATATCGCAGAGAGTCATATTTTCTGTTTATTTTTATAAAAACCAAAGTCTTCGAGTACTACAGACATCAAACTATGTACCATGTGGGGTGAAAATTAACCTCCTTGACCGCCAGAATGCGCTGCTACTGCAAAAAAGGCAATGGTGCCTTGTAGTCTGTTCATATTTAGGCAGACATGCCAAATTTCAGTGTGAAACTGCCCTTAGTTTTGTTTTGACAGCTGATTGTTGTTGACGTGTTTACCTGGATCCACTATTACACACCAGAAAACAGAATGAGTTCCCGGCAATGGACTGAAGCCGGCACGAGTGCTCCGAATCGGCTGAGGGAGGCTCGATGGGTCGGAAAGGTTATGGCGTCGGTTTTCTGGGATTGTCATGGCATACTCTTCGTGGACTACCTCGAAAACGGTAAAAACATCAACAGCGAGTATTACTGTGCATTATTGGAGCGATTGAAGGACGAAATAGCTGCAAAACGGCCTCACATGAAGCGAAAAAAAAATTTTGTTTTTGCAAGACAATGCGCCGGCACACAAGAGCATCGCAACCACGGCTAAAATCAATGATTTTGGGCTCCAATTGCTTCCGCATCCACCGTATTCGTCCGATTTGGCTCCCTCGGACTATTACCTCTTCCCAAACCACAATAGATGGGTCATCAATAAAAACTTCAGCTCACGCGAGGAAATCATCGACGACAATAATATTGAAAATAGTCATACTGGCATGTGCCAGAAATCGAAGACGGTTTTTATGCCGATTTATTTCAATTTCTTTGTAGTTTTGCAAGAAAACGCGGAGATTTCATTTTTCGAACTTAGATGTCTAAATGAAAATTCATACTTAAAACAACTGAAATGTTAAATTCTTTAAATGTAGATTGCCGTGGAAAACAATAAGCTACAGTTGTTGGTATTTCAGTTTTTTTATAACTTCAAATAATGGACAATTTAACCAAACGTCAGAGATTTCAAAACCAACGAAAGAGATTTTTGTCATCAGAGAATTGTAATTAGGTTGATACTGGATTGAAAGAGTTTTCTGGTACATGCTTGATAGTTAATGTTTACGCATATCGAGCGGAGTTGGATTTCCGATTACTGGTGTTTATGGCATTTTTTACCTAAAGGAATGGATATTTCGGATTCCGCACCTGAACAATTTGTGTTTTGTATTGCTGAATTATGTAATTTTATTGTACATCATTTTGTCTCAGTCCATTAAGATTCTTGTATGTTTCGTTCTTTAATTAATCGATGAGCTGCGCTGCTTTCCTATGTACTCGTTTAATAGCAATTTTTCTTACTTTCACCTGTCTATTTCTTACTGATTCTATGAGAAGACTGACTGACTTGACTGAAAAATATTTACTTGAGGGCAACATAATCAAAAATTGTATCGATCAGACAAAAACGTATTTCATATTTTTCTATATATATTTGAAAACTATTGTTGTGTGAAGGGTATACTCTAAGCTTCGTTGATACCGAAGTTTGAATCTTCTTTCATATTTTCATTATATTAATTATTTAAAAAAGTTTATTTTATGTTCATTTGGATTTTTTGTTATTATTTTTTTATGATTTACGAAAAACTAATGAAATTGCATTGCACCAACTAAATGAGTAGTAGAGGTGTTGGTTGCTCTATATCTCTCTGCATATGTGTATTGTATATGGAGGGATGTTTTGTGTTTACAGATATATGTATGTGTGTGAGTGAGATTTAAAATTAATTCATTTGAAAAGCTTTTCATTTGGATTTGCTATTGTTAATGCAAAGTCCACTTTTGGATTTTAATTAGTAATTCGCATTTAAACTCAATTTTTATGGTATAAATGAAATTTAAATTTCCTTGAAAATAATGTTTTTATAGAAATAAGTTTTCTCCAGATTAAATTTTGTCTTCAACTATGCCAACTATTATACGAAATTTGAAGTATTACATTTTTTCTTGTTGGAGAATGGGTAAAAGGTTTTGTTTTTGATCAATGAAGATAAACATTTGAATCTGCTGCATTTTACAGAAATCACAAAAAGAACATCATTTGCATTTGTAAACTAGACGGCTGCATCAGCGCACTCAAACTAACAGACGCACTGAGTAATACTGAGTGACACTCAAAAACTCGTGTGCGAAAATCAGCAAAAACCAGTTTTTTGAGTTTGAGTAAAACTTCAACCAGATGTGCGCTCATTCAAATTGAGTTTATTCGAAAAGTTAGTTGAGTACCTCGTGTGCCACTGATAAAACTCATGCATTTTTCATTGATTTTTCATTCTGGGTTTGACTATTGCTTCTGCGTCTTCGTTTCGATGCGCTTGTACACATAGTACCATAATTATTTGCAATGTCAAAAAGAACACTAAAACTTTTAACTATTTTTTGGCGTCTTTCCAATATGATAACTTTTGTTTTTTTTATCAATAAATATTATAAATGATTTCAAAACGATAACTGTATTTATTTTCATTTAATAAATTGTTTCTTACAGTTAACATTTATCGTTCAAAGGAAGTTTTACTACTACTTTTGACATTGCAAACATTTATGGAACTATGTGTACTAGCGCATTGATCATTTCTTCATGTCTTCTTCTTTCGCACTCTGAGTGCATGAGTTTTTTCACGACTAAATAGAATTTTGCGCTATGACTATAACCAGACTGTTTGGTTTTGGTTATTGTTATGTTCGTTTCTCTCTCATCTGGTTAGAAAACTCACTCATTCATTTTTTGGCATGAGAACACTCAAAAGCCATTTTCTGCACTCAATGCTGCCATCTATTGTAGACTCACCCTTCTGTATGAAGACCTATACATGTACTTATGTATCCAGTTATATTGACATCTCACAGCATATGAATATGTTCATAAAGGACAGTGAAAGAAAGGGAAGTTCCTCACTTAACATTAAGTTTTTATGACTTTGAATTATATGCATTCAATAGATTTGGAAACCATTTTCATGCTTAATAATTTATTATTATTTAGTCAATCGATTGATCTTGTATGTCTAAGAATTGTATTTGATAAACAATAATATTATATTAAATGATGATGACTCTGTCATTGATGAATTGATATGCAATCTGTATATACCAGAATGGAAAATTTGTTGCAGTAGCCCAGTTTTTTTTTAAAGATTTTTCATAAGATTTTAATCAAATTGTTTAGTTTTAAAACAAAACTCACAATCACGCTTAATTTCGCATCCTTTAACATAAGTTCAAGAATATGTATAAGAGTTTAAATGATAATAACATAAATTGAATATTGAACACGAACATGGGTCAAGAAGAAACTAACAAGTTCCTTGATTTTAACATTAATTTTAATTTATATTTTTTTTTTTATTTTTTTTTTATTGTTTTCATTATTACTTATTTTGGCTTGATGTGTGTGTGGTGTGGGTCTAAGGATGTCTAAGTTTGTGTTTCTAATGTCCATGTGTCTACTATGTATGTATGCATATCTGAATAGATTATATACTCGGCTTTTTATTTAAGTTATTGCTCGGTTTGATTTAATTATTTTATTTAATATATTTTATTTGCAATATTTTTCTTTTTTATTTATGTAAATTTGCTTTTTATGTTTATCATTTTAATTGTTTTCTTATTTTTTTGGCCACTTAGGTTCGTAACACGTTTTCATTTCATTTTATTTCAATTTAATTATTTATTTTTTAATAATAATAATAATAATTTTATGCTCTTTGCGTTTTAGAAACACGACTATATATTTTTTTTAAATTCATATTATTTTTTATTTATTTAATGCTGCTTTACTTTATTTTTAAGTTTTTTTTTTTTTGTTGTATAACTTATTTTTTTATTTATTAAAACTACTCAACTTGATGATTTGTTGTATATCATTTTTTATTTTATTTTTTGTTTTTTTTTAATTGGTAATTTTACTTCGTATTTTTTATTAAATATAAATATTTTTCTTAATAAACTTACTCTGGATTTGCTGTTACTCTTTTGCTCCTTTCCACACACTCACACACACCACATTCTCCTTCCTCCTTCTACCTGTCACTGGAGCCTTCCAGTTCATTATCATCATTATATTCTCTTCTGCTAAGCTTAACTTAATCTAAATTTTATTAAAAAAAAAAAAAAAAAAAAAAACATATTTGCCTTCTATCCTAGAGGGATCAATATATATTTTATTGTTAATTTATTTTTTATGTATATATTATTAATTTCATATTCTTTGTTTATTTATTTATTTAATTTTATTAATTTATTATTATTTTCTACTACAAAAAAAAAAAAAACATTTTCAACGAAGCTTTTTAAGTACTTTGCTGCAGGATTATTTTTATTTATTTATTTGCTTTCATTTGTTTATTTTTATTAACTATTTAATAATACTAATAATAATTATAATCATAGAAAAAAAAAAACATTTTTTTTTTAAATAAATTTTCATATTAATTTTTTTTTTTGTTTTGTTTAACATTTATTGCGTTATTTTTTTTTTGTAGAATTTTTTTGTTGTCAACTGTACTTATTTTTTGTTGTTGGGTTAACTTTTTCGTGGATTACCTCATCATGATTTCATTTCAAGTTGTTCTGATCTTTGCATAGTCTAAGCTGATTTTGATTTTGTATATTGTTGAGCGCAGGAACCTAATAATTTTGATATCCTTGCTGATTGACTTAGTTGGGGATTTCAACTGTAGAGACAATCCTGCATTTGAATTGCGATTGAGTTTGTCTGGAATGTTCATTAGTTTTGGATTATGTGTACTGCAAGTTTAGTAACGTTGTTGGTACTCATGATGCCAGCGATTGAAGTCAATATGGAATACAATTATCGAACCAGTTGAGAGACCAGCAAGAAGATATCTATAAGTACAAAAGAAAAACAAGAAAATTAATAAATAGTATACTTCTGTAGTATAAGTGGTATCCCATCAAGACAATACAAAAAAATACAAAGACCAACCTTTTGATGAACAAAAATACATAATACAACTTTACTATGTGCGAAAAATTCCGATTTCTTTTTCCTTAGGAATAAAAGTGCTCTGGGTGTTATGTACAAATGCAATAATGTAGGGATTTTTCAAAAATGTGAGGGTTTCGCCTTAGTGGTATGTTATTTTATACTTCGATATTTTTATACCTTTGCAGATGGTATTATACTTAGTTATGTCCACGAAATGTGTAACGTATAAAAGCAAACATCTCCGACCACATAAAGCATATCGCACATGTTTAACTAAAGTGTTACAACTCAAAACACGGGTTTTGATGCAGAATTACTCGTTATATCATGTCTTATATTGTGTAAATATTTTATTTTAATAACTTACATACTCTCCGCGTGAAAACCGAATATTTCTTCCATAATTAGCCAATTTGTATGTAAATTGAAAACTTTAAATGCGATTTTCTCGAGTTGTAACACTTTAGTTAAACATGTGCGACATATGTATCTTAAAAATATGTGAAACTAAAAGTGGCCACTAGTAATTCGTGCAACACTCAAATACTTTAATAACACAATATAGCCGGTCTTATTACGGTATGGTTGGTTTTCACGTTTCTTTTGGTTTTTCTTTTCTATTCGAACAAAAACTGAAATTTTCGAATTAATAGTCTTCTTTCACAGAAAATAATATACATACATGTGAAATAAATTCTGTAAAATGTTTCTATAAAACCACAACCTTTCCAAGTACAAATACTATTTAGTTTATTTATTCTAATAAATGTTTAAAATATTATGAAAATATTGCAATTGAGAGAAAATCGTAGGTGTACGAATTAATAGTGGTCAGGGTAGTATATTCTTGATAAGTATCATTAGCAGAGCCGATATGAAGATACTAGGGATGCCAATTTTCAGGGATCTTGTCAATCCCGGGACTTAATTTTTCGTAATTTACACATACAAAATATTTTCAAAACCATATTTTATTTTTCTTTTCAAAACTTCAATAGCATCATAAAGGGTGGGCCATCTATTGGTCCGATTTTGGTTTGGTCATTAAATGGACAAAAATTATTATTTTTTAAAGTGTTTTACTTAGTTTGAAATTAAAACTGAATGACCTTCTATAATGTTTACATTGAAAATAGAACTACCATACTTTAATAAATTTATAAATATTTAAAGGAACATTGTTTACATATCACAAATACTAGTACGTACGAGATCAAGTAAACATAAGTATTCACATGGAGTTCAAAAAATATTTAAACTTACGCAAGTAGGTATTACTTTCGAGCTCAAATTACAGGATTAAAACTATACTCCATACATTGCATTGCATTGAGTGCAGTTAGTTTATTCAACTTGAATAAACGTCAATTTTAAAGTAATATTTTTATGCCAGATAGAATTGCAAACTTTTTTGGTGGTAAAATAAGACGGGATCCCGGGATTGGCATCCCTAATAGATACATAGTTTGAAAGTCAGTGCTCACAGCATGAGAAGAATTTAGAAATCTTTAAAAGCCCACAAAGAAGTTGTAATTTACAGATTTGTTGATGCCAAATTTCAAGATTCTTAAATATCTAAGTGAGACAGTCAGTCAGTCAGTGAGTGATAAAAATAGCTTTTTTCATATCTTAATAGCTCAAGAACTATAATAAAATAGTTTCAGTAGCCAGAATAGCCTTACTATTGTATATAAGTAACTGTTTAGTTGCCATATTGGGTTTTGAAAACAGTCCTTGCCATTTTCCCATGTTAGCCTCATGTAAATACGAGTATGTCAAATGTTTGTTTGAATTTTTAACTTAGGAAGTTATAAAATTTGACCTTGTTTTATAATAGTTTAAAAAAAAAAGGATTTAATTTTATTGACTGAAAAAAGTTATACATTTTTTACGAATTGAATAGTTTATGGCTTATGGAGGGTTTCGATAGATATTTGCATGGTCTCATGCAGAGTTCGCAAATAACAGTCGACACATATTTTCAATGCAGTCTGCTCACTGCAATAACAGAAATAAATGAAGCCGATTGGTTTTTTCCTGCGCCGAACACTTCTGTTGCTTTGCTTATGCACTCTCTGTTAAGTTAACAGTTGAGGGAAAAAAATGTCTGTCTAACAATAACCATTCCAATTCGGTCAATCTGTCAAAAAGAAGTGTTTCTGAGAGGACAGAACGAAATAAGTGGAAAGCATAAATGGCTTTGTGTTGTTGATGTGGTGTGACATGAGTTGATTAGTCGGAGAGAGAGAGAGTGCAAAAAAATACTGATCAGCATGTGCATGATGCGAGCCAATGGCGTAGCCAGAATTTTGTTCAAGAAGGGACGAATAAAATGCATACTACAAACACATTTATTATTGGAAACAAATAGTTATGTTATTACACTAATATGTTATAAATAGTTAACTATTGAAGATGCAGCAATGCACATTTGAGACAATTTTAATGAGTAATTAGATATAAAATATACACACTCTGCAGACCCCCTGCCGTATCTGGCTACGCCCTTGTTGTTGGATAATATTAGTATACACAACAAAGATACAGAGAGAGAAGCAGCTGCTCATTCAAGTGCATATGTACCCAAAGACCTTTTTGAATTTGTTTTTCGTGAATTACTCTCTGTTGAGCGACAGCAGAAAATAGAAATCAATGTTAAATTCTCTTGTTTAACAGTTTTGCATTGCGTGCGCATTTAATAGTTTTTTGCAGACAGCCTGAAACTGTTGACTGTTATTTGCGAACTCTGGTCTCATATATGCGTTCAGGGCGAAAGCTCACATAAATCTCTCTCAACTATGATGAAAATTTTATTTTTATAGCCAGAAAACAAAATTTTCATACTAGTTGTAACTTAAATCTCAAAAATCTAGGCTTTTCAATTTGAGACACATGGAAGTGTCTTTAATTTTGGGTAAAAAGAATTCTTAGGCGATATGAAAGTTACTCAATTTCATGTATTGTATATAAGGCTTTATAAAAAATATAATATTTTTATATCGTTAGTATTAATTTACTTACTTTTGATCATGTGTCAACGCAAGTGAACGTATTCCCGCATTGCAGGCTGGGAAGGCATACAATGGTGCCAAATTGAAAGTGCGCCATACCTCCACAATGCCACGATCACCGGCAGTCATCAAATACTCGCCATCACGTGAGAGCAGCATACACTACAAGTAAAAGTGTAAAGAATCGAAAAGAAACACCAAGAGAAATATAGAAAAAAATTTGAATAAATTAGATCTTTATAAAATATAATATTTTATAGGTAGGTAATATGTATTTATTAAATATGTAAGAAGATATAGAAATTTTGGGTAGAGAAACTTACTTGTAGATTATCGTTGTGCGTTTCGTGGCGCAACTTTTTGCCATTGATGGTGTAGGCAGCCACATTACCCTTATCGTAATTGATGACAATGAAACCTTCGCGTGACATTGTTATCAGTTCTGGTGAATGAAAGTCGGTTGGTGGATCCAATGAGCGCAACAAATCACCGAATGTTGTGTGTATTAATACAGGACCATCTGAATAGAGACAAATTATATGAAGAGAAAGTTAGGGTGGTGCAGGGAAATAATACAGTATTTGTATATTGACGTTTTCATAAATAATTAATCCTTTAGTTATGATTATTACTTACTTGTTGAGCCGGAAACAACGAGTCCGAGTTCGGCACTTATCACAACCGAAGTCACAGCCTGCTCATGACCTGTGAGTGTTGCTCGCGGTGTCGGAACATCGCCCTCACCGACAATACTCTGAGTACGCGCATTCCAATGCCACAATAGCACAGTGCAATCAGCCGAGCCGGAAGCAATATAACAATCGGATGTGATGTTACACTCCGAGCGAGCCATGCATGTCACTACCCCAAAGTGACCGAATACGATTTGTACGATTTTTGCTAATCACAGAAAATAAAATGAATAATTGTTTAATAGAAATGAATTGATGTATAGATGGCTTAATAGAATATATAATGAACATTTAGAGAGATTCAGTGATTCATTTACTTACCGGTTTCAGTGGCAAATACCCGGAAACTATTATCCCAAAAACCACAGGCAATCAAGAAGCGACTATCCACGGTTGTTACAAAACAATTGGCGCGTATCTTGAGCATTTGACTGAAGTTATCACCAAGGTGACGACGGCTTACTGCATTACTATTATTATTAGTTCCGTGCACTGCCAGAACTGGATCAATGGTTAGCGGTTGATTTGAGCCGGGTGTCTGCGGCGATTCTGCATAGCTGGGACTCTGGACGGAGGCGGTGTAGTTGCAGTTCCAGCGATTGATGGCGAATTGATGACCAGCAGTTACGGTGACAACTGATGGCAACGATAGCTGTGGATAAGTGTTCGCCGAAATGTGTATAATTGGTGAATTTTGATAGAACTTGAGCATTTGGCACAAGTCCTCAGGCATAGCGCTGAACATCATGGGCGATAGATGCATAGCCGAGCTGCGTGGTGGATGTGGTTCCATAAGCAGTTGACTGGGTGTTTGACCGAAATTGCGTATCTGATTTTCGACAGCTTCACGCATTACTTGATCAACAATACCATCAAGATCGACGCTGCCTTCATAGGTCAAATAGTAAAAGACATTTGTGGCACGTACGGCCTCGGGTCCACGTTGCTTGTAGCCGAAAATTAGGTCGATCCATTGGTGTAGTTGACATGAAACAAATTCAGATTCCAATGCCATACGATTGATTCGAACAAATTCTTCGGGACTTTTAGCCCACGGTGGCAGTTCAATGTCATCGACAAGAGCGCCATCTTCACGATGGCCAAGTCGATAGCCAGACGAATTGTAGAACATTTCTGGCAGGAAATACCACTCAGGTATTAGCTCTTTGACATCTGAAGTGTCACGTTGACAATTTTTCCATGATAAGGATACCGAAGAGAATAAACGATCTGGATAGTCAAATTTTCCGCCCTGTAATGCTAGGAACATCGTAGTGAAGGGCTCTACCCGCACTAGCCAATTAAGTGTAAAACTGGCTGTCGAATAGTGCGTGCCATAGTGGAAAGGCGGTATTGTATCGCTCTCCCAACTCTCGTAACGTTCTTCGAAGTAAGCGCGGCGCGAAGGATTCAATGCGCCTATGGGTTTTGACAGATCACGATAATTCGAAGGCAGACTGAGATCTAGATCCTTTGAGTCGTAATTAGTAAGCACCCACGGAAATATTGGGTACTGATTCAAATCGTTGTAAGTCCGTCCGGCAATAGTATTCAGGAACATTAAATACTCGAAATTGGAAATTTCGCGGCGTTGCCATTTCTGGGTCATGTTTGAGTTACGCATCAGTTGACGCGGCGACATCATTGAGGCACGGCGGGTCTGCGGTATACCATACTTAATGCCCACTCCGACTCGAGGTAAGGCTTTGATCACCTTCTTAACGGTGTGCTGATCAGGAAATGCAAAGAGTATAGAGGTGCGACTGGCTAGGAAGATCTCCAGGGCCACATTCTGCAGCAGGTAACGACGTGAAAAGATGGCGCGTACCTCAGAGAAATACCACTTGCCATGTAAGTGATCGCAATATTTCAACACTTCAGGATCAATCTTTTGAAATTCTGGATGGTCTTCATCGACTTCAAAGAACATCTCAGTGCTGGTAATTGATACTGTTCCAGGTGCCATGAGTCCTGGTGCTATTAGCTTAGCTTTCGTACTGATGTTAACCGGACCAGTGAGGTCCAAATCCAGTTCACGATCCTCGATCAGCAGCTCGGCATCATCTAACAGATCTGTAGTATGTTGCGACGACTGATGAGCGCGCGAAACTGCAATTTGTGTATGGAACTCATCACGTGTTTGTAGAATTGCATCTTCGGGAGCACCATTTTCAAGTGCTGCCTTCAGGGTCGCCTGTGGATGCGAAGAGCCACGTGGATTCTGTACCATTCGCTTGCGTCGACGTGCATCATCTTCCCAGGCATCTAATTTCCAGTAGGTTGCCTTTTGGACAGTACCACTGACATCACCCCAGGCACCATGTCGATTGCACATTATATTGCGTACCTTCTCTAGAAGCCGACTGGCAATGACATTGTCACGACGTCGAGCAGCCGTGATCAAATGATCACACATGCGTTCTTCTTCGCGTCGCTCGAGTAGCGTCTGGGCGCACTGCGATTCAAAGTCAGCATGCTTAAGGACATCATCGGCACGCATGCGATTCAATATGAATTCAGCTTCGTTGGCCACGCGAACAATATGATCCTTCATGGCGTGCGATAACAGACGACCCTCATTGATGAGTTCAATGAATGCGAGACCAGCATGTTTCTGTAGGCTGTTTTGCCATTCTTGGGAACACAATAACATGACCAGTTCAACGACGGAATGTGAATTCTTGAATGTTGTGAGACCTTTACCCTCCATTAACAACTCCTGTCCGTGAGAGCCAACCAGAGTTTTAGAGAGGAATGGTGCAAAATCGACCATGATCTCACGCAACAATGGGCACACAGGACCCAAAGCAATTTCCAATTTCTGGGTTAGACTTGCCTCACGTGAAGGCGTTGTTAGTGGTAATTGAGAAACCATAGGTGCCTTCATAGGCAGTTCTTCCGGGCGTGAGCGTTGACCATTATTGCCTCCAGCTGAATTGACCGTAGATGTTCCATAACTATCTGGTACACGTACCACTGAAATCTCTGAATCGGGTTTATCGCCACGTTCAGTGCCCAAACCGACACCAGGCATGCCAACGACACCATGACTATGACCAACCGATTGAGCATGATGCTGCTGATGCTGTTGCTGTTGCAATTGTTGTTGCGTTACTGAGTGAAGACCACTTCCACTATCATGGTCAATACCAGCACCGCGTAGCTTGACAACATCTCCTGCTGATATAATATTATCAGCATTTACAATTCCACCCAAACCACTGACAGTCGCCTGAACGGCGGCATCCTCATTCAAATTGACATCTGTCCAGCTTTCATCATTCGAATTGGTCGGTTTATTGTCATCGACCATGATTTCACTCGATGACTCCACTTCAGGAACTTCATTCTCAGTTGAGTTCATGTTCAATGAGCCGACATCGGAATCAACACTCTAAATATTCAAACGAAGAGTGAGTAGGAGGAAAAAAGAATAGAGATGAAAGTTGTATGTTGAAAAAAAAAAATTGGTGTATAAATTTCACATATGTAGATGGTGATAATGATGATGGTGATGTTTTCATTCTTGGAATATTTAAAGTGCAAATGGTGCTGCGAATGAATGAATGATTGAATGTCTATGTAAATTTGCAAATATGCGGTGATGCAGTCTCCACTGAGAAGTGGATAAGTTACAATTGCCGGGTGCAGGGTGCATTGTGGCATACGCTAAAGTAGAGTTGTGGCTTATAGTTGACATACAATACTACAATAGTATAATGGATAAGAGTGCGTATGCGTGTTCTTGATGTGATGTGCAGATCATTTACGCATTAATTATGCACACTGACAATAAATCAAAATCATCCATATTTAAGCAAATCGTCATCAACAGGAGGACAGAGGACAGAGGACATAGTATACATATATGAGTAGTGCACACGTCTGTCTGAAGGTTTGCCTGACTGTTCTTGTTCAGTGTCCATGTTTGTACCGGTGTCCGGGTGTCCGGTTGTCAGCACAAACATTTGTCATACTGATTTGCATAAATGTGAATGTGACTGTGACTGTGTTTGTAGTGGAGTGATGTCAAAGAGAGGGGAAGGTGCGACGCACATTTATATATGAAACAAAAAGGACTAGGACTCAAGGAGCAAAAGAGAGAAGAGAGAAAGTTTGTATAATGGAGATGTTTGTGTATATATGAATATAAATGACTGACCGACCGACCGTTTGAATGGCGGACCGACAGAGCGACAGACCAAATGAATGATTCTTATGTCCTGTCAACGAGTCACTATGGTCACCATGGTCACCATGAACAACGGCAGCTTGTGACAAATTTTGTAAAGCATTTGACAAATGTCAACTGTCAAACTCAACAGAATGTCACACGCATACGCAAACTCTTCGCGCTCTCCCCTAATCATTCTCGTACTCATATGCCTCTTCCCCAAACAACTCCAACACCCACATCCACACACAGAACAGAAAACACCTTCATCATGGTTTGTTAACATGTAGGATAAGGAGGCTAGAATCTGATGTATCCTACGCTTCTCTGGATATATTATGATATAAATGCATGGGATTCAATGGCCCGTATCGCTTTCGTCTCACTAAAGAAGGCACAAAATTACAAAAGCATTAAAGTATTCGTTATGTATCAGCTGTTTTTGACAAGTTTCCTTTTTTAATGTCACGTCCCTTTATCGTTGTCAACGTCATTGACTGAACTTTTTACTACTTTCTACCTACGCTTGCTTATCCTCCACTCTTTCTAAGCTCAATCAATTTCCAACTAAGTTCTTTTATATAAAACCCAGACATACTGATACACGCAAGAGGAGGGAGGTCATTGATAACAAAATAAAACAATCTCAATTTGAAATTTATAGTTTTGCAGAGAGAAAGCCTAAGTCTGAGAGTCCCTTGGCAATCACATTAGGTGTGGCCAGATTGATTGCCCACTGACCTTGGTTAGATTTGTTTATGACCTTCTCTGTTCTACTCTGTGCTGTGCTGTGCTGTGCTGTTCTATTCTATTTTATTCTATTCTATTCTATTCGGTTCCGTTCGTTTTGAGTGAGTCCCCATTGATTTCCAATATACATTCATTTTCCTACTCAATTGATTCATGTATGAGTGCTCGGTAGTCTAAATGAAATCATACACACACACACACATACAATTGATAGAGACACATACACAGTAGATACACATTTGTAAAAGTATTTCGATTCAATTAAATGGCAAATAATTTAAAGCCACAAAGGACTAATATCTGCCTGGCTGCGTCATCTCTCTCGACCTAAAGACATTTCTTTGATCTATTAAAACTAAAGCAGAACTATGACTTCCGCTTGCATGGATGTGAGTGTATCTAATTGAGTGTGTTGTATCAGTATTTGCATTTCACATATAATGAAGCTAGTTAATTGGGTGTATGCATTTTTGATTGACATAGTATATTTATCAAGCTACATATACACATATCTAATATATCTTTCCATGTGCATCTACAATCTAAGCATTTATGCATCTACACATGGGTAATGTATTAGAAGAATGCAGGATGTGCATATCTTATGAATAAGTTAAATTCTTCATTAAACTATGACAACAAAGAAACAGATACAAAATGTACTAATATAATAATAATAATAATAATAAAATACACACTTAAAATATCTTTCATGCGGCATACCAGCATCGTAGTTAAAGACAAAAGGATTTAGGACTTAGTATACATACTCCAACTATATATGTAACACAATATTTACACGTAAATTATACATCTTATACAAACACACACACTTATACATTCAGATACATTGATAAATATACAATACAAACATACACTTACACACATGAGTCAATATGAATTAAGAAGTTATATACAATACAAAATATTTGTCAAAGTAAAGATTAATTTACATCTGTATGTAAATGCAAGTGGGTGCATTTGCGTGGGTGTGAGTCTGTGTAGGGTGTGTGTATATGTATATAAATTTAAGTTTCATATGTTTGTTTCGTTACGTTTTTAATAACCTTATGAACTTACTTCAAGAACAAGGAATCTTACTTTAAGTACGTTTCCTATTCATTATGACACCATACTGTCTTGTCTTAAGATCAAAGCAACTTAAAGTCAGACCATTTTGATCTTATAACAAGTACGGATTGTGCTTCAGGGTCTGAATATGAGAATGATATGTACATGATGTGAGAACATAATTTCTTGAAATTACACTATTTTGGTCTAAGATAAGAACATTAGAAAAGTGCAGACGCGAATGGGAATTGAACACGTGACTCAATTCTGATTGTCAGCTCGGCACATTAACCTCCGAGACAATGAGGCAGACATATAATAAAATATAAATTTATAATACAACCTAAGCATGAATCGTTCGAGAATTTTAGTGCCTTAAACGAAAACTGCTGATTTCAAGACCAAAATGGTCTCTGTTCAAGTTGTTTTGGTCTTAAGACAAGACAACATTCGTGTTTAAGTACAATGTTGTCGGTTTTCTCTCTGTGTGTATGCATTATTAGAACAAATGAAAAAAGATGAGAACAAATTTCAGAGAGCACGTGCCAATTCTCTCTAGTTTGCGCTATCTTTTTCTAACAGCAGCGCGATAAGCTGATATTGTTCTCAATTCATGTATGTTGCTTTTATGTTTAAGTTCAAGTTAAGTACAATCGGTGTTGTTCTTAGACCGACGTTTTTCTCTCTGTGTAAGTATAGAAAATCTGTCTATTCTTCAGTGAGTCGAATTCTAAAGATGTCAGGGTTTGATTAATTAATGTTAGAGCTAATGAATTAAAATAAATTGGAAACTACCAACTATTGAAAGAGGTTGTCCATTTATAGTTTTCTCTATATCGACCTTTTAATGATATTTCCTGAACACCTCATTTTGATAGGCAGTTCAGTTAGTCAGAGTTACTGACTCAGAGTCAATAATAATAATTCCTATTATTATTAAATGGTAGGATATAGGTAGGCATGTACCAGAATTCTTTTTCAACTCCATATCAACTTAATTAGAGTTCTCTGGTGCCAGAAATCTATTACGATGGTTTTGAAATCTGTGACGTTTTTAAATACGATTTGGTTAAATTGTCCCTTATTTGGAGTCAGAGAAAGAATTCAACATTTCAGTTGTTTTGAGTATGAATATTCATTTAGACATCTAAGTTCGAACAACTACAGAGAAATTGAAATCAATCGGCATAAAAACCATCTTCGATTTCTGGCACATACACTTAAAATTTTATACAAACAAAGACTTTCTAATATCTTAAAGAAAAAATATTGATTTTTCCGATTACTGAAAGAGTTTGCCCTCAGACTAAAATTATTGAATTAGGAAACTGTATTGTGTTGTAATTCACATATTCAACATATTCAATTTCATATTGGATGAATCGAACTATAGTTTACTAAATAATTGAGTTGTAGTATGGAAAATGTTTACATTTGTTAAGTAAAACAAATGAAATTTTGTTAAAAAACAAATATACGTGATACATATTTGATAAAGCTACTGCCCCTGAAATTGTAGTGCATGGTATTTAATAGCAAGTCAGTCAATGTGTGAAATATGTGTACAGTATGGATTCGATGTTATTACATATTCTGTTCTGTTTTACATGTGTGTACTATGGTACTGATATACAATATTGTAATTTGCTTTTGGCATTTTATTAAATTATTTGGTGGTTGCTTGATGTGCTCGATTAAATAATTTATACATTATTCAATTTAATTAAAAATTAAATAAATAAAAATAACAAAAATGTGCATAAAATAAATACATAATGAATTTATTAATAAGAAGAAATAAAAAAACAAACTGTTCTGAACACAAATTGAATAAATTAAAATAAATACTTGAAATACAATTCAACTTCAATTGAAATTGCAATGCTATCATATATTGCATACTTTGTGGCGCAACAGTTTATTATACTACATACAACATAGTACAATAAAATGAAATATTTGCTTAAAGAATCATAGATAGATAGTACAATACTAGTTGGGAAGTATATGTAGTTAAATCTATTTGAGAGAGAGAGAGAGAGAGAGTGGGAATGGTCTGCCGGCTATCAAAAAATTGGCAAGGAAATAAAAATCATATTAATTTTTGCACAAAAGCTATATTTTTAAATAATAAAGGACTACAAATTTCACAAACACACACAGATACACAGACATATACACACTTATACATATGCGACATATACACATAAAAACACAAAAAAACAAAAAAAAAATACATAAATTAAAGAATTATTTATGCTCAATGCAAATTATGACAAAAATGAGAATGAAGAGATTTTATTGCTGAAACAAATAAATAAAATTTATAATTCTTTAAAAAATAGCAACATTATTTAATTGAGTTTTTGTTTTATTTTTTTTTTTTCTATTATTTGCTGTTTTTTTTTAGGCAAAGTTTGCTTACAAATTTTGGGTGTGGTCAGTCAATGTTACAGTTTGTCATTTAAAGATACTGTTTTTAGTCACATTATACAGAAAGCTGTAAAACTAAACGGATTTATGTACTAGAAACTAATTTAACTGAGTCTACATAGTTATTAGTGTTAAGAATGACCAACTAATTGACTAGGCTAAAAAGCAAGTGACCTTCTAATATTGTAATACATTCCTCCGAAGACAACAAACCATCTATATTTAACTGCCGGTCAATGCAGCTTGACCCAAACTAGACATTCTACTAGACTATAAAACTATTTATTTATAAGAAAAGAATATCTTTGCCATTGCACCTTATGTTACGACAGAGGTCAGAGCATGTTAGATTGTTAAAAATTGTGACCTTTTATGTAGGATACCAGCAGGAACTGCTTTGACAGTATAAGTCCATTGTGAACTGTTATTTCCTGTGCTTCTAGGAAGTTTGAATGCTTTGACATCGTAACTGAGTTTGGCTTAATGAAAGTATACCGAATTGAAACATCAAATGATTTTGTAAGTCAGAGTCATATGCAATGAATTTCAATGAAGTATCTCAAAATTTAAGAAGCTAAACTATGATTAACTTACATTTGATAAAGGAGAGTAATGTCATAATGAAATATTAAAAAATTAAAAAGTTTGGCATCATATTCACTGTGTTTCAACAAAACATCTCCAAAATCAAGCATAAGTATAATTTATTATGAAATGCTATTTCAATTGTCTACTGTCTCAATGCCTTCAAATTACAATATTATGCCAAAGAACACCTAATAAATAATATAAAGTATCTTTGACATTTAACCACACATACAATTCAATTGAATTTCTCTCATTTCACATAATAAAAAATTAAAAACTTCATTAGAATTCAAATTAAATCATATAAAAATTATAATATTATTTAATAATATTAAAAAAGAAAAAAATAAACAACAACAATCGTGTGGTTCATGTACTGTTGTTGTTGTTGTTGTTGTTGTCATATATGCAAACTAATTTACTATTAATTTATTATATTTAATTAAATATAGAAATTTATTTTTTGGCTTTTCATGGTGACTTTTGGATTACCCACATTTATTTTTTTTTGTCTTCTTATTTTATTATTGTAATAATAATACCCTGTACCCTGTCAGAATAATATATGTATGTATATTTAGAAATATACAACTTATTAAGATGTTTACATAGAAGGAAGTAAGTAATGTCCCATAAATTACTATATGATATATGGATATGATCAAGTATTAAAACAAGAAATGAAGAAATTAATCTTTATCCATCCCCTGTGAATCTTGTCTGTGCCCATGTTTCTAGTATTTTATAAGAGCTAGGATTCTGAAATTTGGTATATTCTGAGCAGACAAAATTTATATAAGTACTTCAGATTTCCCCACTTCGGGGACAAACTACACTATATGCATTTTGAGACTCGAAAATGATAATTTCTCAGTAATGAATGTAATCAACTTAACACAATATCACCCTTCACATAATTCAAGAAATTGTATATGATAATCTTTTGGAAATTTTGCTAAAAATATTGTATTTATTCTAAAAACTTGAAGTTTCCTGCGTAGAGTTTGTTGGTTTTGAAACACTACTCATAACTTATTTATGTTCAATTTAGAGAATCCAAAATTGTCTTTTGTTTGAAGAGTATATGTACACTGTAAAAACTTAAACTTTTTTATAAGGGTTCTCCCTCTCTACAGGGCGCACTTACAACTCTTACAGTCTGGAAGATATTAGTATTACATTTTGAACATATCTAGTGATGTAAACTTACAACTAGTATCAGAAAAAGCTCATACAGTGTCTGTGTCATCACAATGAACCTTTATTGCCCCAAGAGAGAGTTCTTGGTACTAGCTACAACCACTACCTAACCTAGTGGATAAAAAAAATCTATCTTCGTCTAATAGAAAATGCGTAACTTTGGATATTTTTATTTCGATTCAAATGGATGACTGTAGGTTTTTACTTTACTTTATCACTTCCTACATTGTTAAGCTTTGAAATATATAATTCTGAATGAGGTACAGGGTATCAAATAGTCAGGTCCAACCGACTGGAATATTGTGATATGTATGTATGTAACTTGTTGTGTTTGTATTTATGTTCTATTTGCTGTTGTTGCTTTTGTGCTTTGTGCATAAAGAAGTATAAATTTTTTATTTGTTAATGTTTCCAAAATTTCAGGAAATTTAATTTTGTAATTTGTTTTGTGATTTTTTGTGTTGGTTTTTCTACGTTTTTTTTTTCTTGTGTTTGCAATTTATGAAATTTGTGTTTATTTGTGTTTATTTTTTATGTTCTTGTGTTTTTTTTTTGCTGTTGTTGTTGTACTTGTTTTGATTTAATTTTGATTTAAATTGTTTTTCATTTTGGGGTTTCATTACCTTTGGCAATTTTTGTGGGATCGACGGTTTTGGTGGAGATAATGGCTGTTGTTGTAATTGGTTTTTATTGGCTTTAATAGTTGTTGTTGTTGTACCTATTGTTGTTGTTGTTGTTGTGTTATAAGTTGTACTTTTTGTTGTTGTAGTTGTTGTTGGAGTAGGTAGATTTCTTTTATACGTCGCCTAAGCAAATTTTTCATAATTTTTTTTTGTTTATTTTTATTTTATTTCATCTTAATTGTTGTTTTTTAAAGGACAAAACACTTACACTAGGTACACTCATACATACATATTCATACATATTTATATCACATGCATTCACACACATAATATTGTAGTTAGTATTTTTAGAGAGGGAGTCTTTAAAGATTACTTAATTTCATTTTTGAAAATAAGTAAAGAAGAAATTTAAAGGAATTTATAACTAAGTATTAAACACACACTTATGTACTACATGCACATGCATGCTACGCTTATAGCTTCATTTGCTAAAATATTCTATTTGATAATATTTTGTAATTATTATTTGTTTTTTTGTTTTTATTTTTATAAATTTTTGGTTTTGTGTGCACAAACATGAACATATATTTTTATGTTTTATTAAATTCATCAAATTTATGGACAAATTTCTTACTAATTTCTATAGAGAAAGCATTATGTTTCTTTTAACTTCATAGACCAAATCAAGATCTTATTTAGAGATAATAAGATTAAGATTTCATTGTCAATCAATTGATTAAATTTTTTTCTAAGATGTTTTCAAGAATACAAGATTTATAATAAGATAATAAGTCTATCTATCTTTTCCATTTGTGAGAGAAGAATCTACCGTTATGTGTCAGTCCTTACCATTTAAATTTAAGTACACTCCCGACAAAAAAAAAAGAGACGCATTGCATTTTTTTGATTTTTTGATTGTACCCGTTGGCAAGCATTCCCCTATGTGATAATATGGAGATGCATTTTCAAATGCAAAATGGAGTCTAGATGGTTCAATTAATGCGGAAATATATAAAAACATTATACTCGATGGAATTGTACCAAGTTTAGAGTCCAGAAAAGGAAGAAAGTCCAATTTTTCAGAATGATTCCGACCCTTGTCATCGTGGTCGCTCTGTAAGTAATACTGTGATTGCTTGCCATCTAACCACAATTTTTGAGTTCAATACAATATTTTTAATGTTAGATTAATGAAGATTTGGGCATTATTTCTTTGGATTGGGAATGAATGAGCCAAAATTTAAAAGAAGAAGTAGAACCCTATGGCTGAAATAAAGGAAATGCTTCAAAAAGTTTGGTTTGAAGACATATCTGCAGAATATTTGAATGTTTTATTTGCTTCCATGCAAAAGCCAAGGGTAACACACATAATCACAAACTACTTTGTTACCTCATTAAAAATAAACTTTTTTGAATATTTATTGAAAAACAATCAACAATGAAAATTTCACCAAATTTTACTAATTTTTATAACTACGAACAATCAAAACCAGAAAGAAGGCTATCATTGGCTATGCCAAAGATGTAATACTCTTCACGCTCCTCCGGGTTGCATCCAAACTTCCTTTCTGAGCATCACTACATTCTCTTTTTTCTAATAAGAACATTTATTTAAAAGGGGGTTTGTATGGGAGGTACCCCTCCTGGTAACCCTAGGATCATAAAATTTACATGGTTAATGAATATAAATCAGAAACTTATAGTGTTCAAATTTCAGTTCGATACGTCAAGCAACAAAAAACTTTTTCTAATAAGAACTTTAATTGAAAGGGTGGTTTGTATGGGAGGTACCGCTCCTGGTAATCCTAGGATCATGAAATTTACATGGTTGATGGACATAGATCAGAAATTGTTATTGTCTAAATTTCAGTTCAATACGTCAAAAAACAAAACACTTTTTCTAATAAGAACTTTAATTTAAAGGGGGGTTTGTATGGGAGGTACCCTCCCTAGTGGTCCGATTCGTCTGATTCCGACAAATGAACTGCGTATGGAAATTTCAGCTCTCTAGCTCAAAAACTGAGGTACTAGTTTTGATACAGACGGACAGACGGACATGGCTTAATCAACTCGTCTCATCGAGCTGATCACAAATACATATAATTTATGTGGTCTACGATGTCTCCTTCTGTGTACTACAAACTTCATGTCAAACTTATAATACTATTCACTCCCGTGAAGAGTATAAAAATGGCAATGCGGCTGTTTTTGTCGTGGGTGTATCCAATATTATAATATTATAAATAGAATTTATTTAATATTTCATCCCAAAATCTCTTAAGCTAAGGAAGTTGTTTGCATTTACTGATCCGGACAAATGGAGTATTAACATATTTTCAATTGAAAAAAGAGAATCTATTCAATATTTTACACCGAAATCTCCAAAATTAAGGGTACTATTCGTGTACACATAGACAGACCATGAAAGAGTTTTATCAAATTAATTTATATTATTATGGTTCTGTTACCAATCCTGGCTATTCAAATTTATATATATTCAATCCAATATTCTATGTAAAGAATCTATGCAATATTTCAACCCAAAATCTCCTAAACTGAGTGATTTATTTGCATTTACTGATGCAGATAAATAGATAAACTGATAGAATGGCTAAAGGACTCACATATTGATAGATGAAAGGCATAATGCCAGGCCATGCACATAATACAATTCAAATGAAAAGAATCTATTCAATATTTCAGTCTAAATTTGCCAAAAAATGGCATTAGCTAGATACAATATAATAGTACTTAACAATCTTATACAATAGTTAAATAATCAATAAGATTTTTGAAACTTCTCCTTTCTTTTTATCCTTTCGAAATATGTAAACAAAAGTAAAATAATAGTTCTTGGATAAAATAGCAGATAGAAGAATAAAACCACTGAGATTCAGAGAGAAGTTAATTTTATTTATTCCTTTATAAAATAAGTATATACAAAATTGGTTTCACAAAGTAGACCTCTCATACGTATTGAATTGTAATCAATTCAATTCAATTCAATTCAGATATTTGAAGCTAAGAACCCGAAATTGATATTATCATCTGTGAATTAAAAATTTTGATTGACTGATTCGGAAGAAGAAATATGAGATAATATATTTTTGCATTTAGTGATTGATTTTATCATTTATTTATTTATTTTTTTTAAATTTGCCATGCACAAACAATAAAGAAATGGAAAATATTGAAATTCACTATCATTTTTATACACACACTGCAATATATTAAATATTATTCGCACCCAACCACACACTCAACTCAATCATAGATACATGCATACATGCAGAATATATTGTATATGGTATTATATACAAAAATAGGTTTTTTACCACTTACCTTTATTGATGGTGGACCACTTGAGTGTGAATCATTGTCCGCTAGCACCGATGGATTGTTCTCATCGACAACAATGATTTCATAATCAGAATCCTGCATGTTCCGTGCGCCTGAAATTATGCAACATGTAAAAATAAAATAAATAATAAAAAATAATAATAAGAAAAATTGTTTATTAGAATTGATTTTATATAAAAATTCTTTTTATGTAAGCTGCCTAGTTGCAAGGATTCTTAAAGTTCGGATATGCTCTGATAATACTTAAATTGAAAATAAATTCATTTAAAGAATAATTTCAGGCGATTTAAATTTAAAAAAAAATAATTATAATTCACCAGCAATTGAGTAAAATAAAAGGTCAAAGAGAAAATGGAGAATCGGAGATTAGAACCACTCAACAACAAAAAAAAAACTGCTCAAAATTTATTTGAAGAAACACAAAACATAGGCATACGATAGAGTGAAAAGTAAGTAACCACAACAATTATTGACAAAGGGGAATGAGAGAAGTGAAGAAAAGGTTCCATTTATTCCAACAATGTGAACTTTGAGCCAAAAGGAAAACGGAAACGGCGTTGATAATGACGACAACAACACACAATGCAATACAATACAATAGAGACTCCTATGTTTTTGTATCTTTTATGTTTTGTAATCAATGTACGTAGGTGTAGATGCATCTGCGGTTACAGGTGTCGCTGCCAAATGTATCTATGTATTCTCTGTGTGTGTGTGTATGTGTGCGTGTGTGCATCTGTGAGTAGCTTAAATATTTTGCAAACTAAGCGTCGTCATCGTCATCGTCGTCTATAGAAAGTGTGTGGCTATGTTGCTTTTGTTATATTGTTGCAACTACTGCTGATGTTGCAGCTGTGCCAAGCCTCATGTTCTCACATTTGATGTCATTTGCATTAATGGATTCATGCGACATACAAAAACACCCACACAGATATGTATATACAATATTTATATACACAGAGATACTTCGCCTACAGTTTAATAGCATTTGCATTGGCAAGTGTTTTAATTTCTCATGTCCTGCCACAATGCCCACTTATACATACTACACAGCTTGTATTTTGAGACGAACGACCATAATAATAGCAGCTACAAAGATACACAAATACACCCACGCACAAACAGATACACCCACTTTCGCACATTTACATGAATGTATGCATATGTATGAATGTATGCTTACATGATATACCCTAGAGAAATTTGCATACTGAGTGAAATAAGTTAAACTTTTGCATTAATTAGTCAAGTGACTTTAAAACTTAAATATAAATACATCTACATACGCACAAACACACACACACACACACACTCACATACATGTGTATGTATGAAGATACATGTTTCTGGACAAGAGCTTATGCTAAGCTTTGTTTTGCTTTGCTCTAATTTTTCCTACACTTCACAAAATTAGTCAAATGCTTTCACAGTAAAGAGAATTTTAATCTTATTTTTTTTTAGATGAAATTTTGTTCTTTACTTTTCTAATTTTCATACACTATTTTGTTCATATAACGGGATATACAAAATCAAAGAGAATTTATACTTCAGTACCCATTTGAAACACTCAGGAAAAAGTTCCATAGTTGTGAAGATGCTCCCGTTCACAGGTCGACATGAATAACCGATGAACAACAGGCATTTGAGATATTGATTTAATGCATGATATTCGTTATCTGATGACTATCATGATTCGGATTTGATTATGTACATATAATGGTAGAAGGCGTAGCTATGAAATTACTAAACAGTCTCCAAGTATACTTAAATAAGTGTCCACTGATCAGGCAAAGCATCGAACTATAGTATAGATTAATCATTCCCACTGAAGTTGATACATTTCTACTTTACTTAGTGAGTCGAATGACCACATAAACAAATCATTCAAATTCAAGTTTCGATGATACAGAATTTCCCTATATGAATCCAAGTTCATTACATTAAGAATCTATAATTTAAACTATAGTATACTAGAAACTTCTAAATAGAATTACGTATGTGATTTTGGTAAAGTCAATGTTTTCTCTGTGTATGTGCGAGCGGTGCATATGAGTATGGGTAACTGCTATTACAAACTAATTTCCGACAGTTTTTGTCTTTGGAACGAGCATCAATTTGAATATATAATTTTTTCCCTTTAGTGTTTCCCTATTTTTTCTATTTTGTCAAATTCAAAAACTTAAATTGTTTTATGGTTTAAAAATTTTGCCTTGATTTTGGCTAAGCTCTCAACATGCCTCATGCACAACTTGGAGCTTGAATTGTGTTTGTCTAGTAAAAGTTTCTTGTTTTCATAATCACTCATCGTATTATTCTTATTGTTGTCGACTTATAGATGGAGATGGATAGATAGGATTGGCAAATTGAGAATGAGTTCATCAAGAAGCCTTACGGCTTCATACATTGTGTTGTTTGAATAGGCACGACTAAGTTTCGTTCAGTATTATTGTACAATAGTTTTAGATTTGTCTCTTTGTTTCTTTAATTTTAGCTATTACATTAATACAATTGTAAACTCGTATCCAGTGTAGGCCTAGTATCTTTTATCTATCTAACTGTGTGTATTCTTTTGGCATCACTTTAAATCTATTTATATTTCAATTTATCTTGAGCTTTACTCAGTATGTCTAGACACACAACTTGCTCTTTGTTTTCTTGGCTATAGTAAGTATAGTATACAATGGTATACAATAGTATCGTAGATTTTCTTGTGCTTATATTACAATAATAGAATTAGTAGATACTTTATGCTATTCCATGCCTGAGTATTTCATTTCTGGTCTCCACCACCAGTTTGTACTACTATGAAATGAATTTTGTAAAACCAATAATAACTTTTCCAACATTTTTAACAATCGCTAGGCAGTCAGGCAGGCGTCTGCCAGGCCAAATGCAAATGTAAATTAGAATGAGTCCTTTGACTAAAGAAGTGAGATGTAACCAGCTACCCCGAACTACCCCAACTACCACCAGTTGGTTACCCCAACTACACCGACTACTCCAATTTCCATCATCTTTTTATAATTCATTCATATTTTTCATTAAGTTATTATTGTTGTTGTTACTGATGCTGATGCTGCTGCTGCTGCTGCTATTTTCTTTTTGCTTTGCTTCGCTTCGTTGGCATCGCCACTCGTTTTAGACTAATTTACATTTTTGTCGTGGCCATTAATTTTCAAATGGAAAAGTTTTTCAAAACGCTTCAGGCACTCAGACACACACATACTCGTATATACAAACTGTGAAACACACAGATACAATGAAAGTAATAGATATAGGATAAATAGAAATGAATATAGAAATTTATGACAAAAATAGAAGCCTATGTATGCCTGCTTTAGTGTTGCTGGAAACACCTAACAACAAACACATTTTTCATAGGCGTCAATGAATATTTTTGGCGTCCTGCCTCGAGACACTACAACACCACCAATTACAACAACGATTACAACAACTTCACTAAAGCGTTGTAATTCTCACCCAATTTTTTTTTTTTTTTTTTTTTAGTATTCCATTTTTCATATTTTCTATAAACATGTTGGACATGCTGCTTAATATTTATACAAAAAAATAAAAAATAAAAAATAATGTTTTTATCAGTTAAATCGGAGGCATCTGAAGAGGGGGGAGCAAGGCACGTGGCACGTTTTATATACACTTATGTATATGTACTATACAATATTTTTTGTATCTGTACATAATTTGCATGTAATTTATTTTCATTAAAGAGAAATGGAAAAACAACAGCAAAAAAGAATTGGACGAAATAAAAATACTAGAAACAGGAAAAACGTAAAACTTGTAAAATTAACGAATTACGTATTTATGTCGAGAGAGAGAGAGAGAGAGAAAAGCAGACACACACACATTTATATAGGTAGATAGACGACATACAATACATAGCGTGGTATATCTGATGAATATATAACTGTATTGAGATACATATATCTGTAAGTACGCGCCGAGGTTGCAAATGAAGATAAATGAAATAAAATTTGCTGACATTTTGAAAATTACAAGTGAATATGGCACGACAACTGAAAGGACATACAAACACACACACATATATAGTATATGGTATATATATATTGGTATATAGTATACATTGATTCAGTATATATGCATAATATTGAACTGAATGCAAATTTCTATCACTTTTCATTTTTGTGTATTATTCATTTTTTATTTGCTCTATGACTTCGAAAGTATCTTTGAATCTGAGTGTGCATACATGTTTATTTCGTTATCAAAGTCATTAATTTTATTGTTAGTGACTGCTTTCTATCATTCATTCATTCATTCATGCATTTATTCAGAACTTCCTAGTTAAATTTTTAGATTTTTGGAAAAACTAACAAATAACTTTCGAAAAAAGTTAAAAGTTGAAGTCATCAACACTCACTACAAAGCAGAGATAGATACAGAAAGAGAGAAATAGATATGAACTTATATATGTATATTCACATTCACACACACACACACACACACATACAGATACAGATATGTATAAAGAAATAGAGAAAAACAAGACAATTTGTTTAGAAATTTATGGCAAAAACAAAAATTACCCGTTTGGTTTTGACGCAACACAAAAATTTCTATGCAAATTATTTAAATTTAAAATAAAAATAGAATCCAAAAAAAAAAAAACCAAAGTATGGGAAAGATATAAAATTCTCAAGAAAATAAAAAATACAAAATATTTTTAACATAAAATTAATTTAAAATAAAATTATTCACAAAAATGCAAAAAAGCAAAGCAAAGACTTTTTAAGAGTCAAAAAATACAGAAATCAAGTTTTATAATTGTCAGAGATAGTGAGAGAAAAGAAATGAAAGGGACAAAGAGTGATAGAGAGAAAGATATGAATGACATGCAATTTTGACTTTCATTGGATCTTCTTTTGGTGCCTTCTGGCATACATTCATCAAGGTGGTGCAACAAGAATGATTGACCAGAATTTAAACAAATAATTCAGTAAAAATTGGAAAAAATTGGAAAAAAAACAAAAACGTAAAATGTACGAAAAATAATCAAGAAAATAAATTAGGTAAAATGTAATTAGAAAATACTAATTGCAAATCTGCAATAAATATACAAAATAAAGAAAGAAAAAATAAAAAAAAATTGAAAAATACTGGATGGAAAGATAAGTTATAAACAAAATAGAAAATAATAAGAAAAAGATGATAAAGGGTTTTATTAAATTTTAGTCCATATTTGCCTAAACAGAAGAAATTGAGCGAATGAAGGTTTTGGATAACCGAATCATTTTTGGTGCTTTGTTTTTTACCTTACAGTTACCAATCCACACGTCCACGATTTGATCATATCTTGTGAACTGATTTGATGTGAGGATGGCGCTGATTTGACGTTGGATCTAATGTTCGAGTCAAATCAAAACGTTTTCATTTGCTTCAAATCTGTTCTTCTTTCTTGATTTGATTTGACCGAAGTGGGTGTGTGGATGAGGAAATCATCTCATTGTGATAGAATCTTCGTTGCGAACAGACGTTTTTGTCTAAAACGGAGAAAAGAAACACCACATTCAGTGTGTGCATTTCTTCTCATTTTTCTTTCAGCCTCTTTCTTCATACATTTTTCTCTAGAGCAAGCAATATTGCTGTCGGAAATATTTGATCAAATCGTGGACTGGTGGATTTGTACCTTTAGTAAAATAATATTACTCAGCTGTTGTTTTACTGTTCAATTACCGCAAGGCAACGTCCCACAAAGTATAGAAAAAACTTGAAGTCAGTTTGTGAATTCACTTGTGAACAGAATGTCACAACTTGGAAAACTGATGAGATCGATTACTTCATTCAGACTTATATCTACATATATATATCGTCCCCTTTTTCCGAAATGATCGTAAGCGACATTTTTTTTAGAAATTGACTTTGTGGTAAAGCCACTTACTCATCACCTGTTGAAATATTAAAGCGATAATCATAACAGTTACAGAGATATTACTAAGTTCATTGTATCGTTTGCATTGCCATACATAGTAAAAAGCGGAAGAAAAAACGCTCTCCTGAAAAATTTACTTTTTTTCGCTTACGATCATTTCGCAAAAAGGGGACGATATATATAATCGTAAGCCTTTTCCTGTGTGTGCACGCTAATCTCTAAAACGACTTAACCTATTTGAATGCGGATTTGAATGGTGTATTGTAGCAAGCTTCGTGTAACATTTAGCGTTTATCGCTTATCGAAATCAACATACTAAATCAAAAGATATTGATATTTTTAATTCTTTTGCCGACTTTTTGGCTGATTTTCGAATGTTTTCCTTTTTTGATGCGCGCAACAACAATAAACATCTGATAATTAGATAATTTGAAAAAAATACACATTATTACAAACATATTTCGCATTCCACGCGTACGAAGTCGTGGGCACAGCTAGTATTGTAATATAATCAATATGAGCGTACAATAGCTTCTTTGACCTGTTAACTGACTAGTTATTGGACTAAGACTACTTTAAACTTGATAACTTGTTGTTAGTAAGTTGGACATTATAGAACATTGCTATCATAACAAGCACTCCTCATTTCTTTCTAATCTTCTTAAATCGCTAATCTCTAGTTTTTAAAGAATCTTGATTGGTGGAAGTCTGTACATAATTGAAAATGTTTGTAATTAAGAAAATTCCATAACAAAAAGATAGAAAGATATAAGAATATAAAATTAAAAAACATTAAAAATCAATAAATAAGTATAGAAAATCCTATTATAATCCTTGAATAAAAAGATATTTGTGTTACTAAAAATACATTTCTACTTAGCTCACAAAATGACAATAATCTTCATCTTTATTCAGAGTATAAAAGAATTTTGTTCTAAGTGAATTGTGAAATAGAAATATTGCATGAAATAAAATATAAGAAATAATAATTGATTGTTTGTTTTCTGAATTGAAACACAGAAATATGTACTTTGACCTTGCTCAATATTAATTGAATTGAATTCTTAAAATCAAAGTTTTGCAAAAGTTTCATAATCTTTTGATTATGAATTCATTAATTACTAAGTTAATTAATTATTTAATAATTCAATTATATTAATTTGATGATAACTTTTGTGTTGCCTTTAGTTATTAACTTTTATGTTTTGTGAATTCTTCAAAATATTGAAATGGGAATTCAAAGAGAATGTTGAAGAATATTTTATTGACAACATTCTATTGTAATTTTCTTCTATAAAAGAAGTAGTATAATCTTTTAAAAATCTCCAATATATAATAATAATAATAATATACAATAATAACAGTCACTGGCAATCTGAGGTCGCAAATAACAGTCAACAGTTTCAAGTTGTGGCAATGAGTAAGTGAAATAAATCGTTAAAGAATCCTAAGAAGTTATTACTAATCATATGAAAGATATTTCACATCAAGATTATATCGTAATATTTCGGCCTAGTATATCTTAAATCAATTATAAAATCTTCAATAAAAGAATAAGTGTTCTTGACACAATATTAACCAATTCCTATGACTTTGCCATGGATTAATATAACATAACATTCTCAATAAAATTTCATTGCTAATCTGTCAATCATTTGGATTGTCCAACATTTCAACTGAATAGATCGGAGAAACCTTTATACTAAATCATTAGAGCTCATCGCTTAACCTTATCAGCAATATATGTATGCTATGTATCCAAAAATATACTGTATACAGATGTATGTATACATGATTCCTCTCGTAAGGCCCTTCGATTGATACTATGTTGATTCAGTAAAATTTTCAATTGTTCAAGAACCTCATTAAAACTAAACTAAAATAAATATATAAATAAATAAACAATTGCTTAAGTGTATAAATCAAATTATTATTATTATCAAATAAAATTGAAATGGGTGAAGATTTTTAATGACAAAAAATTATAATTATAATTATAACAATTATGAAAAATTTATATTTTATACAAATGAATGTTTTTCATTCATTTCATTTATGCAAAATATTCTGTTATATACAATTACAATATACTTATATACAAATATATACAGTTAAAATATATTTTCATACAAGCACACGCACAAACACACACACACAGAGACAAACATATTTATTAATATCCCACATACAGACATTCACAGACTCATTAATTTAAAATATGACATCATTCATTCATTTGAAATCGTCCTTATAGTAATGTGAATTTATGGACAACAAAATAAACGATTTTAAGAACACAAATCAAATGTAGCCTAAAAAGAATCTCATGATAATCAATGTAGCAACAATACATATTGTGATAACGAGAAGTTCGTAAAATACAATACAATACTTAAGAGAGAAATCTAAGTAGTAAGAGAAGTTAGTATAGTACATATATACATAGATTAAAGATTTGTTGGGTTGTTCAAGGCAAAGTCAAGTTGGTTTTTTCAATGGCTTATATACTACAATCCATATGCATAACTCCTTAAGACATTTAATCTATTAAATATGATTTATCAATATGTCAAAATTATAAAGCCCTTCTACGAAAACTCACATTCAATAATCGTAAGCACTAGTTACAGTACTATAAGAACTAACCCCCTGTATCGAGTCATCATTTATACAATATGATAGCTCAGTCTCCCTTTGTGGGAGTTAGCTACTTTTTTAATAGCGACCGCAACCGAATCGATTGCGAGATCATGTTCGAGATCAGAACTGGAAATGTATCAAGGGCCAGTAACAACACAACACAGTACTTTGTTTTGGAACCTTTGGATTTGCTGCGCATTGCTTAAGCTGCAACAGTCCACAAAGGTTTTAAATTCTCCTTGTATAGGAGTATCTTATTGTGAATGGTTAACGATGACTGCTTACATATTTCTATATTTTAATTGCAATACTTCTCTCTTTTTCTTAACGTGTGCGCTCCATCTGAGCTTAGCATCTAAAGTCATGCCTAAATACTTTACAGCATTCGGATACGGAATTTGTATACCGTTTATACAATATAAAGTGGAATGCATCGCACTTTATTGCACGTGAAGTTAATATGCACAGACTTCGTTTCATTTAGTCTGATATGCCACTTTATTGTCCAGTCTTTGTTTTTTGCTTAAATCGCTTTCACACCTAGAGTTTTGTAAAGTGAGGTTGTGTGCGTAATGCAAAATATAGTGGTCAATGTAAGCGCAATGTGAAAAAAATTGTCTGGCGACTCTTTCAAGTGTGAATGCAAGCAAGAGTCACCAAAGAAGAATCGACGATAGGTGCCTCAACCGAGACTCTAGGTGTAAAAGTAGCCTTACAAAATTACCTGACCGTGTGATTTCGTGATTCGGAAAACTAAAAATTGATCTAAATCATTTGTAAAATTACAGAATATACATATATACGTATTATTTTCAAACTATCAAATCGTAAATGTAAGATCGTTTATATTGTATATTGTAGCATATGTATGGGGTGCGTGCCATGCTTGACTTCATATTATTTCACTTCTGGCAAAACTCCTTATATTGGTTATTTATAATAATTGATAAAATAATTGACATATGACTAACCACCAATGGCTTGATTTACTCATTGAACAAACCCATGATGATGTGATTTAAAAAATTTACAATAGAAGGGAAAGTGTATGAACAAAGACAGTAAAAGTGAGTAAGTGAAGATTATTAATAAAAAGTAAAGAGATAGATAGAGAGAGAGAGAGCAATAGATTATTTTATGTAAAAAGAATCAAGGGATTTATAGATAGCAATGAAATGAAATTATAACAAAAAAATGCATAAAGAAATACATCGAAAAATACAAATAATTTAGTATATATGAATGAATATATACACGTACGAAGAGAATTTATTTATGTACAAAGTAGTATTGAAGTATACGACGAGCGTTACCATATACATAAATAGGTAAATTGATTTATAAAGTATAATATATTCATCAAATATTGCAGTATATGGGTACCAGAATACTCTGAGTTCAAAACGCGATGAAATTATTGACAAAATTAATTCAATCGATTCAATGGAATTCCATTCAATTAAAACGATTTAATTTTTAATTGATTCAATTGAATTCATTCAGAAGAATGTTATGTTATATTCAATTCAACAAATTCAATAAAATTGATTCAATAAAATTGATTCAATAAAATTGATTCAATAAAATTGATTCAATAAAATTGATTCAATCACATTGATTCAATAAAATTGATTCAATAAAATTGATTCAATTAAATTGATTCAATAAAATTGATTCAATAAAATTGATTCAATAAAATTGATTCAATAAAACTGATTCAATAAAATTGATTCAATAAAATTGATTCAATCACATTGATTCAATTAAAATTGATTTCATCACATTGATTCAATCACATTGATTCAATAAAATTGGTTCAATAAAATTGATTCAATCATATTGATTGAATTCAATTGCACTGATTGAATTCAATTGCACTGATTGAATTCAATTGCACTGATTGAATTCAATTGATCCCGTTGATTCAATGCTCTTCAATCAATTCAATTCAACTCAATTTTGATTGAATGAAATTGAAAATCTTCAATAATTTAAAAGTCAAAACTTTGATTGAATCAAATTGTTATAATCATGTGATTTATTTAGCGATATAGAACGAATATAGTACAAGAGGAGTAAAAGGGGCGATCGAGCGTTGTTATAATGTAAAGGTTGGTTGTGCTGGGTTATTTATTCTTTCTTTTTGAAATGAAAAAAAAAAAAATAATAAAAATAAACAACAAAAATGGGGATATAAGAAAGATTCTGAGAGAGAAAGAGAGAAAGAGAGAGAAAGAGAGAGAAATCGAGAGAGATACCTGTTCCGGAGTTAGTGCGTCCATTGTAACGATAATTGTTATTATTAAGAGCATTTGTTGCTGTTGCTGCCGATGTTGCTGTTATTGTTGTTGATGCCGTTTTATAACCCAGTCCATCGAGTCCAACACCAGTTCCGACACCACCAACACCACTGACTAATCCTGCCATGCCAGCATTGGGAACTATACCAGTGCCAGCGCCACCACTACCATTACGCATATTCCTCATGTTATTCATCATGGAACCTATGCCTAGGCCATTATTATTATTCATGCCAATACCGATATTAACACCACCTCCAGGACCACCACCGCCAACTCCATTGAGCATGCCATGATAGTCGCTGCCACCACCTCCTCCAATGGTGCCATTTTGCTCATTAGCAACACCATTCAATAAGGTTGTGCCTGTTGGAGGTTGTTGGACAGCACGAATATAAGGATGATGGATTCCATTATCACCACCCCCACTGAGACCACCACCACCACCACCAGTGACATTATAATGATTCATTTTACCATTGATCATTTGATTGTTGCCATTCATAAGTGCATAATGTTGTTGCTGTTGTTGCTGCTGTTGGTGATAATGTTGCTGCTGTTGTTTGACCAAATGACGGTGTTGGTAGTGATGTTGCTGCTGCTGTTGTTGTTGATGTTGCTGCTGTTGCTGGGTAGGCAATTGCGATTGAGATGTCAAACTAGAAAGTGACGATGTTGAGGCTGGTTGGGATGTAGCAGTTGATGAAGCTGAGGAACTTGTTGAATGTGTGGCCAATGGTGGAGAAATATTGCCAAGGCCATGATGATTGTGTTGCTGCTGCTGTTGCTGTTGATGCACTTGATAATAGGCCTGATGAGCTGCTGTAGCAGCCATGTGATGATGACTGTGACTGTGCTGTTGTTGTTGGCCATGCAATTGCTGCTGATGCGGCGATGAGGCAAGTTGCTGTTGTTGCTGCTGTTGATGCAATGCTGCTTGTTGTTGATAATAATGTTGCTGTTGCTGCTGCTGATGCATGTTGGTGGCAACTGCCGCTGTTGATGTCGAGATATGATTTTGGTGTGACTCAGGCAGGAATTGTGGATAAACGTGATGGGACCATTGAGGAAATAGTGGGCGCGCAGATGCTTCTACTGGGATGCGATGTTAATAAATGATAAAAAATGTTGTCAATGGAAAATGGTAATCGATCGGATCGAATCGGATCAGGTTCAGTGGTATCAATATCATAGTGTGAGTTTGGGGGATCGTAGCCATTTAATATTATCCGAGCGTATTGTGAGCGATGGATTTTTATTAATTATTTTTTGATTGATTTTTTTAATATTTTAACATATTTACATAAACAGGAAACAAACATCGAGAGAGACGCATGACGAGCGAGCGAGCGATCGAGCGAGTCAATGACATTTAAACGATTTACAATGTTTGTCATACAAAATTATTTTATATATTTTTGAATTAATTGATTTATATTTTCATAATTTTAGTTTGGTTATCCGAAAAAGCAGCGTGAAAATAATATAAGAAAAAACAACAAAAGAAAGAAGAATATATGGGAATATGATTAGCTAAGAATTGAAGTTTTGAGATATTCGTGTTTAAATAAAACCAAATCAAAATATCTGAAAGGAAACGAAAAACCATTGAAGGATAGTGGCAACGGAATACAAGTACGTCGTAAGTAGAGGGGACATTGCTTACTCTGTAAATGTTGTGGTTGATCAATAAATAAAGTAAATTTGAAGTTTCCTTTTAAAAAGAAGTGTAGTGAAGGTCAGTGAGTGAGTATCAGTGATTGAATGATTGAGTGAGTTAGTTAATGGTGTTCTTACTTAATATTAGTCTGTGTTTATCATAATGAAATGTGTGAGGAGTGTGTCAGTGTTTGAGTAAGTGAATGAGTGACTGATTGATTGATTGATTGAGTTACAATAGCATAAAAATATGTATTTTTTCTTGCATATAAAATATAACATGTGTAAATTTTTATAAATTTTTCTGTTGTGTATTTCACAAAAAGCAAAAAAAATATATAAGTATGTAAGTTGTACAAACAAACAAACCAACAAGTGTCTCTAAAAATAACAAAAACCAAAGGAGGATGCTTTTTTGAAACAATTAACTTTTGGGGATATTGATTGATTGATTGATAAATTCATTATTGGGGTGGCTATTGTTGAGGATGAGGAACATGTGTCATATACAAACAAACACAAAAAAACAAAAAATCTCTATATATATATTTATATACAAATATTAATCAAAAAACAAATAGCAAATGAATTTAATTAAATCTCTAGTGATTTTCACAAGCAAAAATGAATTAAAGGAAAAAATTTGTCAAATTATCAGCAACAACAAAAAAATTAATGCAAATTTCACTAAAGAATTTCCAGATTTTTAATTTAAAAAATTTAAAAATTTTAAAATTAAATGAAATAATTGAGTAAAATTAACTGAAATGCTAAAAAAGAAAAACAAAACACTTAAAATATAATCTAAAAGTAAAACAAAGGGGGGGAAGAACAATATAACCGCAAAGAAATAATCATGGATTTCAAATAAAATAAAATAATATAAATCAGGTTTACCGGATCTTTAGATAACCTGCATTCTTTTCTATAGTTTGTAATATTACAATTTTTCAAAACTCACAAAGGAACTTATCAACAGCAGTTGAGATATTTAGAAGAAATAGATATGAGAAGTTTTCTGGGGCTTCCTCCACAACAATTTAAATGATTTGTAAACAAAAAACTTTTAAAAGAACTGAACTTTTTCTTTTTAATTGTACACCTCTAAATATGATGCAGATGGATTTTTGGAAACTGATCACATCATAGATTGGAATAATGATTTTCGTTTCTATCTTACAAGCTTAAATTTGAGTCTGATGAGCTTCCTTGTAATGATAAACGAAGTTTTATAACGAAATACAAATTTATGTACGGACAAACATATGAACAAAGACTAATTAGAAACGCCCATTAGGAATCACCCATTAATACCTAAAAATTAAATGCAGGATATATCATATAATCATATAAATAAAAAATATCAAAAAAAAAACAAACAAAAATAGGACAAAGAAAAATGAACAACATATCGAGTTATATAGTAAGTATATCAATCAAATTGAATCAGAATCTTGTATCTGGATAGAAAGAGTAAGTAGTATAATAGTAGTAGTAGTAGTAGTAGTAGTAGTTGTTGTTGTATATAGCAGAGTTCAGCAAATCAGAGTAAAATAAAGACGCGCAAATGAGTTTTGTAAACATTTGAGAGTTTGGTCGAAATTATAAATTGTATTGTTATAAAAAATCAAGAAAATAACAAATATATCTTGTATAATGTTATTCCATAAAAAACTTACCGCCTGCTGTACGTTGCATAACAGGTGATTGACGTTGGATTTGGGGCTCCGCAGGTGGTTCTAGTATATCACGATATTTAGATACCATTAACACTGAAATGAAGTACACAATGGCCAGCGAAAGGAATTGAGCTTGTTTTGTTTCCTCCTGATTAGGAAAATATAAGATAGATAATCATAGATATCAAGAAATCATATAATCATAGATAGAAGAAAAGTAAGCTAAAGGTGAAGAATTATTAGTGTTATAAGGACATAGTTTGTTCTTACCACATCGCGATAAATAACTGCACGTAAACGATTTACATCCATATCTTGAAGAAGCTTCTCGGGATCTTTAACAGGTGATAATTGACCAGTGATTGACTCAACAATATTCTATTTAAAAGATATCAAATCAAATAAGAATACTAATATATATTATATTGTGGTTAAATATGACTTACTTTAGGCGATGCCTGTGCTCCTCTTATGAGCGCTTGTAAATGCGCTGCACCGGGCACATCACGTGCCAAGGCCCCAACATTATAGCGTGTGCGTTCCTTGCATTCCAAACAGTTTCGCACGGCACACGTGCAGACAAGCCGAAGGCACTGACGCAGTATGCCACCACTGGACATATTCTTTTCTGCTTCCAATTCACCAAAATTCAATGAAGTGGCAAAAATCAATACATCAGCCATGTTAACCAGACGCTGTAGAAATGAGACAGCGACCTCCAAAGGCATACCCTGTGTTGGTTCCAATACATCAAGTTCCGACTAAATGATGGTATTTAAATAACAATAAACAATTATGAAATCATATGCTTATGGATCACACACAGAAGATCAGATAAAAGACAAAATGAACTCACATTCGGTGATGTGGCACTTGCTAGCAGAGGCAATAGACCACCACAGGCTATGATAAGATTATCAGCAAGTTGTGAGATTAGATGTACAGTGTTCACCACAAAGATGGCATTCTCACTGGAATTGACAAAGTCTAGGACACTTTTGGTTGAATGACTGCGCCAGACTTGTATATCGGTTTCGAGTGAGAACAGAACATCAGAGAGTAAACGCTGATGAATGTAAGACCACTTGAATTCGGGTATACGAAATGGTGGACGAGTTGGTCCAGGACTAAACATGGGTCTGGTTGAACCAGATTTAGAACGTTGATGGTGTGGCTGTTGTTGATGCTGTTGTTGTTGTTGTTGATGTTGCTTGGCATCCACAGATCCCATGTTGCCATTTGTTGCTATTTCATGAAAATTGAATTGATATATAAATTTATATAAAGAACTTATTATCTATAGTTAATAATAGAAACTAACCAAAATGATTGTTCTCCACTTGGGTACTGGCAGTTTGTTGTTGTGTTTGGTATTCAGCATCGGCTTCAGCTTCAGCATCAGCATCAGCATCACCATCGATATCTCCCTCTCCATCAATATCACCATCCACATCTATATCTGCATCTGCCTCAGGATCCTCTTCGGTTTGTGACTCTTCGATGTTAGTTTCCACCAGTTCAACATGTTGTTGTTGTTGTTTGGGAATCTTTTCAGTATTATCCAACAAATTGTTTGGTTCATTTTTCGGTGTAGTTTGTGTAGTTGAGTCAACTTCTTTGACAACAGGCAATTGTTGTTGCTGCTCAGCAGTATCTACCAGTGTATCTGTATCTGTGGCTACATTACTTGTTTGAATAGCTCCAGTTGTTGTTGTTGTTGTTGTTGGAATTGGATTGAAATCTGATTGCGTTGAAGCTTCTGTAAGTGTATTTACAGTCTCATTGACTAGGTCTACAAGTACAGCATTAACGATATCAGCAACATTTTCCGATGATTCTGTCTTCTCTGATATCACTGATTTACTGGCTTCACTAGTTGTTGCCGTTTCAGATGCTTTTGGTGCTATGATCGTGTCCTCAACCTTTGTTTCTTGTGTTACTTCGGTGTCAGTTGGAGTTGATTTAGTTGCTATATCCAAAGCTTTTTGTACAACTTTCTCAATGATTTCCTTTGCTGCCTCTTTGGCAACATCGTCATCAACCTCCTCCTCCTCCTCCTTTACTTTCACCACAATCTCATTGTTATTGGCTTCTGTTGATGAAGATGAAGATGGTGATGGTGGTGATGCTGAGGCATCTACAGCATCAGTCGCTTGATCAATGAGCTCTTCAACGATACTGCGTACTGCCGTTAAAACATTGATGTCTTGGCCATTTTTGTCGACGTCTCCGGGTTGCTCTTGCAGATTAAGTAGATTCTCTTCGGTTATTGATGCACTTGAGACTGTCGTCTCGGGACTAATGGACGAAATCTCTTCAGATGATTCGTTTGTTGTTGACAAAGATGAACTTATTTCATGTTCTCGCTCGGAGTCTTTGCTCTGCTCATTGTTGTTGAGCTTGTTGGCTTGATCCGCAAGCGGGTCTTCAGTCTTTTGATTAGCGTCTTTATCCTGTGCGGGCGTCGTCGTTGGATGACTCGTCGCCAATGTTGTCGTTTTTGCTGATGCTTCTGTTGAGCCGGATATTGTTGTTGTTGCTGATGTTGTTGTATTATTATTGATGTTATTATTATTGTTGGTCTTAACTGGGATTTCGGTTGTGGCACTGGTGGTTTCATTTGCATTAAGTTCTTCCTGCTGTCCTAATGCCAATAAATTGACGCTTGGATAAGCCTCTTGCTCAGTTTCTGTTGTTGTTGTGGTATTATTGTTGTTGTTATTGTTGTTGTTATTAATTAGATTTTTGTTATTTAATAAAGTGACATTTTGTTGTTCCTGATCCTGATTTTGGTCCTTTGGTTCATTCTGCTTCTCCTGCTCTACATCATTTTTTTCTGGAACTGTGGACGGTTCTCTGGATTGTTTCTTTTCATTTTTTAGCACGCCTTGTACCACTTCATTTACTGCCAACTCAATCTCTTCATCTTTGAGCACTGAGGATGCTTCTTGCATTTCACCCACAACTATTTTACAGTCATCCAATGCCTGTTCAGAGCTTTCAAGCACATTATGAATGTGCTCATCTACATCGATTGCATCTTTGGCTGTAGCCAATTCAAGTTCCTCCAACTCTTCTTGTCCTAGGTTCAATGATTGTTCCAGAGCCTGTTGACCACCTGACTTTGGTGCACCTACAAACTCATCACTATTCACTGTATCAATTGTGGATTCCTGGGTCGTCGCCGTTGTACCATTATAATTGGCAGTATTTACAGCCACAACATCTGACTTAATATGCTCATTGTAAACATCCGAGATATTGGCAATGACAGATTTGGTTACTGGCACTGGCACTGGCACTGCCACAGCTGCTGTTGCTGCTGTCGTGGTCGTCGTTGGTGGTGGCGAAGTTATCGTTGCATTTGTGTCACTATCATTGCTGCTAGTAACTGGCTTCTCTATTTCCAAATCATCCACATCCAGTTCCTCAACTAAAATAACGCCTTCTTGTGTATTCGTCTCAAGATCATCGCTCTCGACATCTAATTCATCGACTACGGCGGGCACATCTTCAAGAGAGGCAATCGAAACAGCACCTTTGACTGCTGGTATTTGTTGGTGCTGTACGCCAACTGCTTGACCCTGGTTTTGGTTGTGATGCTGTTGCAACTCTTCGCGTTCCCAACCACTTATTGTGCTAATAGGACGCGCTTGACGTAACGCCGGATCGGTAATATTGTCGGTTCGCTGGCGTTCATAGTGTTCGTACATTTGAGCAAACTGCAACTTGAATTCCTCATAGGATACTTTCGAGTGAACAATGGCCAATGTATCAACCCAGACACGCCATCCACCATATTCATGTTTGATCGCATGATGCAACAGCATACGGAATAAAGAGTAAACCATGTCGGAGATCTTTTGCTCTTCTGTATTTTTCGGATGTATGTACGCCATGGCTATAAGCCACTCTTGCCAGACGGACATTTGTAGTACAGTTCGACGATTCTCACGATTGTTGTTGCATAGCAACGTCATGTCCGAGAGAAAGAGTTTCTTAACGTCAATAAGGGATTCAGTTTGCTTAGACTGACGTATAAGTGTTGCAACAACCTTTAAAATCACTACAATAATTGAAGGGAAGAGAAGAGAACAAAGGGAGTGGCATACAGTTTACGAGATAAAAACAAAGATTTGACAGCCCCAAACCCCAATATAGTAGAATAAAAAAGCCGAGTCTGGGCGGCCATTATTCTAAATGGGTATATGTCTTTGTTACTTACTTGGATTTTCAAGACGATAATGGCTCTCTGGCTCTGGATGCCTCGTGTACAGGATTTGTTGTGAAATATGTTCGGTCATAATTTCATAAAGGACATTGTACGTTGGCAACGACAACGAATCCTCGTACAAAAGCAGTCGCTCGGCTAATAGTGTGTACAAATTGTGCGGTGACATGACATCGTACTTGCGTCTGTGTTAAAGTACCGTCATCATCCAGAACATCATTATTGTCATCATCGTCATCATTATTGCCAGTGCCATCATCATGAAAACAACACGCAGCCGGGCGTGCAAATGAAGAGTAATGAGCAATGTCAAGTGTCGCCACAAATGGAGAACGAAGAATAGAGAATGGCGGATGGCATCAAGTCGAAAAGGAAAGTGGAGTGAAATGAAAAGAAAGTTAAAAAATTTATGAGTTTGCATTACACGGCAGTTTGTCATTGCAATGTGCTTGATGGTTTCTGTCTCTTTCCGCTTTCCTCTTTATGGTCTGTCTGCTGCTATACGACATTATATTGTATAACTCTCAATCTTCTCATCTCATCTCCCATATCTCATCATCATATCCTATATCATCTCTACTACAACTAATACTTACTTGTGTGTGCTCCGTGAGAGAAAGAAGCCCAGCAGCTTCAGTGCCTGAAGGCGTATCAATTGACTCTCGGCGGCGAGTAATTTAAAAATGCTGCGCACGCCATGTTTGACATCGAATGCAGGTACCATTGAGCTCGGATGTTCCGACATGAGCGATATAAGCATCTGTAGTACATCGTGCAGATTCTCATCCTAATGGGAAATGAGAAAAGGAAAACAGGAAACGATTATTTAATAAACCAGAGAGAGATTAGTATGCAATGCTTCGATGTGTCGTTCATGGAATAAAATTATTTTGCTACCTCATGCATGGTCGTCAGATAGTTGAGTATGCTTTGCAGTTCATCCTCTTTGACACCATTGCCGATCATGATTAATTGTTTCAGAAACAACAGAATATAAGCGCGTATAGCCAATATATCTTTCTGAGCTGGTCGTGGTCCATCTAATGGAATAAAATAAGAAATTCCAACAAAAAAAAAAAAAAACGAAATGATTAAATGATTTTAAAGTTTTTATATATTGTAGGTACTTTTACTAGATAGGTAAATATTTAGAACAAATTGAACATTAAGAAACCAATCCGAATAAATCTCATAATACACAAGTTAAAAAAGATATAAGATACAAATATATTAAAACTACTAAGTCCCCCATACTTCTGCAAAAATCGTTTACTAAGACCCCATTTAAGCATAAGGCATTCTGGCAATCAAGTAGTATCATGATGTTTGGGATCCATAAAGAATTAAGTATATGATACATCATATTTCTTTACAGGGACTTCTTATTACTGATATAAGTTAATATATATTTCATATTTCAGTAGGAGTTTTCCAATTCTTGAAAGAGGTTCATCTCTGTACAAGCTCAGCATAATTTCTAGAAATTTTAAGTTAGAGGAACAAATTGATTGAGCCAATCAAATTCACAAGTCATAGAAACCACATATTAACTATTAACTTATCTTATAAAAACTATAATGTTGACATAAACTTATAATTAGCTTGGGTTTTCTAGTGATAATTTTAACATAACAGCGTTTTTAAAAAGGGGTCACATGTCAGAATCTGACGCTCTTTCAGAAATGTAACAAAAACATTTCGCCAATATTTTTCATATATCTCGTGACTCAAAAGCCGTAGCACCAAGTAATTTATATATTCTGAAAATAGAGGAAGCCGAGTCATGGTGGGAGAGGTGTGATAATTCTTTTTCTTTTTAAGCGTATCGCTTGAGAACGGCAGATTTTGTTGTTGTTGTATTCGTTATAGGCCAATTAGAAGAATATTAAGGAAAATTTTTGGAAAATCCACCGCCAAAGTTGGAAATTAGGCCTTTTCGTATTAGAATCTCAATAAATACAAAAGTAAAGTTTATATTGTGCGTTCGCTGCTACTTAGAAGTAGTAATACCTTGTTAGGCTAGTTTGTTAAGCGCCGGCTTGTGATACAAAAAAGCAGATAGAGTCCGGAGTTGGACATTTTTTTTTGTAATAAATATTTAATAAAAGCATAAAGATGCTTAATGACGACACACAGCACGACGAAGGAATTTATCATTAAATACGAAGCTTATAACAGTAGAACAGAACAAAGCGTGAATACTCTGTGTCTGTCTCCCTGCTTTAATAACACAAGTAAGTATTTGTATTCTTCTGAATCAATGATGCATATTCAAAGACTATAAAATTATATAGACTGCACAAGTCACTCAAATAGGGCAATCTTATTTTCTCATTCTTACTTTAAACATTGGCATACCCAACAACATTATTGTGTAATCTCGTGATACATAACAAAATGCGTTTTCACACAAAAACAATTACGGTAGTGTAGCGATACTATCTGCCCTAATTTTTTTTCTAACAAATCATATCAATTATTTAATTTATGAAATTAATAGTAGCGATCTTTCCCTACATTCGCATTGCATGTCTAAAAATTGATATTCGTTATGTCACTGATTGCTAGTACATAGAAAATTCCCTTAGAAATGTAGTTTTTATAGTGGAATATTATATTATTAAGAATTTCAAACATTACTATTGTAGATCTTATAACAAAAGACTGTTGTGAAATATTTGGTTATTTTATATTCGATTTTTCTTTAAGTATTATATATATGTATGTACTATATGGTACTCACCAAGTCCCTTTGGTAAAATGCCACTTTTGCCACGTGGATTCACAACCCAATAATAGTATTTCAATGTATGAACTGTTTGTAGTACAGTGCTAACGCGTCTCACATTGCTGTAGATCTGTGTATCGCTGAGAAACTCTGTCGCCAGATAAGAATATAGACGTGCCTGCACATTTGCCGGTGTATAAATCCATAACGCTGGATTGAAGAGCACATGATCGAGAAGCTGCCACGTAAGAAATGAGAAACAGAACAACTGCAAAAAATTAGTCAAGTAACATGGCTGTCCTCATACTCAAAGATTGTTTTTTACAATTAGTTGACAAATAAATAACACTAAGTGTTTTACAAAAAATTAAAATTTCAGCCATGAAATTGAATTCATGTAAAAAATACAATACTACAACAATTTCATTCTAGTAGAGTATTTTTTTTAATTTGAATATTTGAGTTTAAGTTTTTTCTACTTTATAATTATGATTTCAAATAACTGGAAATAAAATAAAATATATTTTTATATACATTTTCATTATTCAAATTATTTATTTAAATTGTTATATTGATTACTATAGTAGTACTAAGAATTGTAGATAAAAAAGAAAAGTACTTTTCATACATACGTTTTTTTAATGTGACTCCCAAGTCGGTTGACGGTATCATTTGATTGTTTCATAATATATGTATGTATATATATATATATATAGGTTTGATATAGGGATGCAGGATTGTTTAACACATGCAGCGAACAGCATTCAATCATAAATGAACGAACATACGATATTGATACCGAAAACGAATCGAATAAAATTTGAAAAAAAAAAATAAAGGAAAAAATTTAAAATTATAATTTAAAAAATTATTGGCAGGCAAATAATTAAACAAAAAACAAAAAAAATAGATGAAAATTAATTTAAATATGTTTTATTATTTTATTCATTTAATTATGCAAACTTTTTCTTGTCAATAGTATTATGATTGTGTACTGTTTTCCATATAAGTTCGAATTATTATACTTATGTATGCTAGCTACTTTAATTGCCACCTTGTCATGGTAAGGCAGCTTAATATAAGAAGATGTCGGTGCTAGCCTAGGCTATTGGTAAGGTGTCCCTTTAAAACAACAGTGTAAAAGTCCACCGTAGTATTGTCTATCCTATATCAGATTATCAGTTCCATTATACGAGATTCATGTGTGTTTGGACATTTCAATCTTGGTTATTGAAAAATTGGCTTATATAATAAGGGGAACTACGATACTGGTAGTTCGCATTTAAGGATTTAGTTCGTAATGAGGTCATGTCTTCGTCTAGTTTCTTACAACCTATGTACGTTTGTGCTTAGATTTTCAGATAGATAGATCAACACCTACATATTGTATATACTAGAACAATGCACAAATACAATTTCAATTGGAAACAAACCATTTGTTTTGTTATGAGCAGATCGGGTTCAAGTACCCGGTCGACCAATTAAATAGAGTTTTGTGCCAGCATTTGCAAATACAAAGACATTGCTCAGACAAACCAAATGATCGTGTACAAAGACCAACCAATTGGTTGTGTTTACTTTCGTTGCTGAGTGTATACTACTAATTCGGTATACCATTTTTGTTGTATGTCGGTCGATATTATACACAATTTGTTGTTGGGTGAGAGAGCTGATCATTGACTCTATAAGGGTTGATAAAAATATATGTGTACGCTGACGAAGACTTTCTCTTTCCCACGCACTTTTTTGTGCGCCTGTTTTCTCTCTGTCGGACATGCAGAGTTCTTTAACCAACGAGGTTGCTGAAGCAGAACGTTTGCGATGAAAAGTCTGCATTTCCATTCTGTTTTTAACCGACTTCAAAAAAAGGAGGAGACTCAAATGGAATGTAGAGTGTGAATTCATCAACTTGAACAAGATCTGACCAGAAGTTATCTGTTTATTACTTCAGAACTTTTTTCCAGGTGACTCGATTTTGATGATTCTTTTTGCTTGTCATGTGGTCCACATATATAATTGATCAAAATCTGACCGGTAGTTTTTGAGTTATCCTAAATAATTGAGCTACTTGAAGTCAGTTTTCTAATTTGTTGCATTTGTATATTCTTTTCAAATGACCAAGTGCAAATCATATACAAACACACACCATTCGTTTGGTTTTTTATTTTAAGTATAGAAAATGAACATTCGAGTGCATTTGAAAATATTTCCGTCCAATTGCACTTGTACTACACTCTAATATATGTATACATGACTATAAAAATCGTCCTTCAAGATGATGATAACAAATTTTTGATTAATGGCCCTTTGCAAAATCATCAGACAAAAGTATTAACTTAAAGAGTTTTACAAGACTAAAATTTATATAAGCTTAACATGAATGAAAAATCACTTAAAATATTATTTCATACAATATATGTAGGTACATATTGTACTACATACTAAATACTCGTATATATAAAAGAGACATACATACAATTAACTACTGAATCATTAATATAATTAAAACTATTTTTAACTATACTATTTAAATTATTCTTGTTTCATACTAAGTATAAAATAAATAAAATTTTGTGTTGTACGAGTATTAGATTGTAAATTGAATAAAATAGAATTTTTTAAATAAATTAAAGAAAATGTTTTTTTACAGTAAGATATGCAATATGCACACCTTCTCTTAATATTGTATATGCTATTTATTTATTTATAAATCGATATATTTTTATTGAATGTTAATGGTAAGTACAGGAGTGAGTATATTTGGAAAAGATATGGCAATTTTCAAATTCATTTCAATTTGATTATACGAGTATGCATACAATTTTTGGAATTAATTTGAATAAAATTCATTCTGATATTTATAGTGGCCTATAGAGATATAAAAACTTAAAAGAAGAAATTTCTCCATTACTCTGCTATATCCTATTTATAAATTGGAATCTGGGAATGAACAACCCTTGAATATTCACATTAATAATACTCCATTAATACTGGATTTTTTTTTGGTGTAATATCTATCACCTTTTTAATATCTGAAGATCATAATACATATCAGGATGGATAACAGTAAAATAGTCGTGTCGAGTTGACTTGCTTTTACAAGTGAAATAGTGATAACTAATTTATTGTCTGTATTCGACCCTTTTTCAAGAATTCATAATTTATCAATAAATTGAATAAGTACATTTTTAGGACAATATATACTGATTAATACCTTCTCGATATAATATTTTTTGAAAATAATTTTTAGTTAACACAAAGAATTTAAATCTTTATTAGATCATTCAGGATATAATGGATCTACATTTATTTTTATTTTCACTAATTTAAAATTTAAATAATATTATTTAATAATTTTATAGGAATATTTCCCTATATTTTTACTAGAACAAGTCATTTGACACTAACACTAACATTAGCCTTACCTTTATGGTTATGTTTTATAATTTAGGTACAAGGTACTCTAGCTATTTTAATACCTTTTATAGTATGTATTGAAACTTTTAGAAATATTATTCGAACAGGAACTTTAGCTTGTTTGATTAACAGTTAATCTAATTGCAGAACATTTATGATTAACTTTATTGGGAAATACTGGACATTCCCTTCCTTCAATTTTAATTATTATATTTTTAATTACTCAAACTACTTTATTAGTATTAGAATCAGCAGTTGCTATAATTGAATAATATGTTTTTGCTGTATTAAGAACACAGACATGTAAACTAATATCTACACATTCAAATCACCCCTTTCATTTAGTAGATTATACTAGCTCTTGTCCTTTAACAGCATCTATTGGAGCTATAATAACAGTTGCAGGTATAGTATATGATATATACTGTTTATCAATGATGACATGATGTTTAACATATCAAAGATTACATACTTATGCCTTATGAGGTATAATTTTATTTATTTTATAAGAAGTTTTATTTTTTTGGTAAGATTTTGTTGAGCTTTTTTTCATAGAAGATTATTTCTAGGAGCAACCTGGCCAACAGGAATTTCTTCTTTTAATCCTTTTGAGATTCCTTTATTAAATAAGAAAGAATATAATCATACTCAAACACAATACAAGGATTATTTTTTACAAGTCACGGAGTTCATATTATAACTAGAAGAACATTTTTATTAATTTGTTTATCACGACGTTTAAGCAACAATTTTTCTAAAAATCATCATTTTGGGTTTGAAGCAGCTGCTTGATATTGTATGATATTTTTTATATATTACAATTTAAATTATCTAAGTATATTTGACTTCCAATCATAAGGTCTATTATTAATGGTATAGATTATTTTTACCTATCTATTTTATCTATAAATAATTCATAGATTCTATCAAAAAGTCAAAAACTTATGCAAGTTTTCTGATGAGAGGCAGACATGATTTGATTCATGGACGGAATGCAAATCTATCATAGGCAATCTGAGTGCCTTTAAGATTGGAATTAACAAAGACTAGATGATTTATAATGAATACTGATAGAGTTAAAACAGTTTGAATATATTGTATATGCTATCATTAAAATTTCAATTAACCGAAATATCCTCTACCATATTATAGTACATTGTTTCCAGTGAATGGACCTTAAATCAAAGTTGAAACTTGCAACTAATTGCTTTTAACACGTTTCTATGGTTGATTGTCATATTTTGGATTTGTGAGGTATTATAGTGTTCTGTTTATAATTTTAAAATATTTCATTTGTTTCATTGAAAGTTTTTATTTAATTTTGTAACTTAAAAACCGTAAACTACATTACTATACTCGTATATAAGATAAACTATTTACTAATGTACATGCAGTTTCTATACAAAGTTTATATAAAAAAGTGGAAATTGTTATATGACCAATTAACTGATTCATAAACTTTTATATTCAAAGTGAAACTTTTGTCTGTTTAACACTAAAAACTATTTTTCATTTATCATTTTATAAAGGATATTTAAATTGTTGTTCAGCAATTAGAGTTAAAAACAAATGAGAACATTAACTTCGGCTACACCGAAAGATCGTTTCACACTTTAGCTAAGGATATAAAGAAGTTATCCATATAAAAATTGTATTTATTAAGCCAGAGGTTATGGTTAATATGAATTATTGATCTAATCAGTCAAATTTTTGGATCTAATATGCTTACTTAGCAAGAACATCTCAATTCTTTATAGTTTAAATACTGAAATTGAAATTAATAAATTACAAATAATCCAACATAGCACTTAGAGTGTAATGACAACCTTACGAAACTATGTAGTACATAGTATTGTACATATGTGAATGGTATAAAAATATGGATGTGAAAACTCTGTAAAATTTCATGAGATATTTAGGACTAATAAATGATAAAAATAAAATAAAAATAAAAATATGTAATTATTTTAATGATTTTAAAATGCTCTAATATTCTTCTTTATGTTTTGTTGTCATATCTCGTCTCGTTTTTTCACATTTTGTTTTGTGTTAACATCAGAAAACAATGATGAGAAGCGGAATGAAAAGAACAATAAAAACAAACAAAGAGGAGAGAAAGTGTATGGATATTGAAAAAATTGTGAAATATTTTTACTGAATTGCATAACGAAAGAAAATGCTTTAACAAAAAAAAATGTCAATAACTACAAATATTTTTTCTATATATTTAAAAATACTTGCGATATGTGTGAGTATCTCTATCTGTGTGTCTGTGTGTATGTGTGTGTGTGTATTTGTAAAAATGTTGTAAGTATTTGTCAGTGGAACAATGCCAACGGCAACTAAAAGCAGAAGTTTTGCAATTAAAAAAATGCATGAAAAAATTTCACGCGAAAGATTCAAAAAACAACAACACCAACAACGAAAAGAGATAGAGTAGAGTGAAAGAGAGAGAGAGAGACAGACAGTGTGTGGAAGTAAGAAGGAATTCTGTGAGTGAGTGGATGAGTGCGAAACATGAGGTGATATGGTTTCAGAGAATGAACAATACGCAAAGCCCCCAAACAACGACATCAGAATAACATGAAACAACATGAAGAAGAAGAAGAACATCGGTACGATATATACTATATACTATATATAAGTATAAACCATAGTGTTTTGTTGCCTTTGACAACTCAGCTCCCCATGTTCTCGATGTTGTTGGCAGCAGTGGGATACCATAAATGAAATACTCTGTTTTCCTCTCAACACGCTGAGGAATCATCATTTGTGAAAAATATTTTTGCAACATCAAAACAATAACAATAGCACACAGCACCAACAATAAGGAGAACAAGAGAAATCCGTGGGAGGCAGAAGGACATGAAATTATATTCATTTACGAATGCGTCTGGCAACGTTCAATGTTACTCGTAGTACTATGTACTACCACAATCCATGGCACAGATTTCATTAGTGAACAACATAACGTCATGAATCCAATGCAACGACTGAGTATATGCAATATGCAATAATCATCTTTATGCTTTTCCAATAATATCTCAAAATTGAGAAGATTTAAATATTGTAATATTGTATATGTAGGTATTGTAAGTACTTACTACAACAAAGTTAAATGATTATTTAAAGATATTATATGAATTTCTTATTCAATATGGACATAATTTTGGGTGAAATAATTCTTTAAATTTAGTCAGTCATTATTCCTTAAAAACCTTTAATTTATAAATCAAATTTAGAGATTTACTGAAATCTTCTCAGTTCAAGATGAAGGGTAAGGCATGTAGAGGCCTTAAGATAGTACAAGTCTCACAACATTCTACTAAAAGAAATAAGAAATGTTTGTTTCACTTAGTGATGAAGGGATTCTTGTCTAATAATGACACTATGAGTAATATGGTACTATTGTTGGAGGTTGAATACAATGGAAATATGGTTAATACTTAGTATACTGACTGACTTATGTACTATATAGGAAGTACAAAGGTTTTTCAATTTTTGTTATAAAAATATGTTTCTCTAAATTGAATCAAAAACTTAAGACAAGATGAAACAATCTGTCAAAAAGTCAAAGTCTTACGAAAGTTATATGAAAAGAGACAGACATGATTTGTAATAATGTGTTCATGAAAGGAATGCCGATTAATCGTAGGCATGGCCCTCATGACCCTCACTTATGCCATTTTGACTGTATAGTTATTTTTTTTACAGCTGGTTTGTTTAGACGTGTTTTGGCTCGTCTTTGATTTTTGACTATTCCAAAAAAATGGATCAACGACTCTGTATCTCTGTATTTGTGTGAAATACAAAATTAAGTGACGGGACGCATTCCGAATGTTGACTGTGGCATATTGTGAAGCTGACTTGGACCAAAGTAACGTTTATCGGTGGAAAGTACGAAAAGCATGCCGGCCGCCCGAGTATGTCAACAACAAATGAAAACATTGAGATAGTGAAGAAAATAGTATTGGCCAATCATTGCTAAGGACATAAACATATCGATTAGGTCGTGCCATACGGGCATGAGATGGGTCGCCGCGAATTTCGTTCAAAAATTACTCAATTTCGACCAAAACCAGCATCGCGTTACCATTACTCAGGAGGTGTTGAACTCGGTCTGCGGTGGCCCAAATATGCTTCAGAAGGTAATAACTGGTGACGAATCATATGTTTATGGTTATGACGTAGAAATAAAAGTTCAATCATCCCAATGAAAACTGCCGGGTGAGCCAAGTCCGAGAAACCAAGTTTAGTCGAAGGTGACGGTTTTGATCACAGTTTTTTTTTTTGATTGCATGGGCGGGGTGCATCATGAGTTCCTGCAACAGGGTAGTGCAGCCAATAAGGAATATTACTTGCAATTTGGGTGAAAATCCCTGATTAGTGGAAGAACAAAAATTGTCTTTTGAACCATGATAACGCCCCTGCTCACTTATCGTTGCTTGTGCGCGAATTTTCGGCCAAAAACAACACAATAATGTTGCCGCAATCACTGTGTGACGACGCTTCGCCACGATTGAGGCGATAACGAAGGTACCGAAGGATGAGCTGAACAAGATCACGAAAAATGATTTGTTTAAGTGCTTCGAGGATTGAAAAGAAACGTTGGCATAAATGTATTACATCCTAGTGGAATTACTTTGAAGGGGACAACATAGATATTGATGAATAAATAAATATTTTTTGAAAAATCATAAACTTCGCGATACTTTTTGAACAGATCTCGTAAAAATGAGTGCAGGAGTGAGTATAGGAAGCAAAGACATTTGAGATATTTTAGGAATCAATTTTTTGAGAAAAGAACAAGGATAAATGCTTGCAAAGTAGGGTGCATAAGCTTTGATTACATAGTATGTCCAATGTATTAAGTGATTTTTGATTCATAGATTCTTGTTGTTAAAATTGTTGATTTGAAAATGAAAATGATTCCAGACAAAACACAAATACACTTCTCTTCTATTCTAATTTCCTAATCATTTTCTAATTAATTTGAATCATTTAAATTATATAAACTTCAGCTAAATAAATTGTAAAGAATTATTAACTTCAATTAAAATATTGTATTTATTAAAATAATTTATCTAGTTACACACATAGTATGTCTATCTAACTATTGTTATACAACCGGACCTGAGGATCAAAACTTTAACAATAACAATAACAACACCAACAACAGCAACAATTTTGACCTTAATTGGTATAAACAAAAATGAAAAAAGAAGATCTCCTATTGATAACTCAAACTAAAGAAGAAAACTATATATACAAATAAAAATTAAAACGGCCACAAACGGAAACAGAAAATTCACATTAAAGATAAACACAGATACAAACATTATACGCACACACACACACACAAAGAAAGAGAGAAAGGATCATTTGTATAAAGAATTTTACTTTAATAAACGGAACAGTAAAAGAATAAACTAAATAAAAAAATAAAAATAAATACGATAAAAAATAAAATAAAACTAGAAAATAAGGAAAGCAACATTTAAAAAACAAATTGCAAATATTTTTTTATTTTATTATAATTTTGAGAGCGTTTCGAGCTTCACCTGATAGAACTTGAGTAGAGTAGAGTCGAGTTGATTTGAGTTGAGTTGAGTTCAGTGAATCATTTGGGTTTTGGTTGAATTGCATTTGGGATTATTTTTTAATAAATGTATTTTTTGTTTTGTTTAACAAATTATTTATTTAATAATTCATTTAATTATTTATGTATTTATTTATTTGTTTTTTTTTTTTTGTTTTTAATATTATTTTTGTTTAAATTTAAATTTTTGTTTATAATTTATTTTTTTTTGTTGTTGTTTATTTTTTGCGTGTGCATTAATTTTTTTTTGTGTTAAAAAAGAAAGAGAGTTAAAAAGAGAAATAGAGAGAGAGAGAGAGAGAGAGAAAGAGCAGACATAAGTAGAAAAAGAAAATTAGGTTCAATTATATTGTTTTTGTACTTGTATTGCGTGATTTTTGTTAAGCAATAAAAATAATTAGTAGTTTAAAGCTCTTGTTGTGCAATTGTTTTGCGCAAAAAAGCATTTAAGCATGTGTATATTTAAGTGCAACAGTTAAAGTTGAAGAAAAGCTTTGTGCAAATATGTGATTTTTGTGATTTTTTTTTACTATATTTTTTTTTTAATTTCAATTTTCAACCAAAACCAAAAAACCAAAAGAAGAAAAAATAAGCACAAAAAGAAACATGGCACTTGTGGCCAATTTGGCAATGAAGCAAGTGAGTGGGTGATTGGGTGAATGAATAAGAGTCCGTGAGTAAAAACATTACAAAATTGGATGTACATTTTTGTTGAATGTTCACTTTTATTGAAATGCGTGCAAAGTGCAAATAGAAGCTTTTAAAAAAATCAAAAAAAAAAAAAATATTTATTTATACAATATATAAAAAGAATGTACAAAAATAAAAGGGGATATAAAGTGCACATAAAAGGAAATCGCAAGCGTGTTCTATAGCGTAACAAAAGGCTTAAAAACGCATCACCAGAAATACAACACAACAACGCAACGGCATAACACAACACAACACAACACAACAAAATCAGGAACAGGAACGATATGAATGAAAAGAAAAACAAACAAATAGATGTTTCTTCGGTTTTGCCGAATTTTTAATGTTTTTCATAAAAGGAACTTGCAAAAATTGAACATGACAGATATATTTTAGTAAAACAAAACAAAAAAATGTGTTACCAGGCAAGATAATGGATCTAGAAAGAAGGAATTGTCAATAAAATCCAATAATCCCAATTGAAATTCCTACCTTTTTTTTTCAAAGATATTTCTGGCATCTTTATGTTAGTGATCAGAATAGAAAGTGGAATGACTCGGCAGACCAAATTTTCCTTACACTTGTTATACGTTTATTTGCCAGAAGCTACTAAACAATCTGGTAATTAATAACTTAAAGCTCCCTAGTGATACCGAGAAATGAATAACGAATATGGATAAATATAATAACATGAAGAAGTGTTGAAATTCCTCATTTCACTGGGGATAACTTTACACTTTGATCTTCTATTGATTATCTAGTTATCAAGATATTCATTATTGAAAAGTAAAAGGGTATTTTGAAAAGAAAAGATTAAGTATCTTAGAAGCAATAAGGTTTTATGAGGTCCATACATTATGGGATTTATTGGACAATGACATTTTTTGTCTATCATTCAGCAGCGGATGTTGTAATAAAAGAGGCCACACTGTCTACTAGCTGCCAATTACAAAGAAGATGTTGTACCCAGCAAATGGATACGGGATTTGCCTAGAGAGGTCTAACTAATATCCTGTCTTTAAAGCTTTTAAATATACTATGACATTCACTTGTAGGAAACCAATCAATGTTACAAATTTTCCAAATCATCGCTTTCTATGCTAAAAAAGCATGGGCTAAGTGAACTCAGTGTTCCAGGCAGAAATCCATGCAAGAGAAATATGCCTCAGTGAAGAAATAAAGTGAGCCACTAACAAGCACATATGTATATTCACTCTCATATCAAGGCTTCATTTCAAACACTCAATGTTTTCGAGTTAAACTCGAAATTGGTTTGGAATTGCTTGATGCTACTCAAAAGACTGGCATAAAGCAATCAGGTTAATCTAATCTGGATGCCTGGACCTAGTGAATTTCTTGGAAATGAAGAAGCAGATGAACTCGCCAGAAAAGTATCTGCTAACATCCTTATTGGACCAGAGCCATTCTGTGGACTGCCTTTGAGTTCCACGAAATGCAAACTCCAACAATGGCTCGATGACCGCTATTGGCTCGACACGATAAATTTTAGAGTGGTTAAGCTCCCAATTGGATCTCGCAAAAGAACACAAAAATTGCTAGGACTGACACGGACAGGTATTCCGATAGTCTCAGGCTTCTTGACAGGTTATTGCAAAGTAATGCAACACCTACATAGCATGCGAATCAGTCGCAGCGATATGTGTAGACTGTGTAATGAAGAAGAGGAGTCAGCAGAACAAGTGCTATGTCACTGCTAGGGCATAATCTGGACCAGACTTCGCCACCTTGGAAATCAGTACTTTGAACCAGTGATTACGGGGTTTGTCACTTAAGGTCGCAGTGACAAAGTGTACTGGCTACCGCCCTTTCCCTAATCTAATCTAATCGAAACGCTTAAACTTAATTAAAATATATGTAAATAAATATTTAAACGAAAGAATGATGATTTCTTTTTCATCAGAAAGACTCAATTTTTGGCCCTTTATCCTCTCGCCATCTAGAATGACCGTCCTATTAAATTATCCCATCCCCATTTATATTACTCTTATCCTCAACAGTTCAATATTGAATTCTATAGTATGTTATATGGTAGATGTTGTATTGTAGTTTGAACCCATTGAACCATCGTTTTATGAAAGACATTAGTAGGATTAAAAAATACAATAATATAAAAAAGAAACTAGTGACAATATGTACAATATACTCGTATAAAAAGGAAAAGAAAAACCGAAAAAACATGTAGAGGAAATGTTTGACAAATAGTATGATACATAACACTGAACAGTATACTATACATAAGTATATATAAAAAAGTATATATGTATATAGTATTTAAATTGTTTTTTTTTCTTATGTTTCTGTTTCTGTTTACTTTTTTAAAAGGATTACGCAGGCCCGAGTTCAACTGTATAAAAAATATGTTGGTTTTCGTTTTGTTTGTTCATTTGTTGTAGTTTGGTTCATGATAATAATACAATAAGAAAAAAAGAATAAAAAAGGAAAGAAACAAACAACACATAAAAACGAGACAAAAAGAAAAAAAAAAGATGAGAATATTTTCATATAAAAAAACAATTTGATAAAAAACATTGGTATTTATTGTTAGTAATATATTTCATTCTTTCTAATTCAACAATTCATTCTATGACATTCCATGGATTGTTCATTGTACAATAGTAGAGGAGAGGACATATCCTTATTCAAATCGGTTTGAATTTATGGAAGACAAAACTTTTTTATTTATAGTAAAACCAAATACTCGTATATTAATCAGAGTTTTCTATTTGAATTTTTTATTATTATTTTAATATTAAATTAATTTCCGTTAATGATAAATTTACTCAGATGGAATCAGATGTGCATTTGGATCTTAGTATCATATTCACTGATATTTCATATATAATATACCTAATATATAATTTTATTGATTAATTTATAATTATATAATAATAATAATCAGAATACTGATGCCTTCAGTTACTATGCAAACATTTACCTTATTTATTTAGTTAAAGTTACTTTAAATTTTAAGTTTCATTTTTTCGATTTAGACAATATTTAGGCAATTATTGACTAAGGAGTTGAAATAAGCACATAAAAATTATCCATAATTCGTAACCCGTGCCACTGTCATTGTGATGTCTTCTTGGTTTTTGTGTAATGTTATATAAGGTAAATATAAAGAATCCCCTTTCGAATCTCAAATAACAGTTGAGTTTAGACAGCTTCCTTTATGTAAGAACACACAAGACATTTTGTTAGTAGCTTCAACTGACATAATCAGATACAAGTCAACCTACAAATTGAATAAAAATTCATCCTTTCTCTTGGCTATTTCTTAGTGACTCTATATACTGACTTAACTCTAGCAAGTCTTAACAATCACCATTAGATTGATCTTCCCTTACTTTGTCATCATGTAAAACATGTTATAGTAGAATAAAGAAACTTTTGTCACTCTTCAAATTTGTTAAAAGTAAATGGTATCCAATAGATAAATAGTCCGTTTTAGTCCCCATATAAGGTGCTTATCACAATTATAAGATATTTTAAAAATTTACTTTCTAACCCTCGCTAAAACTGCGCGTTGTCTATTTTGCAAATACATACTAAAAAAAGCGAATGCAGCCACATCGAATAGGCCGCAAAAAACCGTAAGATTTCTATTTTTAAAACAGCATGAGAAAATAACCGTTATTTTTAGTTGGAATGCTCACATATTTGTTGCGAAGCCGCAGCCTTATCATAATTATAAGACATTTATTCAAAAGTGCATCGAATGTGAAAGAATCAATTGAATTTTGATGTTTGGTAGCAGAAAACGTTGATTTAATTGATTTTAATTGATAAGCCACTAAAAAAGCGTTTAACGGAAGAAGAGAAGGGCTTAATTAAGGCTTATTCAAGTTCAGTCCTCGTTAAATATAAGCCAAATCTCAAAGAAAATTGGTCGATTTTTGAGAAGCATTTATATTCGCTTTAGCTAATGACTTGCTTCCTCATGGGACTTTCTTTCTATAAAATTAAGCCTGCCTTAAGAGATACTATATGCTTAATAACAAATTAAATCTTTTTATCTTTGTGCAGTGTTATACTATATTTTCTGATATAACGTACCATATTGTATTTATACAAGTTATCAACTAAATAATCTCTTGCTTGGTGGCCAAAAGAAATATTCAAAATTATAATCATCAATTGGATATTTACAACTGATTGTATTGATTAAAAAAGGAAATACAATGTTCATTTCAGAAAGGTATAAAACCTTCGTCTAAAACTTACAATATTATTATATCATTTTTATATATTTATGTATTATTTTGTTGGATTCATATGTCACACACACAGACACACACATAAGCACGCACACACAGCCATAGTCCTTCTTATCAAGATTTTTCATACATTCGAAAATTTGAAAATAAGATATATTCATTTAATGAATAGAATAAAATATTTAACACAAAACAAAAAAAAAAAATTCTTAATCTTTTAAGCTTACATTTTTTGTTTAATTGAAAATTTATTCAATTTATTTATAAAAATTCAAGAGCGTGTGTGACCTATGAATTACTCTTCTTTAAATTTCATTTTCATTTCATATTTCATATTTATTTATGATTTTTGTTTTTCATTTTTATATTTTAATCAAAATAAACAACAAATAAAAGAAATTCATGCATTTCATCAAACTATTTATAAATAAAATTAAATTTGAATATTTTTTTTTAATTTCAATGGCTTTTACTTAAGCCATGGTCAAGTCTCTAAGAAATTCAATTAAAATTTATGTATATACATACATATAAATAGATTGATTGAAATAGTAAAAATAAATAGAAATCCTTATTTCCAGACATTCTACAGACAAAATATATGAAATCATATGAAATATAAATTCAAGAAATTAAAATTAAAAATTGCATAAAATGAAGAAAAAATAAAGAAAATAATTGATAAATTACAATAGTAAACATTTTGAGAGATAATCAATTAGAATAGGACAAGGACACAAGGCATACGCAATTTTATATTCAATTTCATTCAATTTTTCTTTTATAAACATGATCAGAGGCCATAGGATATGTACTAACTAGTTTGTTTCCTAAATTGTTTGTCAAATTCATTTGCTAACCATTTGCTGAATGTAAACTATTGATTCAGTGAATTGAATATTAAAACCCTAGTACACATTCTTGCGAAAGAAAAGACTCTCAATTACGATTCTTCTACCCAGAAGTTAACATGGTCAGGCCACAATAGATATTTATTTTATATACAATATTTTAATGATATTGGAACAATTGTTTTATGAAAATTAATGTATTTATCATCATTTATAGATAAAGAAGTCAAATAAATTATCACCATCATCATCTGCTACTGTTATAATTATAATAATTATAAACAAAAAAAAAAAAAAAAAATTAGGATACAATTTTGGTTTAAAAAGGAAACAAATTTTCAAATACAATAGTCAATACAACATGCATTTGTACTTGTTTTATTGTTATGAACATAATCATTATCATTATTATTTTTAATTTTACCGTTTTATATATGACATTTGTAATATTTTCACAATTTCATTGCAATTGAATTTAATTTATTCACACATACATAATGTTGGACAAAATATTTATAGAATATGGTAGTGTAAATACTTAGTAGTTTATTCATTAAATATAAAATTTCATTCAATTCAAAGGATATTCATAATCATTCATTATAAGTTTGTTAAGTTATATAAAAAAAAAAACATACAGAGTCAAAATGCCAATAGAAAAACATTCGCATTTTGTAAACAAACTAAATATTATTGTATATTTATTAATTTGGAGGACATAAAGACAAATGGAAATGGGATGGGAAGGATTGGGATATGGGTGTATAGAAATCAATTGCATTGCTATATATGAATAGTTTTGCACATACCTGCTTCAGAAGTAAATCACTATTCGCCGATAGGCATGTAACCAAATATTTTGTTAGATTCAAAAACGAGCCAAGCACCTCGAGCGTCAAATGCTCCCGTGATGAACGTTGCAACATGAAGGATATCACGAGAAAACCACGATTTTGTATCATATGCTGTTGCACTGTTTGCGATGTTTCGACAAGTTCACAAATGAAACCCAACAATTTTGAGCTAATAATAAAAATAATAATAAAATGAATAGAATGAAAATCATCAGGAAAATCAAATTAATAAAATTGGATATAATTTACTACGAATCTATAATAGTACAAGTATAAAATGTGTTATGAAAATAATCGAAATACTTAAAAAATATTTATTTATTGAAAATTAGAAAACTTAATTCTAAAATACAATATTAAAGCTGAAGCAACTAAGGCCTTGAGCTAAATATAAAAATAATAGTAATACGAGTATTGAAACTCTTCATATATCTTTCATACTACTTATTTAGGTTTATAATAATTGATATATCTGGTTTATATAGATATAAAATGCTTTAACTATTTTAAGTTATGGGATGCCAAATCAAATTATAATTAATCTACATCTTTATGAGATAGTTACTATGTAACTACCACTTATTGAATACCACATATTGATTACCATATATTGAATACCACATATTGAATACTATATATTGACTACCAGATATTGACTACCACATATTGTCTACCATATAATGACTAACACATATTGACTTCCATATATTGACTACCACATATTGACTACCACATATTTACTACCATATTTTTACTACCACATATTGACTACCTCATATTGACTACCATATATTGACTACCACATACAATGACTACCACATATTGACTTCCATATATTGACTACCACATATTGACTACCACATATTTACTACCATATTTTTACTACCACATATTGACTACCTCATATTGACTACCATATATTGACTACCACATACAATGACTACCACATATTGACTTCCATATATTGACTAACACATATTTACTACCACATATTGACTACCATATATTGACTACCACATATTGACTACCACATAATGACAACCACATATTGACTACCACATATTGACTTCCCTATCTTGACTACCACATATTGACTACCACATTTTCCTAAGTTATAGCGTCGGAACATTTCAAGAAGATTAAAAAAATCGGAGCAATAACTCATATAACCCTTGAGATGAATTGATAAAATAAATAAATGATGTAGCTGGCTTATAAACTGCCCTAGTTAGCACATTGTATAATTAACATAAGGGCAAAGATTTCATTTCTTCGTCGGAGGTGCAAAAGTCGTTTTAGCAACAAAACGATTTAGATATTTCATCATGCATTGTACATGTGACGCATACACACATATTTCTCTAACAGTATGATTATGCATGATGCATGACCGTGTGCGGGTCCCTTTGGATATGTCTGCCATATAAACTCAAAATTAAATTTTTGTGGCTGGATTTGAAGCTTTTTTTGTATTTAGTAAATTAACTAACATATAAAAATCAATGTTTGTTTGTACGGTTGCAATGAAATTTTATGAAAGGACCAATCGACTTTTCTGAACGCAGTGTTGACTAATTGTAAAATTACGGAGTTGTAAAATGTGCGGCTTCGAAGTCTGACGCAATTTAACTTGCTTAGGAGTGTTGAACAGAAACAGCTAAATAAGAGACAACAATGGATGACAATCTTGTCAATTAATATATTTTCCATTCATCGATGCAAAAATTTCAGTTCAGGAATCAATGTATTTGTCAGAAAAGACAACATTTTGACATCTTTTAGCCAGTTTTATTTTAACATTAATCTCATAATTTCATAATTGGATGGATAAATAATTATAAGTATGTTATTCTAAGCAATATAAAACTCAAGTTATTTGGGTGATGGTTAAAGGCGGTGATTTTAAAAATTGCTGTTTAAATTTATTCTATCAAAGACTGTAGGCATTTTGAGATCTCTATGTTGTACGAAACCCTCATGAATTGTTCCAGAATTTTGCTATGGCGAGCCTGTACTTTCCTTATGTTAGAAACTGTCTTGATAACCCAAATTTGTGTGGCGTAGAGCCAAGTCGGGGCGGGGCCTCTATTTGCAGACAGTAAATGAGCCTTTTATTTGATAAGGAATGTTTTTTGTGATAATATTTATTAATTACAATTATTCCATTTATTCAGTTATTTCATAGATATTATAAGAACTATAAAGTTGTTTAGTAGTAATGTAAAGAATAAGCATAAGAGAAACAAGAGTCATTAATCTTTAAATATGTTGAATTTTGGTATCGGCTTTTGGAACGGATCAATGAAGTTGACTGCATTGATGTCCAATTTCTCCAGATCACCAACACAGTCATCTATTTCAGAGTCACTATGACGATTTTTCGAAGCATGTCCAAATATGAGACTTTCAAAATTTAATTCGCCTTTTTCATATTTTTTTCCAGACTTTCCAGACTTTCCAGACTTTCCAGACTTTTCAACTTTGGAGTTCAATGCATTATCCATCTCTGCTTCAAACTCATTTTCAATCTCGTTCTTCTTTTCAAAATCATAGTAATTTAACGAAGCGGCCTCGTCAAATCCTTCAGATATATTCTCCGGTTTACACTCCTCCTTGTTAACTGGTTTTTGAGAAACAGGTAAAAGGATCTCAATGATATTAGGTAGATCGACTACACTGGTGTATAGAAGATAGTCTTTGGCACTATTCCTGCTCAACTTAATGGCCTCATAAGTAATGAGGGTGCCTGAATCTAGGGCCTTGTGTAGAACAACAGCCAATTTCTGCAGGAAAACTCAAGTGAGTTTAGGAACCGAACAAGAATAGCCTGAGAAGAAAATTATATTTACCGTAGCCAAGCGGATAAACACTAGGTCCTCCAAAAAAATACATTCCTCCCATACCAATTTGGTTTCTTCTTCGTTTTGATAATTATTTTCCATTTTCACAGCTCTGATGAAAAATTTTATTTTCACAATTTGATAAATATTTCAGGAAGAGACTTTTGTTCAGTGCCAGCGTGACAGAATACAATTTTAGTTACGAGTATAAGTAAATTACCAATTACTATTGATAGCTACAGATAATATGATTACTTTGGTTAAATGTAGGTACTAGGTTACTTCGACTACACACAGCCCTAGTGTAACGTGATTAATTTTTGAATTTCAAATGGATCACAACAAAGTAACATTTAAATCTTATTATAAGTACTACTACTATGTACTACCGTTAGGTTTTCTATTGTATAAATTTTGTATAATTTTTTTTAACTTACCAAAGTGTTGGATCACGTTTCACATCACTGATGCCCTCGTGTGCCATATCTAATTGCGAGAAAAGCGGAAAAAGCACCTGAATGCCACCGATTGAATTCAGTGTGCAGTGTATTGAGTGTGTTACAACAGCCTTGACGTCCTGATAAAATCAAATAACAACAAGAAGAATATTTAGATATATATATGCAGTGCAAGTACAATACTTATACTATTTACACAGAATGAGGAGGAGTGAGGAGGGAGGTTGAGATATTTTATGTTGCTGTTTTTCCTGTTTATGATTTGTTATTTGTATACGAAATTACAAGAAAATTTATTGAATTATTTCATAGTAAAACAAAAAGAACAAACTGTTGGGACACAGAGTGACAGAGAGATAGAGAGAGATAGAGTGTATGTGGGTGTGAGAGAGAGAAGGGGGAACGGAAACTAAAAAATATAAGAAAATGAAGAAATACAATAAAATAAAAGAAAAAAACCCCAAGAATACAAAAAATAAAAAACAAAACATAAAAAAGGCAGACCAAATAAATGGCAGGACATCATTTCTCTATCTCTCTCTCTCGCTCTCTTGTTTTATGCTTAGATAAAATACCTAAGGTATAGGTTTGTGTATCTATGTGGGTATATAGCTCAATGGCAAGAGGCACAGAAAGGCACAACAGGACACGGATACGTCAGGACACGGCTGGGCACGGCACGGCACTGCACAGCAGTAATAGTAGCCGCAGTAGTCTAATAAGAAATGCCAAAGCACACACTCATGTCGTAAAATGTTGTAAGGAATTTATGTTTGGCACGCAGTCACTGACTGACTTCGCTTCACTTGTTAGTTTTTTGAAAAGTACACAAGGCTATACGTGTATATGTGTGTATACACACTAGTACAAGTACATTCAAGTACAAATATATGAGTATATGGTATACCCAATGGCATTGGGATAGACAGAAAAGAGCACAACGCATCACAGCGCATAACTGCCCATTTCAAAGTCGTTGTCGTTCTGTTCGTCCAAAGTTCTTAGATCACTAAACTTCAAGCTAAGCAAATATACATAAGTACAATAAACTCGGCCGTAGTTAAAGCAAACGACTCAAGTTCCCCAAGACCAACACACACACATGTGGATTCCACATTATTGTAGTATGAAGTAAAAATGCCTCTTGGCTTATGGCATGGCATAGTATGCATTGGAAGTGATGAGACCAAAAGAGGAGAAGGTAGCTGCTGCTACTATGCTTCATCGTTCAATCTATGTCAAAATAATATGTACACTTACTTCAGTCCTGCTGTGCCAAGGTGTAATGCGCCCAACCTGCCACCTGATCATTCTAACTTAGTATCTTAAAGTTATGGTATTGTAGTACAAGTAGAGTTGAGACCATAAGGATGGATGGATGGATGGATGAAGTATATTTGTACTTACCTGAAGCATAAGCGCATGCGGTGTATGTACAAAATATGAAACATTTCCTTTGGGGGAAGACTGCAAACATAGTTGACCATCGGTTGCCACTGGATTGTACATGAAGACAATGGCATTCGATAGTTTGCCATCGTAGAGCACCTGTCCAATCCCAAATGAATTCCATATCCATGCATCAATTCGAAAGTAAAGTGAAGCATCATCATCATCATCATCATTATCAAAGAGAAGAAATGAAAAGAATTTAAAGAATTATTTCAATTAAATTTTGGTTAATATTTTATTTGATCTAAGATGAAATTCAATTTTAATTTGGCTAAGATTTGATTTGAGTTCAGCTGAGTTCGAATCAGTTGAGTTGATTTGAGTTAAGACAATTTCTTTTATATCAAAAAGTATTTATCATATATATAGTAATAATATTAACAATAATAGTTTTGCTACAAATTTTGATATTACAAGAATTTTTGATTAGAGAATGTGAGAGTTAGTTTTGTTGGTGTTGTTGGTGGTGTTGGTGGTGATGGTGAGTGAGTGAGTGACTGAGGCAGAATGTGATAGAATGTGATTGTGTGTATACAAATTTTTGTATTTCCATTAAACAATTTTCAAATACCACAAATTTCGTAGTGAAGTAATTTCATGTTGCATAATTTGAAGTTTACAAAACAATGTTGTGTTAACATTTTAATACAAGTACAATACATAATACATAATAGTTTATTAATTGTTTGAGTGTTTAAAGTGTTGGTGAAAAAGCTTATAATTATCACAATTATAACAATGACGAATGTATAAAGCAAAGTGAACAAGTTCTATATAATTTGCTTTATTTTTTTTAAATTACATAATCACATAATATTGTATTTGCACATTTAATGCTGATGTTAATACACATCATTGCAAACCATTGCATAGAAATTGTGTTGTTGTTGTTGTTGTTCTTTTTTAAACAGATTCCAAAGATTATATGTATGAATTATAACAAAAATTCTTCCTTTCATTTCATAGAAATTTATATAAAATAAATTTTATTATATCATTTATTTTATATATTTATTATTATTAATAATATTAATTATTTGTATTATTATTATTATTTTTTCAATATTAAGATAAGTTCAATGCACGTTACTTTCACGCTTAGGCGACTGAGTTGCTGAATAATTAAATTATCCCCTCTGAACAAATCACCAAATACCTGGGGCTTGCCCTAGATAGACAGCATAAGCACTAACAGAAGGACCTTAAAACGAGAAAAATGTCTTGGCTTCTTAGTCACAATTCAAAATTGTCTCTGCACAACAAACTTCTGCTATACAAGAAATTGGAGGATTCACCAGAAATTATATTTCCCGTCTTGAAGTACACGATGATACATGCCTGCAGACATTGTATGATGTCATACTAAATTCATCGTGTAATAGCAAGTATGTTGGTATGTCAGACACGTCTGATGGTTTTCAAAATTTTTTGATTTTTTGATGTTTGTCGCCAACATACTCGTGTGATAGCAAGTCTGTCATATATCGTTGGAAACGTGTATACATCGTTGGAAACGTGTGGCGTGTTTGCAAAAGTTGACGCTTCATTGCAATGTTTTCGCTTTCAAAATTTTTGTATACTGAAGTATGCAGACCAAGTTTGTAAGTTTCGTAAGTATGCCATCATACCAAGTCTGCAGGCATGTATCATCGTCTAATACTCGCTTAACGATCTTGCCTCAAGCCTACTTGTCATTGATAATAATGTCCACTGAATAAATAGGAGTCACACCCTATACATACCTTTCAGGTTACCTGAAGCATAGGTAATCTGTCACCCATCACTGTGATGTTATATTTTATTATGTGTGGCCATTTACTTATAGTTTTATTCTAAGTGATTGTAAATATATTTGTTCAGAGGTTTTATTTATTTATAATAAACGTATAATCGGAAGAAAACGCATTTATAATTGAAATATTATATAATTTATATGTAAATAAAGAATGTTACAAAATGCATATTGGTTTGATTTTTAGAGGATTTTCGTAGCTCTGTCTTTCCACTCAGATGGCATAGAAGGAGCCTAGAAAAACCATAGACTTCATAAATATAAATCGACAACTTCGGGAATAATTTTCGAAATAGTAGAAGTGTTGACACGGAACAGATATCCATGACAAATGATTTTAGGAAATACAGTGTCTTGCTTTCGAATGATGGGCGTTACGAGATCCAACATATAATCAAACGGCTCACCATTTATTCTCAAAGAATTTCGATATAAATTCAGCTCTGCGTCTCTCGAATCCTTCAATAAATCTCACAAAGAATTCAATATATCAAATTTAAATGATTTATTATGAGTATTTGTATAGAAGAAGATAAATGCAATATAAATATTGGAAAAGGGACTACTACATGGGTTTTTCGGTCTTTAACAGATAACTTATAATTGATGATTTCTTTAACTGGACAATTTATGTAAATGTTATTGAACTTCTTTATGTGATCCAAAGGAATCCCATCTCATGGATGATTGATTATAATAATGGACCATTTCTTGACTGTGCCAACAACTTTTTTATTATTTATACTACTTATATACTATTTTGCCAACTCAATGCAATATTGCAAACCTTTTCTAAGTAAGTATTATTGACTATCTATGGTTTTCTAACAAAGATATGAAAAATGTTTGGTTAATTGAAATTTTTGGACTTTAATCAAGAAATTAAACATATTATTCACATTGAAAGCAAATATCTTGAGCAGCAAATAATAAATAATATTTTAAAATTGTTATAAAAAAAATGGCTAGCATTGTGATTAATACGCTGAAGGCTTTACGAATTATCAGAGAAGAAATTTGTGAAGAAAAAGATGAGAATATGTCCAATAAGGATGTGGCAACGCAAACAGAGGGAGAGGTAGCAACCGAAGAAAAAAAAGAAGAAGTTGCAGTGACAAAGGCAAAAAAATGTAACAAATATTTTTGTCTCAATTGTACTTAAGAATGTAAGTATATAGAGTACTATTTTTATGCTACATATTACTATATTCGCATCTCTTCAACAGCTTTTCTTTCCTTCATAGTCCTCGAATATATCGTCAATTCCCTGATCATTTGTCTAAAATTTATTGGAAACGTTGACCAAGGGATGTCATAATGTTATCGTCCCGATTTTAACTCTGCTTATTCTGTTCTCATAAGGTGCATGTACAAATTTACGAAATGATTAAGAATGTACTTATATAAATATATAGAATACTAACATATGTCGTAGAAGAAAATATGCATGTTGTATGTATATGATGGTATCTCTTCAACAGCTTTCCTCTGATATATTGCAAAATCCCTACACATCCTGAAAATGTTGTCCAAAGAATTTCATAATGTTATCGTACCCAATTTAATCTAATTTAAAATTATATTTGTTATATAAGAGTATTTATCCTCAACTAATATCATCATCAGGTCATGCCAGACACTTTATAATTATAAAAATATATTTTTGATTTAAAATATAAAATCTATAATCCATTAACAATAACTTTTGTGGCAAAATTGGTAAGTGTCCTAGGGTTCTTTATTATTATTATTATTGGTCATTGTTGATCAATGTCAATACAACAGATAACGGGATATAAAAGTACATACAATATATGTAGGGATTTGTTTTGTTTTTCTATTCTATACATTATTTTCGATAAGTTTCACAATTTGCATGGCTGAACATGTCAGAAAAGAGTTTTAAACTTTAGAATATGCTGCTGCATTACTATTTTCGTACATATGTAAGTATCTGTATGTACAGTAAGTGCTGCTACAAATGTATATGTATCTTATGCATGAGAGAGATACTAACATATTCTAGTCTGTATACTTGTATAAAGCATGTGAGTTTCTTGCTAGTGCAATTTAACTTAACTACAATAGTATGTAGAGTTATGAATTGTTTTTAATGTGATAGTAATCATGATGACTATAATGATGATCATGATCATGAAGATGTTGGCAATGATGATGATGATGTTGATGATGGTGATGAAAATGTTGAAAGCTTACGGCATTGCCGTACACGGTTTCAGTTTTTCAATTACGTTCATTTTTTCTCTTTAATATTGTACATCATCTTATTTTGTTTCATTTTCTTATGATATTCTTGTTGCTAGTGTTGTGTTTTTGTTTTATGTACAAAATTTTCCATTATAAATATATCTTGTTGCACAACAACGTTGCACAATACTAATACAATAGAATACAGTAAGAAAAATATTAAGGCGTAGGTAAACTAACGAACGAACGAGCGAACGTATGTTGTTATTTTATCTTTAGCGTTTCACTTGTTATTTTTCCAGATGCTTTGTTAAGGTAACGTATTATTATACCCTATACACTAGTGTACATAGATGTTATTGAATTTGTCATAATGTTTGTAATACAATGAACCATGCAACGGAAATTGTAACCAAGTACTTAAGTGGATAAGAATAATCAAACTGGCTAAGGCCAACTATCTTATTAAATTCAATTTTTTCCTAAGATTGTTCAGCTATGTTGTAGTAGTACTTTAAAAGAAGTAAAACAAATGCCTTATGTTTTCTTAAACTTTAGACACTTTATAGAGTAAAATGTTATGTTTTTACCGAAGAAGAAGGTCCCCTTATACAAACAAAATAGCGAAACAAACACGTTTCAAAATTCATAACTTTAATTTTTTCAATATAATCGTTGATTTTAACAATATTTGCCATACTACTAGTTGTCATATACATTATTCTACTTCTGAAATAATATTATCTTTATGGAAAAGCTCTTCATTGAATCAACTATTGCAGTTTGGAAGGAAGGGTATTTAAGCTTGACTAGAATCGAAGGTAATGTATATCTGTCCGCCTTATAGTCTTTCTTTCATATTGCATTATTATAACAGTTATTATTTACGATGTTTGCTTCCACATGTACACCCATACACACACACACACACACACACATACATACATACACAAAATCTATTGTAGGAGAAAAGTTAAGGGAAGGTAAAATACTAGATGTTTTGGAAAAACCTTGAAATATCTGAAGAAATACATTTTTCTAGATTATTTCTAATCTTTTATTGCTTTCATACATTTTCTTTATACTACGTTTGTGTTATTTATTATTTTATTTTGTTGCATTTTATTGCTTAGTTTAACACTTTCATATGTTTCTTTCACAATTCTGAAAATGAAGAAGTTTCTATAAAATTTTTCTTTTTTTTTTCACATGATGAAATGAAATTTTCAATGGAAATGAAGATAAAAATAAAGATCAATGAATAGTTGTATACATATGTATGTATATTGTATACTAATAGTAAGTATATTCTTGTTCAATTTCTATTTCTGTTCATATAGAAAGGAAATGGAAAACTATGTATTTTCTTCAATTTTATTTCAAAAGAAATGAAATGATGATAAAAATTTCTAGCAGCAGCAGTAAAATAGTAAAGAAATGTAAAAAATATATTAAAATAAAAGAAAATAATTATAAGTAAAACTGACAATATTGTGAAAGTGGAACAGAATTATAAAGAGAACTGGGAAAAACATTAATAAAAACTAGAAAAAAAAAAATGTGGAAAAGCTGAAGAAAATGCGTTTGGAGTAATTTCGAAACTAGACTAACTCAGTCCCGTCATCATCATCATCATCATCATCATCAGTATCGTCATCACAGTCATAGTAACTATCATTTATAGACATATGTGTGCTGTATGTAGAACTGTTGCAGCGCCTGAAAGTATGCAACATTAAAGTATGCGTTCATTTGCTTTTTGTCTTTGGTATACTAAATCTAGCACACGACAGACAACACAACACAACACAACGCAAGACAAGACACAAAAAACGTGATAAAACGAGTACAAAATTTCTATATCTTCATGAAGAAAACACTCTACTAACTATTAACAGAAATGTCAGTTGACAGCCAGGACCAACCAACTAACCAACATTATACTATTGTACATATCCCACTTACACACATTTATTCATGTGCACAACAAAAAGGAATATAAAGGATAAGAAAAGCATTTGTAAGTAATTTTTATACTGTACAAAATTTTAACCAAAAACTCTATGAACATTAACTTTGATTCCACCTATCACACACACACCCAACTGAGAAGTGTATTTAAACTTGGATTTAATGATAATTTTTATAGTCATCTTTATGGTTATACATACAATATTTTCGTAGATTCAAATCGTTCTCTGATATTTCTAAAATGCAAAAACACAAAAATCAACAATATGAAAACCAAAGTTGCTTTGCTATTTGCTATGGGAACGGCAATGAACAGTAATTGTATAACTCTACTTTCAACTTGTAATCTACTTAAGAATGTAAGTACTACTATACATACTTTACTCGCATCTCTTCAACAGCTTTGTCTTTCCTCCATAATGCTAGGATATTTTGCAAAAATCCCTAATCATTCGTAAATAACCGTCCTGGAAATGTTGTTCAAAGAATGTCATAATGTGTTATCGTCCCAAATAGTAAGTCTGAATGATAAATCCTTCATATATCCTTGTAAGATTGTGAATGCCATTACATTTTATAAATGTTAAAATTTTGTGTTATTATGAACAATTAATATTTAGTAAAAAAATGTCCCTAACCTTTGGGGAAAATTAGGTATTGTCCCAGGTACCAGGATTTTTGTGGTTTCAATATTTATTAATTTTATTAAATTATTAAATAATTTTTTCCTATAAAGAGGGGCGCTGAGCTTATGTGTCTGTAATAGAGTTTTGCACAAATGCATTTACAAGAAAACATTTCCATATACATACGATTGATGCGCACTTGGTTCATTCGAAAAGCGAATACAAATGAATGAAATGAAAAGAAAAACCAAACAAATGAAATGAAATGCCGCCAAATCATTCGTAAATATTCTGCTTCGGCATCTCTGCATGTAAGATAGAGAGAAATTATACAGAGAGCTGCAACCGGTACATTTCGTTTAGTGTAAACACAATTCGTCGGGTATGTGATAGAAACCGCTTACCTCATAACATTTAAGTTGTTTTAAGTATAAAATAGCATTTTACAAATAAGTAATAATAATAAACGAATCAATGCTGGCAATCACACAAAATGGCAACAACTTTCCAATCAGCTGTTCAATGTAAATCGTCGCGTTTTCTAGCACACTTAGCGGTTTTTTTGGACGAAATTGAAAACGTTCGACATCAAAAACGTCGATGTTCTCTAGTACATAACTAATTGACCCTGATTTTGTATGAAGCATTTATTTCTCTCAGAAAGAACAGCAAATGATCGTTAGCAATGACCGTTGACGATAGAAATTTCTGTAGAACGATAAAACGGCTCGAAATCTGATTGGTTTCAAAATTGCGTCATGCCTGCGTACAGCTTGTGTGTTGTACAACAATACGAATTGCATGACTAGAGTGAATAAACCACAAAGCGCAAAGTAAAGCTAAGTCATACTCGTAAAGTGATTAATACCGAAATTTTCGTTTCTTGTATGCAACTTGAGCGATCGTGGTTGCATTAATTTTTTAGTGAAAATGTTTGATTCGAACAATCATACCCAATGCAGTTTTCTGATACATATGTATATATGTTTTTTCAACCCTTATAGAGTCACTGATCAGCGTTACCAACAACTGAGGAATGGCTTCCATGTAGTCGAATGTTTTCCAGTCCATTAAATTGGTTTTGAAATTCATTTCATTCGCATTTGTTAGGCATTTGGTCTGAGCAAGATTTTGGTATTTGCAAATGCCGGCACAAAACTCTATATATTTTATTTGTTCGACCGAGTACTTGAAACTTGCTTCGCTCATGACGAAACATATGCCTTGTTTACCGATTCAAATCAATTCTTGCAAGACTCTAGTCTTCTTCGGAATCTTTATGATCTGATTGTATTCATTACAAACCATTGTTCATGACAAGCATTCAACATCAATAGTGATTGCGGTAAAGGAAAAGTTTTCTATGGAAACATCATTTTCAATGCAATTGATTGATGGATTACATATTATATTTTTTTCTTATTGAAAAGAAACAACTGAAATGTATGTTTTCTAGTTCGTAGAAATTTGTGTAAGTCAATAACATTAAAGTCTTTAACTATTTCGAATAGAATTTTACAAATTTTGTTACCTTCCTTACTATTCTTTTTTTACCTTAGTGTTAAGCTTAGTTTGGTTTTATTTGGTTGACTTTAGTTGATTTCAGTTCAGTACAGTTGTATTGAATTTGAGTATTTTCGACAGAACACCAATAAATTTCCATAATTAAAAATTCATTTTTACTTGGTTGGATGCTCTAGAGTATTTTCTGATGGAAATATTGAAGGACGACGACAATGATGACGCCTTCATTTTTAGCCTGGTGAATTGTTTATCAGTCTGTATATCTATCTTTCTGCCGATTCATTCGTATCTCTGTCTGCGGTTTTATACACTTCACAATATTAGTGGTACCTTAAAACTTTAATCTTATGTTTGTAACACATAAACTTGAGCATAAGACAACTCATGATGTACTATGTATAGTGAGTGGAATCGAATGGAATATCTTCGTCAGTCTATCTCTCATTCATTGTTATTTGGATATTATGAGTATGCGTATTGTAAAAACTAGAGAATCAACGAAGCATACTTTATTGGTATGATAGAATGGACCAAGTCTCTAAGGTTCTTTGAAATTTTTGAATTAAACAACATAAAATTCAATTCATGATTATCATAGGTACTATTATATTTTTTCATAGGCTTCCAATGTTAAAACTATTGGCTTTCAAAGACATCCTAGTATGTGAAGTGCATGTTAGCTAGTTGGTGCATCTAAAGTTAGTGTTTTCAATCCTTATTTTTGATTTAGTTTTTTTTTAGCACACTAAGCACTAAGTTTAGTTGGCTTTAATAAGTCCGTACTTTTCAAAACTAAGCAACGATATATGGGTTTAACGCTTCGTTGCTTTTTCAAGCGTCTTTCTATGAGAGTATGCATGATTGTATAGTATGTGAGAATGTATATATGTATATGTTTACAGTTGAGTCTGTGTACAGTTCAGTGATTGCAACGATTGCAATTGCATTTCAATTCGATTTGATTCGTTCGCGCGTTTCGTCTTGTTTCAATTCGATTCGATGCGATGCGAATTGATTCGTTTGAATTCATTTTGATTGATGGCGCCGATGCAGGTTTGTATTAAGCAGTTTCAGTGATGCTGACGACGAAGGTTGCTCCATCAATATGGTACATGGAACAAGCATTTTTGTCTTTGTGCAAAAACTTTTTAATTGGTACATAACAGAAAAACATACTACTAACTTACTAACTTTGATGCATAGATACAATATTCTTGCCTTGACTTAGTAGTAGTAGTAGTAGTAACAGGTAGTAGTAACAGTCAGGCAGTTTTATTTCTTTTTAATGTATCCTTGGGTAAAGTTAAATTTATACTTAGTTATAAATTAACCATACTGAAGGATGAGGCAAAGTTGAAAGAGGAAAATTGCATAAACTTAAAAGTGTGGAAGGAACATGGTTACTTCAATCAACATATGTATGTGTATATTCTTTTAGACTCTGACAAATTGGTACCTGATAGGAATCGCTTACTAGGAGAAAAAATACTTTCTCATTTGAAAGTAGAATAGTTTTTCATTGATAAATTTCTTGATTTGAATTGATATTCTATGAAAACATATGGAACTTAATATAATAAGAAATAAAAGGATAGTAAAAAAAAATTTAATCATGTCTGTTTAAATTAAATCAACCAGCTGCAATGAAGAAATTCGTAGAAATTTCTCTGGCAAGCAGAAGAACCTAGCAATGGCATTAAAACTATGACTTTCAAATCATAAAAAGAAAAATTCAAAGAAACTACCAAACAATAGCAATAAGAATATTTGCCCACGCTAGTTGCAAACTCAAGATTCTTAAGCCCAGCTTAGCGTAAGTCTCCATGGCACCACAATAAATGGAAACACTGTTTTTGTGGTACAAGACAATCAGCGAATTCCTGGGAAGACAAGGCACCCGTATTGTGTTCGCTGTTTACCCGTTGGTTACTTTTTGAAACTAAGATTCAAACTCAGCTTTGATTGCAAGGATGTGTTTAGAGGAATCTGGGAACAGTCTTTCATATCCTTCTTTGATTACAGTTCCAGCAAATCTTGGAAAGAAAATACACATCTTCATGGGTTTCTCTTCTCCAATGTTTCCTCAATATTATTGTGTTTATAACTTGTATGAAAATTATATCAAAACCAAAATCAATAAAATATGCTCGAAAATGAAATAAATACAAAAATGATAAATGATTTTTAATAAATAAAATAATATAGTAGTAAAATTTTGGAAAAGAATAAAAATAAAATGTGTCTTACAGCTTTCAGCTGATTTACTTCCTCAGTATCGCCGGCATAGGTGCCACTTATTAGATCCAAATTAGAACTCGAAGACATACGACGCAATTGTTCTGAAATTTTCGCAAGTAGAGCGAGCAGTGGGTCAAAATGCAGCAAAAGAAAATAAATAAAATAAATTAAGAAAAGAAATGAATCGAAATGATGAAAGAAAAATAAAATTAATTAGATTCAAAAAATTTAAAAAAATAATAATAAAAATAAATAAATACCAAATGAAGCAGCAGAAGTGGAAGCATTTCCTGTAGGCAAATGACTAAGTGGATCGGTAATTGCAGACGAAGTTGCTGCCTCAGCAGAGGCCCCGGCAACAGCAACATTATGTTGCAACTGATGCGGCGACTCATAATCAATTCTTGAAGTTATCGCCGATGTTGCTGAAGATGCTGTTGCCGTTGCTGTTGTTGATGCCGATGATGTTACTGAAGTTGAATCAACTGTTGTTGTTGTTGTTGATGATGTTGGTGAGGCAATGACACCTGCACCGGCACCACTTAGTGCTGCCAAGGCAGCTGCATTTCGAGCAGTTAAAACAGCACGGATCTTAACAAAAGCCGCATTCAAATCGAGTTTCTCATCATTCCAATCAATTGCTCGAGCCTCTTGCTCAGCGGTAAGTAATGAAATTGTCGTAATTTGGGGTGGCTAATTACAAGTAGTACAATATTTTCTTTGTTGTAGTAGTTGTTGTCATTTACTTGATGTGATTTAACTGAAATCGATTTGACTTGTGAACGTTCGAATCTACTTATTTAAATTTCATCATTTTCATATCATCTTATAATCATCCAATGCACAATACTTCAAAATATTGTAAGATCAGCTGATGCACAAAATGTTATCATTTAGAAAGAAAACTTTGAAATAATAAAATTTGATCAATTCAATGCATTAAACAAAAGACACTTAAGGTGAATTGATAGTTTTACTGAGAAGTTTAAACAAACTATTGTAGTTCTGCAATATTTGGGTTTGAGCAATACAAATCATTGATCATTGAAAGGACATATGATGACATATGACGTATGAACAACCCTGGATTTAAATTTGAATGCAGTACAATTGCAATCAGACAAATACTACCACAGGAAAAATGAAATGTTCTAAGTCAAATCGATTTCATTTAAATCTCTTTTAGTCATCACATACATAAGATGTTTTATTTGGTTTTGATTTTGATTTTATTTGATGTTGATTGTATAGTACAAAAGATTTAATTGAATTTGTTATTGTTGTTGTTTTTATGTGTCTCCTTTTTGTTTTTGGTTTTTTTTTTTATGGTTTTTTGTTTATCATTAACTTACCCGTTTATGATTGTCCGGCAGATTTAGATAGCATTCATTATCGAAACGAAATTGCGACTGTGTTTGTTTTGTTTTGGTTTTTTTTTTGGTATTTTTATTCAATTTTTAAAATTTAATTGTAAGTTTTTAAGTAATTGATTTTTGTTGTTGTTTAATGTTGATGCAATAAGTAAATTGTGATATTATTGTTATTGTTGTTTCATATATATATATATATATAAATCGAGAAAGAAAAAGAAGAGAAGAAGAAAAAGAGACAAACACATATAGTTGACGTTGTTGTTGTTGTTTGTTTGAACGAGACAAAAAATTTGAAACATAAAACATAAATAAATAAATTAATAAAAAATAAAATTACGAAATTCGGTCATACCGAAATTATTTAAACCTTTTACGAAACATCTAAAGTCATTTCGTTGAAATCTACAATAAGTAATAACTTCAATTCAAGAATTTGAATAATCACCTTATATGGCGGCTGTTTTATGCTAATATTATTAGGTATATTAAATTGTCAAATCGGATCTAATCTACAATACTTTAATTTTAAAGACTAACATAACACATCATCCACCATCAATAAGTTCGTAGGATGACATATGTGCAGATGGTGCCACTATTGACAAATCTATATAATTTTAAGGAACTACCAACTTTCAAACGATATGTGTCACAATTTTATGACAATCTGTCATTTGATGTTTTTAGTGAAGCATCTTTTCTCTCTGAATTTCGTGTGTTGATAAAACATTGCTTTTTAATGGGAAAAAATATTCTTCAAGTAAAGCAATGGCTTGACAAGTGTTATTCGGACTCTTCTCCATCTAGACAAATTGTGGAGTAGTAGTTTGCTGATTTTAAACACGGCAATACAAACACCGATGATGCTGAAAGCTATGGTCGCCCAAATTTGGCAGTTGTTCCAGAAAACATAAAAAAATCAACAAAATGGTTTTGGCCTCCGCATTTTGGGATGCTCAAGGTGTTTGATTCAATATGTTTAATATATGATTTTTATTATATTATTGGTGTGTTTGAAGGAAGAAATTGCGAAAAAGCGACCGCAAATGAAGAAGAAAAAAGTGGTATTTCACCAAGTCGATGGCAACAGTGGCACGAATTGCGCTTTGAATGTTTGCTGAACTTAAAAGAATGCTCCAGGGAATGAAATTTGGCTACAATGAAGAAATGATTGCCGAAACTGAAGGGTATTTTGAGGCCAAAGATAAATTGTGCTACAAAAAGACATTGAAATGTTAGAGAAGCATTGGAATGAATGTATCGAACTTATTGAGTGATGTGATACTTATATATACTATCCAACAAATACTATATCATATGAAAAAGAGACTACAACAATTCACATGATCATATTATCTTCTTTAATTTTTATATATTTTCTACTTTTAATTATATTTAATACCGCAATCGAATATCTCAATAGCTAAGGGTCCTGCTGGCATGTTAGACTTTGCTATATATGGTTGCTATTAATAAAAAGTGCTAGTGCTTCAATTACAAATACAAATCCGAGCCGAATCAGAACAGTCAAACTGATTGCCTAGTATAAAATGCTCGTAAACATTTGACAAAGAATCATATGCATTGTCATATTTAAAAAAAAACTGATTTGACTTTATTGGCAACCCAACATTGAAAGATAAAATAATGAAAATTCTGACAAATCTTCCATCTATTGTATGATGATATTTTAGTAAAAGGTACGTATGTGACAATCTTTAGATACAAATTACACATGTTTCTGACAAATCTTTAATCCATTTATGCTATTCTAGTAGCATAACATACAGACAGACAGACATAACTTGATGTAACTTGGTGATCTTTGAATGAAAGACATTCAGACATTCCTGAAAGGTAAAGAAAGCTTTTTCTTGTACAAATTAAGCGTGAGTATTTGTGTTGTTTCTATGTACTATACAAATATTCTACTGTACTTACAGTGTTAATGTACAAAAAAAAAAATAAAAGAAAAATAAAGAACACAAAAAATGAATTGTGTATTTAGTAAGTGCGGACCACAAAAGATACACAATTTGTAGAAACATAATCACTTTGGTAAATTGAGTGAAAATTCTACATTTATTTAGATTTACAGTAAATCTTAATTTGCTTTGTTGTTATTGTTTTAGAAATTTCGAAAACAAATTTGAAAAATCAAAGAAAATTAAGTTAAAATTAACAATTATTACTATTATATTGTACTATGCAGAAGTGTATTGACTTACCTTATAGCCTGGCCCCAGACGATGCATAGCACAGATTTGTTGTGTTGTTAGAGCTTCGCTAAATAAATAAATTGCTGACATTTGGCCACAAAAGACGCGTTCCTCATCTAACTCCGGTGTTGCACCAATATAACATTTGTCAAAGGGCTAAGAAATTTACAATAAACCAAACCAAACAAATGAATCAATTAGTAAATGAATGTCACCAAACATCAAAAGTTCTTAAATCAGACTGACACTTAATTCAGTCAATGTATTATAAATATTACGCTACATATACTTATTAAGTAATGATGAATATGAATGAAAACTTACATCATTCGTCGAGACGAACCACGCCATTTCGGTGCTTGACGCCAGTTGTCCATTAACGAGGCACTTGATTTCGCTTTTTGTCCAACGATTGTATATATACACAATGGCAATCATATACCACTATACAGAGAGAGAGAAAGAGTGACAGAGAGAGAGAGGGAGAGAGAAAGAGTTGTTAATACAGTACAGAAAGAAAAGTGTGTATCAGATTAAAGAGCAATTAAAAATTGTATAAAGGATCTCATTAAAATATTCTATGAGTATGAGTACGAGTACGAGTACAATTCGCAACACTATAAAGGAGATGAGGAAAATTACACATTTCCACATTTTCATATTATATGATAGAGTTTCTCCAAAGATGTTGTTGTTTGCGTTTGTTGTTGCTAAGGATACTTTATACTTTATATTTTCTACTTTACTCTAAGGACACCACTCACTCACCTTACGCGGTTGGAATTCATATTTTACACAATGTTGAAAACCTTTGCCTTTCACTTTCATTGAAGTCAAGACGAGACAATTGCCAACAAAGTGCGCCGTATAGCCAACGCCTTTTGATGTCTTGAAGCTGTAAGAGATTTTGATGAAATTTTCTTTTTAATGCTGAAGTTGAAGTGTTAAAAATATTTTACAAAACAATATTAAAATTTGTGAATTTGTGAATTCATGAACTGGGAATTATTTATGTTATACAATATATTTCTTAATTAAGTAGTCTGGTCTCTCAATTAGCATTCACTCCTCCTTCTTGTCATCTACATACCAATAAAGATATGGCTTTTCACGTTCAATGTTAACCGAATTAATTGGATCCAAACGAAACCAGGTGGTGAAGGTGAAGCCATTTTCATATGGCCACTTTGCTAATGGTGGCAGAACCATGGCCTAAAATAGAAAATAGAAACAAATTTTATATCACATTTAAGTATATTTCATTTAACAATACAACAATAAAAGAAAAAAATGGAACACATGTTTTAATAAATATTTTTTCTTTGGTCAGCTATTAGCTTAGTAGAGGAGGGCAAATCTAGAGCTTATTGTATATGGTTTACCAGAAAGAAAATTAGCACTCAACATTTAGTAATAAATTTGTCTGCCCCCTGTGATTCTTAGATTAGTGATTAAAATGATACAAAGAAAAACAACAAAGAAACTAGAAGAGTTTTTTTTATATAATTAACAGATTAAGGGGAAATATACATGGGCGTACAGACCAGATCAACTGCCCTTTAGACAACGAACCTAGTACTCAATATATATTTCAATGGGAATACCCAGCTTTTTGCTTAGAAGGTATGTGCTAATAAGCATTTCCTAAGGATGAATAACTCATAACTGTACGTTTCGTACTGACATTGAATTGTTTCAAAGGGAGCCACTTTCGATACCTCAGTCTTATTGTGGGCAATCAACTAACCTTGCCTACATATGAATCACTGCATTTTGCTACGGAAATTTTAGAAAATTAAGCTACGCCCAACCCATAAACTTTACTTGGCACATTTAAAGAAAAATATTGTTCATACAAATTTTATGAATCAATGCCGCATACAACATAAAGAAGGTTCAGGCTTGTCAAAGCAATATTCCTAGACGGATCACGGGAGTCGCATGGTTTATCAGCAATACTACTCTACATAGATATTAAAAGATGTCTAATGGTGATAATTCTCAGTCAAGAACCCACAAATAATATTCCGCTAAAAAATAGTTGAATTAGAAAAATTTATATTACTGAAGTTTTATAATAACTTAAATAAATATTTTCAACAATTCAGATTAATATTTCAATAGATTTTTATAGATCTTATTATGGGACAAATAATATCCACATAAAGCTGTAGGTCCATCAAAAAATTCCAATAACTAACAGTAATAAGTTTCAGCTGAAGCATACAATGGGTTCGTCAGTAATTTAACATTCATGACCTTTTGTAACTTCTATGTATTCGGTTCTAAAGATCTTAAGAATTGAACAGAATAAAGAATCTTAATTGAAACGGCAAACCATTAAACCTCAAACTACACGGCAACCGTCGACCGCGTAAACAGCAATGAGTGGGAAATTCAAATTGCAATTACTATGACGTACACTTTACTGTAATTGTCAGTATAACAAAAAGATAAAAAGTGATAGGCAAGCATTAGTGTAATTTGAATTAATTGTTTACATACATAGTAAATATAAAGGTATCTTCTACTTGAAGTCAATGTCATAAAAAGAACAAAGTTTTTTTTTTGTTCCTCTATTGAAGGAAGCCTTTTTCGAATTTGCAATAGTGTTTCTTTATTTCTTAAAATAGTAACTTTATTAAACAAACAACCATATGTAAGTAAAATCAAATGTTTGTCATTCACCAAAGCATGAAAACACATGATTGCCGTTCATAAAAACAGGTTTCTGCCATCCACCATAGATGTTTTTGGTTCACGGAACTGTTCTTCTTAGTTCCGAACGCAGTCGACGCTTGGCAAAATTGAAGTTGACCAACTTTTACGTAGAGCCCGTCGACTGCGTCGGTTATATAGTTTGCTTCATACGAATCAATACAATTCAACTTTCTAGGTCACTGCATGAAACGGAACGAACGCAGTCGACGGTGTAAGCTTAACTCTCATTTGTGGTTATTATTATACAAAATACTAGAAGTAACCAAGTACCTACAATTAAGCGAAATAATCATATTTTGAGTAGCTGTCAAAAGTAATCGGTTATTTACCTAAGCCCGTAACTTAAATTGTATTCTGTCACGCTGTCACTGAACAAAAGTCTCTTCTTGAAATTTTTATCAAATTGTGAACAAAAAATTTTTCATCAGAGCTGTGAAAATGGAAAATAATTATCAAAACGAAGAAGAAACCAAATTGGTATGGGAGGAATGCATTTTTGTGGGGGACCTAGCGTTTATCCGCTTGGCTACGGTAAATATAATTTTCTTCTTAGGCTATTCTTGGTCGGTTCCTAAACTCACTTGAGTTTTCCTGCAGAAATTGGCTATCGTTCTATACAAGGCCCTAGATTCAGGCACCCTCATTACTTATGAGGCCATTAAGTTGTGCAGGAATAGTGCCAAAGACTATCTTCTATACACTAGTGTAGTGGATCTACCGAATATCATTGAGATCCTTTTACCTGTTTCTCAAAAACCAGTTAACAAGGAGGAGTGTGAACCGGAGAATATATCTGAAGGATTTGACGAGGCCGCTTCGTTAAATTACTATGATTTTGAAAAGAAGAATGAGATTGGAAATGATTTTGCAGCAAACATGGAGAATGCATTCCAATCCAAAGTTGAAGAGCTTGGAGAATATAATGGGAAAAGCTCATGTAATTTTGAAAATGACACATTTGAATATGCCTCGGAAAATCGTCAGGGTGACTCTGCAGTGGATGACTGTGCTGAAGACTTGGTGAAGTTGGACATTAATGCAGGCACCAACATTGATCCGTTCAAAAAACATACACCTAAATTCCATTAATTCCGGGACTAATCACTTTTGCTTCTCTTAGGCTAATGAAAATTCTTTAAATCGCTATTCCCAACTTTGTAGTTCTAATTATATCTATGAAGCAGGCGAAAGAATAACTAAATAAATGAATAAATCACAATAAATGTTAGTTTTGTTTTTTGTCTTTGACCTTAAATTGTTCTGAGGGTTTTTTGATCTTCTTTTACAGAAATAGGACAAGAGATAACAACAATGAATACGCATTCACCGACCTATAAAATATCTTACTACATTATTAATTTTTTCCTTTAAATTCTTTATTTGAGATCAATTTTTTTTTTTAATTGTCCTTGATAGGGGGCCATACACGATGCGTATAACTAATTAGACAACAACTTGAGTATATGCAGACTCATGCTAAGAATTCTCTTTTGCGGTCCATTCGCAATAATATCACATTTGGTTAACTGAAATGATACTCATTGGTGGATAGAAAACAAATTTTTAAGAGTCTTTTAGATTGCCTAGAATTGCCATAACAGATGCTTAAAAACTGTGCCTACTGCCTTATGTTGTTTAAACAGTTGGGATACAAGATCTTTTGCACGTAACTTGAAAGCTAAAAGTGAAGGGAATTGCGTATGGGAAAAAAGACTTCCCAATTCGATTGCGTCACAACAACTTCAACAAATAAAAGATGACAGAAAACATGAATTTTTCACCGATGCTGTAGGCATGCAGGTATGTATTGGGTTCAAATATAATGCTTTAGATATTATCTGCAAATGCGAAAACTTTTCTTTACAGAGCATGCCCTCCACGTTAACATCATTCAACCGTAAGCAATACGACGAAAACATTCGTTTGTTTGGTAAGAAACCGTCATATGCGCAACCCGAACGCACAGAACTGATTAACTCCGAGTTTATGGTAAGAAAAAACCGAAAATCTGTCAGGAGCGTGAGCGAGCCGGAAGATAAACCGCATAGGCCGAATTTAGGCAGGAAGGGGGAAATAGCATTGTTGCGGCAACAGTTAAAAGTTCGGCCCTTCGATTCAGAGGAAAGGAGCGATTGCCACCTAATCTACTTTCTGGCAGCGCAAAGAAAAACTGAACAGATCTCAGGATCTAATAAAGTGGCAAGACGTGAGAAAACGTCAAATCCGCCGAACAAGTCATCTGCGGTAGCTTCATTAAAACTGGCGACCAGCGTAGAAACTCGCGAAGCCACCATGAAGTCATCGACAGTGGCCACCCCTAAATTTCAGAAAGAGCCAAAAACTCTGAATCAGACTTACAAATCTCCACCGACTACAGTAACAGCCCGAGCCTCGTCAACAAAATCATCCGCAGTGCACACTCAGATACCGGTGAGCATGCACAATTCACATGGTTTGACTAAAAAGTCATCTGTCTCTGCTTCTCTATCGGCTTCCGCCGATAAACTCATGGCTGATACAAGAAAATCGGGCAGCAAAGTTAAGTCGCAGATGTCAGTCAGCAATGCTAATAGTCAGAAAAAGCCCACCGGAAATATGCTGCCTAATGAGATGCACAAGAGGCATCGCAATTTTTAAAATATGTGTGATAGATTCATGAAAAAGACGACTTTTGTGGGTTGAAATCTTTTTCCCCCTGTCTTCAGTATATATGTGCAGTGCGTCATATCTTACAAGATCAACTTTTGTGTTTTTTTATTTTTCAAAATTTACGTGATTGGACCAGAAACGTACAAATTCGAATAAGAGTTCAAATAAAATAATGACAATGCTGACAATAGCGATGAAAAATCAGATAAGAGTAAGCGTATATCTCACTTAACTGAGATCACAGGTGTTCCCATGCTTATGCAGAATATCTATTATCCGCTTGTGCCAATAATGTTGAAGCTGCAGTATCACTATTTTTTGGAACAATCAGCGAATCAGAGAAGTTAGGCATGCAGTACAGTGTGATGAAACGCCATCAGTGGATATCAATGTAGAGGACGTACGTGCTCCCATTGCGCCGGTACGTGTCAAATTATTGGACCAGATGACAATTTTGTTGCCTTTTCTTCATCTTCTTCAAGGCGGCTTGTGCGCGCTTCCCAACATGTAAAACAAGTATGCCCGCTATGTGATTTTGAGCGGGAAGGTATTTTAATGGAGGAGCAACAGCAGGCGAAAGAAATACATGGTCCACATATCTTGAGATCATCTCGTAGTGACCTGACTAATTCAACAGTAACATCAAGGAGGCCAATAGATGGTTTTAGCCGACCAAGAACTCTTCGCTTGGGCGATTTTTTTGACCACTAAGTGATTTGCGATGTGAAGGTTGGTTCCCTTTAAGCATCAAGAGCACATGCAATCAAACGCCAACAATGTCTGTTTGTAAATGTGCAAAATGACAAGTTCGACTCACAACGTTTTAATCAAGATCTTTGGTTGAGTTTTAAAAAGTGGTTCAACGACAGTTCACATTTTGGCAAATCGACTCTGATGCAGCGGACGGAAAGCGTTTTATTGCATTTTACAAATGTGTGAAACTTCCATACATGTACATATATATGTTATAAACCCACGTACCGGTGAAGAAGTATGGTGCAACTCAAAATCAAAGTCGAAATATTACAATTCAAAACGAATAAGATTATATTCGGCGTCATCTAATATGTATAATGTTCCCAAAAAGTTATCGAAACTTCTAGAATTAACCGAGAAAGATCAACTTAAACTTGCAATACAGAATTCAACATCTGAAAATAGCGATGGTAGCAATGAAAAAGGTGTAAGAATGTATATTTTAGTGTAAGAGGCTTCAAAAGTTTCAAAGGAATGCAGTCAAAAATTAGAAAGTGAACGCTCTTCATACAAAAGAAAATTGGGATCCAATACAACCGTCTTGAAACTACGCTTATTTAATGTTGCCGGCACTGATGAAGTGGTTGAGTTGCATGGGCCTTCAGATGCATCACTCCAAGTACTAAGGTTATACATCTCACAACAGTATCCACACCTAGCAAAAGAAAGCTATACGTAAGTGAATCTTTTAAATTTTTTGCCTGCCTCTGATTAAAAATGATATGCTATTTGCAATAAAGCTTACTTCCCATACTGAAAATCACCTTTTTCTTTTTATCAAAGATTGTGCGAATACCATAGTCTGAATACCTTAGCTTCTCTGGATTAAGATGATTTCTCAATGGTTAAGTGAATGGTATGCCCTGTCTGAAATGAATTGGCTCTTAATGAAATTGAAAATATGTAACTGGCGTCTGAACGGCTAAACAAATAGGTCTCTTATCTGGAATATATTGCTACAATCGAACTGTAACTGTACAATACATAATACTTGATTTGCATTACAATGTTTAGCTTTCTTATGAAACCAAATTCCTGGTTATTAAATTTTTGGGCAGTTATTTTTTGGAGACACAATTTTGTTAATAAGCCAATTAAAGAATTCATAACAACAATATAAATTAAGTGTTTTTTTTCCTTATATACTCATTTACAATTCAATCAATCTATTATTATATAAATTCCGATAAAAAAAAAGGTTATGTCATGTATTTGTTAAAAATGGGCATCATCATTCTTGTTGTTGTTGTTGTTGTAAACCTATTTTTAGAGGAATTAGTGTCAAATACCGAAATGGCAAATAGAAAAACATACATAAACAACATGGCATATTATGGCCACTTTGAGGTTCTGTTAACTATGTTAACAATTCTCAGCTTTGTTATCCTCCTCATGTTTCTTCTATAAGGATATAAGAGTTCCTTTACTTGACTTTTTGTGATTTTTTCTTTATTGCTAGTTATGGTGTTAATTTGATTTTTTCAATATGATGATATTGCGCTCCCTGATTTCTTGTGGCAGCTTTTTCTATGTGCAAAATTAACCACGAAATTACACACAAAAGTATGCAACACATGGTAAAAACGCTTACATAAAAACTAACTCACTGACTCACCATAGTAAAAACAAGTTAAAATGTTAGAGCAAAATGAAGAAACACACCATATAGTATATACAATATGTAGAAGGTGCAAAGAGACAAAGAATCGAAGTAAGGAAGCATGGATGAATGACAAAAATGGATGCAAGGAAGGATGGAAACAAGGTGGATAGAGTTGTTATACACACATAGTATATTGTACGGGAAGAAGGAAATGCCTGAGGCATTTGACAAGATGCTCATAAATCAATGAAAAAGAATTTTAACAGTTCGAACTGACACTAAAAACAACAGCAATAGCAATAGCGATAGCAACAACAATCAAATCATGCTGCTGATGTTGCCTTTGTTACTGGAGAACCATATAACCACAATGCTAACAACAAGGACCTCCTTCATAGAAGTAGAAAATGAAGGAATAAAATCGAAAAGGACGGTTGAGTTGGTGGCGGAACAAACAAAAAATAAAATGAAGTTGTGTAAATGAAAAGGAAATGAGTTAGTTTGATTTATCATGGAATTTTTGTGGCCTACTGACTAAGCAAAAGCAACAATACCAATACCAACACCAACAACAAGGACTAAAATAATATATATAAATAAAACAAGAAGAAGAAGAAGAAAACTGAACTATGTACTTATTTGAAAATGTACAATAATAATAGAATTTTGTTCATCATTCATTGAACTGACTGTACAAAAACAGAAATAAGACCAAAAAAAAAAGAAAAAAAATCTAAGAAACGAAACTAAAACCAAAAATGACCACTATGGCCAAAGAGATTAAGAACTCTTCCCTGCAAGTTGGTGGTAATGATGATAATGCTTGCCACCACAGATTACAGATTTTTCAAATATAAATAGTTACAATTCCATTCATTTTTTGCCAATCACTACACTACACTAAATTTTATGAGTGTATCAGGAAAAGAGAAAATATATTCATACCATACTAGGATACTACTGATCAGCTTATTTCAAATACTAGAAATTTTTCAAGAAAAGTTCATGCATATTTTACTGACAAAAAGTTGATCGTTTGATGTCAATAAATTATAGTACTAGACAGCTGCGTGGCTTCGCTCACAACTGAAGTCCAAAGAATGAACTCGAATTGAATTTCATTGAATTGAGTGAGAGCCAGACACGAAATGAATGAAGATGAATTCGACTGTGTTTAGAGTTCGAAAGTCGTCTGCATTCTGTGAACTGAGTTAGAAAGAATTAGCGTGCAAAACGAAATGAAACCTTCAGCATAGCCGAACACATCCGAATTAATTCGAATTTTCGTTTGATTTGAGTGAAGCGCGCGATCGTACAAGAAAATGAGCGGAGAATAAGACGCAGACGTATGTAAGTGGACATATCCCTGTATGTATATGTGTACAACATATGTTGTTTTTGTTGTTTTCATTATTCTTTTCCTTACGTACAGCAAAAAAACAACAGCCCTTTGTTCTTATGGAAAAAAAAATGAAGGCATTCGAATTAATTCGAAAACAACCTCTCATTCTTCATCTCACTCATTCAATTCATGCATCTTTGTGTGAATGTTGTGCGACTGAGTCTGACGTCGCATTCTATTTCACTCAGTTTATATTGAAAAATGTTGATTCAAACGTAGTTTTTTTGCCATCATGCAGACCTCTAATTTACACTCGTTGGCATTTTTGAAGGCTTCGATACCATGACATTAGGTTATTTGTAAGTTCTGTATTCATTTCAATATCATCATACATCTGATTGTAGCTACCATTTCATCTGCTAATGAATTTCTTAATTCTCATATTGAAACAATTTCTAATTTTTCTTTTGGCGCAAATAGAATTGAATACTATTGCAATCTATCATACCTACGTGTATCCGTCCAAAGCAGAATAATCAACAAATCACTAAAATACCAAAATAGAATATTAACAACTATTCTGAACTGAATTATCCAAATACTCCAACTCATTACTAATGGGAAATATTTATAAAAAGTTATAACATTGCAAACGAAAATTATTTTTGAAAGCTTATAGGATGCATAGGTAACTAGAAATGGATACATTGCAGAGTCTAAATGCTGTTTATACATTGAGTTACATCACTTTGAAATATACAAATTAATCACATGAATCACTGGGTACAAAATGACAAGCAAATGTAAAGAAGACTCGGATCGGTTTGATAGATGAAACATTGAGAAACATATTGATTTCCCTTATATTGTTTATAAGTCAATAATACAATAGTTTTAATGAGATTTTCGTTGTTCATGAATACCAAACATCACATCATATAGTAATGAACAAGTTGAGAGCGTGAAGTAAAACAGAAAAAAATCAAATCTAGAATTGTTTTCAATGTGTTTTTTGTGTTTAGAATCAAAAATGAATATGATGATGGCTCATTTTACTAATCATTATGATGATGTACGTTTATTATTGACCAAAAGTAGGTTAAACAGGCTGGTTGGTTGGTTGGTTAGTTACTAAATGTGAAACAAAGAATTTGGTCTCGTTTAAATTGTGCAAAAACTTATTCATACAATAACAATATGCTCGAAGACTTTTTGTTATAAAACAAAAAAAAAAAATAAAATAAAAAATGGCTGGCATGGGATTATACTTAACTAAACTATACTGAACTAAGCTGAACTCAAAACGGAAAATTTTAAGTAGTAAGGATGTTGGTAGTGTATCTCATACACTGAGACTGAAACGAAACGAAACCAAAACAAACGTAACCAAAGCAAAGTAAACCAAGGCCACAATGGGTTAAGGGTGTTGAAATAACGGAAGTAGGGTAAGCAAGCACAGGAAGGAATCGGCGAACGAATAAGCTTATGAACGACGATAAATGAATACCGCTGCAGCAGGCCTCAAGCAAATTTCCTTCTTGTCCTTTAACTTCCTTTTTTCATCCTTTTGCTTAACTTTCATCATTCACATGCTGATGGATACAAAATTTCAAAAATTCAAAATAAATTTCATATTTTTCAACATAGTATTTGTTTTTTTGTTTTACACATTCCCTCTCACCCACCACCCACCACCCACTTTTCGTTGGTCTTATCCGTATCCTTCTGTTTCTTTGCTTTCTTTCATTCTTTCATACTATCATACTTTCGACTCTTGCCTTGTTTTGGTTAGAGTATATCTTTTGCCAAAAGCGCCCCCAGTTTGGCATGAAAATAAAATTAAAACGCTGAAGGTCAGCTAAGGAATGAGAAAAACTTTAACATTATCAAGAAACAAAATAATTGTCAGCATCAGTATCATCATCATCATTATCATCATCATCATTAGCTCCATAATGATAATCATTCGAAACAAAAAACAAAAAAAAAAACCTAAAGGGAAAGAACATTTTATTGCTTAAAAAACTTTAAGTTCCAAAAAGACCTCAAGCTATCGATGCAAAAATTTAACTTTAAGTTTGTCCATATTACCCATCTACATATCTATCTATCTACCTCCTAACCTTCCCTCTAGAGGGCTGCACTGAACTGGGCATAAAGTGACGTATTGCTCGGTCTTGCCAATGTTAAGCGCTTTTAATGGCTGCCAACGGACACTGGTAAAAGGAAAAACATATAAAATCATCAAGAATGAAGTAAATTCCATTCTCCTTTTTTTTTCATTTAATTCATTTTTTTTTTTAAATTTTTAGCTCCAATTTTCGTATACCCTTCACATACTCGTATACTAACAACAACCCCAATAAGTGATACTGTACGAAACTTAAAATAATTGTAATTATTGACAATTGATCACTAGCTACTAGGCCCACGATCTTAAAGAACAATTCTATATTCATACTAAGTATAAAGTCATAGAGTACTTATTAGATGATCGTTTCATTGATTGATTGATTTGATTTTAGTGTGAATAAGTACTATCACCATCAGCATCAGAGATCCCACAAAGACCAACATGACGAAGAGAATCTACTTATTACACTTAGTAAATCCGTCCATCCGTCTGTCTGCCTTTATTAGCTATGGGAAGCAACCGGACAATAGATTTTAATGTTTTTAGGAAGAGTATTAAATAGTCTATGAAACTTTATTTATACATATGCATTTTTGTCCCACTCATTTAACGATCGCGAAGCGTCATGTTAATAGCTCTGGTGGCATTGGTAGGCATGAGCATCTATAGAAACAACAGTAGCAGCAGCAGCATCATCATCACCATTAAAGCAGCATGAGGCCACTGTGGAACAATGCCATCCAATGTAGCGTTTAACTTCAATTCGCTTTATGGCATTTTTTTATGTACATGTACACATACATACATGTAAAAATATATATGGATATACATAGATACTAACACATTTCGAATTCGATTTAAGCGTTCGCAATAAAATAAAAGCCCGGAAATGTGCGCAAAATTGCGCAACGAAGATGACAAGGACAACGTTGTTTAATATGTGAATAATAGAGAGAAAGTGAGAGAAAGCAAAAGAAAGAGATGGAGAGAATGAAATTTAGAGAAAGGGACAGAGGGAGAGATGAATACGGAAGGATGCTAGCGGTAAAGTAAATATACATATGTATGCATATAGTATACAACACATATCCACATAGACAACATGAAAGAGTAAAAACATTTGAAGTTGAGTTGAGTTGAGTTGAGTTGTGCAGAAACTGGACAATGGATATTAGAAACAGTAAATAAAATAAATAGAGAAGAGATAGAAGACAAAGGGCAAACATTGTTAAGGGAGCAATCGACATGAACCGACCGACCTTTAACAATACTAAAGGGCACAACCAGCAAACACTCAGACTCACTTGTTGTTGTGTTGCCGTCGTCGTCGGCATCATTCTATTCTACAATACAATATATTCAGGCTCAAGTTGAGAGTTGAGATCAAAATGAAGTCCATGAAATCCGGTCATTTGCTTAGCTGTGCAAAGCATTTAAACAAGGAACACCCATACTACATACTAGTATTGTATAATATATGGGCAAGATATTTATATGCATAAATGTACTTACCGATCCTTTGCGTCCTGGAAAACTAAAGAACACATCGGGTCCATTGCGATGCGGCATCTGTCGTAGAACGTTCAACAGTTTTGCTGAGTGTCGTGGCCATTTGCCATTGACGGCTTTCATTGTGCCAAATAGCAGTTTTAGCTCCTTAACCGTTATACTATAACTGGCCAACACGCCGAGCATTTCGATGAGCAAATCTGCAATAACAATAACAACAACAGTAGCAGTAAGAGTAACAGTAAGAATAGAAAAAAAGTTAGTATTTTTTTTCATGAGAATGAGAAAAATACTACATATACATACATCTATATACTTACTATACATATACGAGTATAAGAAACAAAAGTAATGAAAAGGAAAAAAAATAAACAAAAAAAAAAAAAAAAGAAGGAAAACGGAATAATAAAGATGAAATGAAACGTTAAAATGAGCGTTTGAGAACGGAAACAGTGATGGCCAAAGGAAGCGGAAATGATGACCGTTGCAAAAACGCACAAATGAATACAGAAATGAATGATAGAATGAAGGAATAAATAAATGACTGAATGAGTGAATGACATACAAGGAAACGCAAAACTGAATTGAGCAAATGAATGAATGAATAAATACTTTATACTCTTTTATAAGAATGAGAAATGCTAAACTGTGGCAAGTATCCATAAAATTAATATTATGTGTGTGGGGATCTATAAAAATGCAGCACTCAAGAAAAATACTAAAGACTAAGTTCTTTTATAAAAGTGTGTAGAAGATGAGTATATACGAAAATCCCAAAAAAAAAATATATGAAAAACTATGAAAGTTTCATTTAAATTATCTGTACCAGATGTGTGTGGCTTGTCATAAGAATTCATTTGGCATTCAAATTTTTCGAATTTGTTGATAATCCAAAGGAAGGAAAAAAAGTAATGAAACCCACAAATGACAAATGAAAAGCTAAGCCAAAAACATGATGAAAACAGACAATGCCAGATTATTAATAGAAGCATGGGCGCACGCCAAATTCTTCTATGGGCTTCATGACACTAAGGGATCGCCCCAAATGAAAAGAAATTTCTTGTTTTTGTTTACTACGAGTATCTACAATATCGGTATAACAAACCTTGGATAGATAAGTTAGTTGCTCTACATTTCAGACAGTCCTTCATTAAACTTCTTAAACATCTTTACCGAGCAGCTGTCAAGCAAATTTATATCATATTTTTATAATATAAATCTTCCGCAAACTTAACCCTCAACATTTGTCATTAAGCTTAAAAGGACTGATTGAAAATTATATATTACGAGTATAGTAAGTAGTAAGGTAATCTTTTACGGTCTCAGGACTAGTCATTAAGATTTGAGAACTGATGATAATGACATGCATGTATACAAGAAAGGTGTACCCAAATCGAGACTAAGTAGTATTTCTGATTTCTTCTCAAAGAATGCTGTGACAAATGCCGGTACAAATCCTAAGAAATGGTGATATTCAAACGAAACTATTTTTATTTCTTAATAAAAAATATTGTTAGTGAGGGGCCCCAAGTTTGTTCTTCCAAAATGCAGCACTGGCTGCTGTGCATAGTTTTGCACAATATTATCGTAACTGGAACTACAAATGTGCATATACTACAACGTGTAGATAGAAAGACTAAATGAATGAATTCCAAGTCCAATTCACAAATAAGATTTTCAATGTTCGAATGTTGCTTAGCTTAAATGATAAACTAAGTAGATTTTGAAGATGCATCATGATAAATACAAATAAGAAAGAAAAAGTGCTAGAAAAAAACAAAGATACGGAACTGCAACGACAACAAAAACAAGGATGTTAACAATGGAAAAAATTCAATCAAAACAGAAAGGAATCTCATCATTATGTTATGGTATTTTTCTTCTCTTCTCTAGACTTTATTGTTCTACAATAGTATTTCTCTGTTATGTCTTAAGGTATGAATACAGAATACTGAATTGATTGGATGATTGAAATGTGTGCAAAAATAAAATAAAATAAAATAACTTTCTGTAGCCCTTAAAAAAAATATTTTTTTTTAATTTAACGCGCATTTGCGAACATTATTTCAGAGTTATTGAGAATTGGTACTATTGCACCATAGCTGCAATAACAAATTGTGTTCAATTCAATCCACATTCACTGCGAATGCCATAAAACCGACAGAACAAAAGAAGAAGTTCTACAACAATTATTTTGATTTCATCGGCATCAAATGAAAAATTAAAATTTATACAAAATGAATCAAAATCGAGCGATAATCAAATATGTTCAACAACAACAATATTAAATCGGCCAATGAATAGAATCCTGTCGAGCGCCTAATAAAATGAGACACTACGCTACGTACAGGAAATGCAATAACTGTACTCGTCCAACAGTACTATATGTGTATCTTAAAACACAAATGAAATATTGTATAAATAAATTAACATGGATTAAACCATATTAAATTTTGTTGGCCTACTTAACTACAGCATGACCATGACAATTTTGTTTTCATATTTACGTACTCGAAGCAGAGGAGACAAACGAGTATGGTAACACAGCATTGTCCTTTTGTGCTAGATTTATATTCTCATTTCGTTGCAAAGGAACGCATCCATTACTCAATGCTGTTTTCGAATGGCTTCTGTTTAGAAAATTGTGTATACTTATTTTGCCAAATCTGTGAAACTAATCTTTGTTTGTTTCCTTAATAGACCATTTCCCCTACTGTGCACATTCGGTAGCATATATGCTTGTTTGTTTATGAAATTTGGTCAGCGGGTTGCCTTTGATGATGAAAAGTGCGATGCTTGTAAGAACGAATGAGCGACGTCTCAAGTGGTATCCGTCAACAAGCTGCACTAGCAATGCAATGTGAATGAAAAGTGAGTCCAATAATTTTCATCTTCATAATCATTTTCTTTACAAAAATATATCTTTTTCAATATTACAGATTCAGTCAAATTCAGGCAGCAGAAATAAATAAATTTAGCCAAACGGCATTGCAGTATATGTTGCAATCTCTTATAGAAATTCTACTGGACGAAGGCCATATCAGCCATGGCCACATCCCCTCTTATAGCTTTTAGTTAACTTTAAACATACGAGAAGTAATAAATACATACATATAGAAATTCTAAGATCATATGATATGGTTCTTACGGGAATTACTAAAAAGTTGTACTGAATATCTGTTGCCTGATACCAATGAATGATTTCAATTCTTTTTAGATATTATTTATGAAGTTTGTGAATTAAATCCGAAAACAATTTGATTTGGTACATGATTTATTAAGCAAGTTGCGGAAAACTTAGATGCTGATCTAAAGACAAAGATATCTTCATTTAAGAGCAAAAAAAAGTGTTCGTCTGTCAAAAGCAATACTACATATATTCGTGCAAAGGCAAAAAATGATGAGAAGAATGCAACAACTGAGGACTCCTCAGTGAGGAGTATATGGCATTACTGAAGCCACTATTTAAAAAGATCTAATTGCTGAATTGCAGGAAAGTTCATAGATTACCAAATAAGAAAATTTATTTAAAGGTTTATATTAAATGGTTGTGTCTGAATGTGGATCCCAGTTGCTGTAAATTATTCCATAATACATAGAATATCAGTATCAAATTGTTGAATCCTCGAATACTAACAATAATTTGTTGAATAATTTTACAGGATTTCATATGTCGTCATATGGCTGAAGAGTGACATCAGAGAATGTGCCATTAAATATGGTACAGCCTATAGGATGCTTTATGAATCGTTTGCCAATGAAGTATTTGATGTACGTAATATACATACATTGAATTCTATAAAAGCATCAATCCACGCATATGGCAGACAGCAGTGACCAGAATTGCGTATTTGAAGTTTCCTCCTGGAAAGAATGCACATATCTTTATAAGATACTTGCTGAGGAAATAACAATCTGAAAGCTAAACATTGGCAACAATTTGGAATTGAAAAATAAGATGATGAATTTGGCTGACAAACTCATTAAGACTGAACTTGATCCGAGGTCAATCAATAATATAAATAATTTCAAAGGCATATTGAATAAAGTTTTTCCAACCGCCTCCAAAAAGAACAACAGAACAAGCCATTGAAAGTGACGATGAATGTGATAGTGAAACGGTAACAACAATTTCCGAATTTACCAATGCCGCTGCCGCCCATCAGTCCAGTCACACACTCTATTCTCCTTAAAGAAATGATACTACTATACAGGACAACTGATTGTTTTTGGTCCTGCCTTGACTGTGTTATGCTGCCAGGACACGGACGGAGAAGAACAACAACAAGAATCAGAGAAAGGACGGAAGAGGACGACTGTTGCAAATTGCATTTAAAAGTTCACTTTACAGTTCGTTGATCAATTTTCGAAATTGAGTTGTGTGCGCAAAATTATAAAAATAAAAAAAAGGAGCAAGAAATAAAAAAAAGAGAAAAAGAAAAGTGCGAAAACAAGAATAAAAATTCTTCCAAGACAAGGGTAGATGATAGAGAGAGAGAGCGAGAGAGAGAGAGAGATTGAGATTGAGAGCAGTAACTCAAAACAAAAGAAAGCAAATGAAAATGTTACAAAAAGACCAAAAAAGACAAAAATAAAATTAAACGAAAAATGAACAACAAAAATGCACAGAGTAGTGCAGAGATGAGTAGAGAAGCGAAGCGAAGCGAAGAGCAAAGAAGATGAAGACTTTTGTAGGGGGGTAACTAACAACTTGAGGCGATGAGTGTAAGTTTGTAGGATTATAGGTAGATAACCAAGTTAAGGGGTTGGTAGGTAGGTTAGTAGATATATTGGTTGGTTGGTTGGTTGGTCCTAGCTAGCAAAGGACCGTGACAACCAACGACAACTGACAAAATGACGATGATGTTACTCTTGGTGGTACAAAATAAGACAAGTCCGAGGTAATGCCCATTTCAGTCTCAATATCTCTCTCTCTCTCTCTCTCACTTTCTCTACTACTACTATGTATATGTATGTGTGAAGCACTTAAGTACTATCTATACATACACATATGTATGCATGTATGTATGTTTGTATATGTATTGATGTATCTACATTGACACATAAGCAAAAGCACTAATTGAAATGGGACACAACTCAAGTTGGGGCAAACAAATGACTTTTTCATTATGTGCGACGACTAAGAGTATAAGTAAAATACTTACTATATAAAATGAAGATAAACATGAAGGTAAAGTCGGCTGTGATATGGTGATATGGTGTGATGAAGGTAAAAGACGGTAATGAAGAAAAAGAAACTTAAGCGTATAGTAGTATACAGAGAAGACTGAAAACAGAAGTGAAGGACACTTGTCATCATCATCATCATCATCCACACCAACGACAACGCCAACGCCAACACCAACACCAACAACATCAATGACAATGACAACGACAAAAACTATGATAATGATTATTATGCTGATGATTATGATGATGATAATGTGAACTAAAGATGTTAAGAAAATGAGGAAAGTGTGAGAGTGAGTCTGAGTCTGAGGACAAGGACTAAGACCAGGACCAGGATGTCAACGATGACAACAACGACACTACAATAATCATCCTCATCATCATTAAGCAATGCGTGAATTAAGAAATTAAATGAATGAGGGTGCACATTTTGAGGATGAGGATGGTATCTGAAAGAAATAAAGAAGATGAAATAATGGACACGCACTAAGAAACAACCATAAGAGAACATCGAGTCAACTTTTTCTTCTTTTACTTTTGCTCTAAGTATTCACATTCAATATAGTGGAAGTACACTATATACTCTATACGTATGTATATATCTATATATTTAATTTCCTCTTTCATCATATTTGTCTGGTAGGCATTATTCTCTCTTCTTGCCTTGCCTATCTTTGCCCATCCATGCCTTGATTTGCTGGCTGCTTCCTTACTATTTCATTTTATTCAGTCATTAAAACCCAAAGGCATCATCGCAAAAGGTGCATGTTTTACTTTTGTATCTGATTATTATTAATACAATATTTTTGTTGCTGTTCCTGGTGATGTTGCTGCTGGTGATGTTGCCATACATATTTTCATCACCAAGTTGCCGTCAAGTGGCATTGAGTGAATGTCGTATGCGTCATGTGGCATGGGACATGTTCCGCATATCAACATTTAATTACACTTTTGCCTAGACTTTGTCACCATATCATAGTAATCATCATCATTATCATCTACAACACCATCACCACCACCATCATCATTATTATTATTATTATCATTACAACAAAAAGAAGACATGCCAAGACAAGTCAGGAGTAGAAAAGACAAGAAAACTTATGATCAGAGAAGAGAAGAGTGAGTGTGCATGCTACAGTCTTGGTCACATTTATAGGTATCACTTAATACAAGCGACATTATTATTATTATTTTCAACTTTATCGTTCTAATCGTCAACTCATTTCAACTTAACTTTGTTGCTATTGCTGTTGTTGTTGTTGTTGTTATTCTTGTCGCTAGGGGTCTTCTTGCCATCCCTTTTGACTTGGTGAAAAAGTTTGACAAAATTAAGTGTAAGCGACATCACGTGGTTTCCAATTGTTTTTCATGTTTGCTTCGAGTATTTTTTTAATTTTTCTAGAACCTCAAGGATGGAGTTTCATTTTTTTTATCCCAACCAAATAGAAAAACATGAAACTTTCATATGTACTTTGGACGAGATGGAGAAGTGAGCTTGCATGATGAAGCATTTCACATGTCAATGCTGAAGTGTTGCGTTGCACATGACGCCAAGTTCTGCCAACTGTCAACTGACTGAGTTTCATTGTACAATACTTGCCAGCTGTACTACTAACTTGCCACAGATGGAGAGACAAAGAGACAGACAGATAGACAGACAAATAGACAAAGTCATAGCCACAGTGACACAACCATAGCCATAGTCACTTGCCTTGTCTTTGACTTTTGCCCTCTCTCTAACTCATTCTATTTCTAAAAGTCAGTCAGTCAGTCAGTCAGTTACCAACAAAGTTTAGTCCTTTAGTGGTGGAGGATTTCTACGTTGTTCTTTTTCTATATCTTTGCCGTCTGTCAACTTCAGCTTGAGTTTCTTATCTAATTTGTTGGCAAGTGTCACGTTCATATGTGGCATTGGAGTACGTTCTCATCGTACATCGTATCATGTTAGCGCTAACTAATGTCACTCCTAACCCAATCCATAAAACCAGAAACAGACCTAGGACTAGAACCAGAACCATTCTTCTTCTTCTTCTCATCAAAAGCAACATTCTTTTTATGACTGAATGTATAGATACAGTATAGAAGGATGGATGGATGGATGAAAGGATGTGTGAATGGATGTAAGTCAGTCTATTGGTGTGACCATATGTTAAAGTTTTTGGGCATGAAATTATGTCTTGGTCTGATGTATCTATCTTTCTACAATCTATAATACTATGAGTTATGTTTGTGTATGCTATCTGTCTGTCTTATTGTCTTAGAAGAAATCTCAAATTATTCTCTTCTCCTCCTCCTCCTCCTCCTCATCGGTTTAAGTCCTATGTCTATTTATATGTCCAAATCATAGCAATGCTCAACTGTCTGTCACTCAACTAAATTGACAGCAGTTACAGTTCGTTAAACGCCACAATCCGCAGATGTGTCATTGACTTAATAAAATAAAAATCAAGCAATGATTCAACAAAATCCGCCCATGTGGTATTAAGGTAAAAAGGGGAAGACTACTGTTAGTGCCACTCCCATAAACCCACAGCCTCTGCCACGGGACATTAGGAGACACATGTTATACAATACTATGTACTATATACATATATATTAAGTCAGTGGGAGAAATAACTAAATGAATGAGTGGGTGAGTAAGTGAATGAATAAAGTTTGAATGGACATTAATCGAACTTTAGGCTCTACTTTTTTTATCAAATATACGTACTTTGTATATTGTAGAATGCGTTAGTCAGTTGTATGTATCTCTTAGTTAAATTGACTCATTTTGTATAATTTTTTATTGTATTTCTCACTTATACAATTCTTATACTATTTTGCTCTATTCCCTTTGTTGAGTTCATCTTAAGTTTGGCTTTTTTCGTTGGTTTATTCTCTTTATCTTTTAGTCTAGCCATTTATCCATTTGTCTATCTTTTTATCATACTCAGACTTAGGGTTGTTTGGCTCCTGTTTGTCTCCTCTTCGGCTTTTCTCCATGAGCATCATCAACTTAAGCAATATCTTCAGCTTACACATAGACACACACAAGCACCCTACATACATATACTGACAGGGTGTGTCACTCTGCTGACAAGCGTGAAATTAATCGAAAAGCAATTCGAGAACCAGCATAATTTCTTGGGCAATATGCCAGGCGTTTCCCACTGTTTGCTATCTCCGACCGACCGAAGTCCGACCGCTCGTCGCCTCTTGTCAAGTAATTGGCAATGAGTGGTTGTAGTTGTTCTTGTTGTTATATAGTAAGAGCAATCACTCTTAGTCCCATCCTAACCCCACCCATGCCCCAAAAACGAAACCTTCGATTTTCGACTTCGATTCTTGTGCTTATTCAATTTTTCATTTCAATTACAGAAAGAAGAAAACATCACTCGTTATTAAGTATACAGAATAGTACAGCAAAATATTTAGAGATTGAATTGCACAAGAAATGTTTAAAAAAAAAACAGAAATTGTCAGAATGGAATTGGAAAATGAGTTTTGAATGATATAAATAAATTCGAATACTTAGTATTAAAAAAAAAAAAACTAAGTAAAAAAAGAAAAACGTGACCATGACAGACTGATTGAATAAGAAAATATTCTTATATATACTAAGTTGGATTGTATAGAATTAAATTGAATTGGGGGTTTGATAAGTTAGTTTATATAGTATGTAATTGAACTAGAGAATAAGAAGTAAAACTTACCTGCTACAACCGTCTCGGAACGTTGCAAACGCACGAGCACATGCTCGATGAGGCCCACGTCGGTGCATGCCTGCAGATTACGAACACTCTTACGTAGGATCGCAATAAAGACACTCCATATTTCAGCCTATAAGAATAAGAATAAATTAATGCATTTAATATTTATATCAATATTTATTTATTTATTAAGTTTAATGGAATTAGAATTGTTCTTAACTAAAGCTAAACTTTGGTACTTCACTGTAAACAGAAAACAGACGCGCAATGGGAAGCAATCAGAAACAAAATTTTCTTCAAAATCATGACAGCATAGATGGAATGAGATTGCATGATTCAAGTTAAAGGAAAAAAATATGCGCCATGAAATGAATTTTGTTTAACCAACCACCACGCCCATGCTCCAGCCTCATGATCCACGCCCATGTATTACGCCTTTCAGTTGTTGTCCTATTTCTATTGACAGTCAACAATGCTGACTATTTTTTAGATGTTTTCTACTAATTCTGAAGTCCACAGGATTGCTTTCCTTTCCTAGACATTTCGGTTTTTTTTTTTATAGAGTCATTAGTTAGTTCAATGCCCCGTCGTGATGTTAATGCATGATTTTTGGATAGAGAGACATGTTGATTCGCTACTGTTAAATTTTAAAACATACAATAATTGAACAAACAGAAGCGGAGTTCCATAGCAATGAGCTTTTTGTATGGTAGCATAATGATCTTACAGTAGAGTCAAAATAAATGCGCTTATTATTAAAAAATATATGAATATATATCCAAACCAAAGTCGATAGCACATAAGCATTCTCCATAAAGAAATACATATACATGAAAACTTTCATGCTGATCGGGTAAACGGTGTTGGAGTTATTCGCCGTTAAACTAATTTTCTCTTCCTATTTTATATATACAGATTAATGCACTATAATTTTTTTTCTTTTCAAAGTTCAAATTACAATAGTATTTCTTATTTCTATACAAATTGTTATACATGTGGTAGATGTGGTAGTCTTGGTTGGTGGTCGTTGACAGTTAAGAGCAGTAGCAGAGGGACATAATGGTCGTTTGTAGGTCAATACCTTTTTTAACAGACATGGAAAACATTTTTCCATTCAAAGAAAATTGCTACCAAATCTTATCGATTGGTTGTGGAGTCTCATCGCAATCAAGACAACATCCAAGAAATAGTTTATGGTATTTTGTTTAAAAGTGTAAATATAAAAATAATTTGTACATTAAGTTGTAAGTAGCGAAGAGTAATTGATTTATTTTTCTATGAAACAGCGATCGATCTACAAAATCAATACCAAAGCGGAATATCCATGTAAATAAGACGATGCCCAACATCTCATGGGATCAAAACGGATTGCTATATTATAAGCTATCCAGCACAAATGAATTAGTTTGAGCCGAATGTATGCGAAACATAATCAGAACTTGACAATCCTCAACCCCATAGAATATGATCTTTTACAGATTCATGGAAGAACTACAAAATAATCATCCATCTTTCTCCACCCGATTACCATTTAACATCAGTCGATGGCTTATTAACTTTCTTAGTATCATTTACATTCTTTTGAAGGTATACTGGCATGATTACATACAAAAATTTGATGCCTCTAGGATATTTAGATGTTATTTTTTGAGTTTCTAATCTGTGTGAAAGTCTCCCTTAACTTTTTTTCGTGCGGATTTATTTTATTATGTTTTTCCATTTGCGAAAGACATGTGTGCTTTGGTTTATCTGATGATAATGTAAATATTGTATGAGGCTTATCATCATATCTTCTTACTTCTAATCCATTTTGCACTAAATCAGTTAATATTCCATTGAATATAAATTAATGCAGCAGAAGAAGAAAATTATGAAGAACAACGCTTAGAAATACCTCCCATCGTAATGTCAGTAGAAACAAAAAAATGATGACACAAACACAGAAAAGTTCTATTAAAATAAAAAGCAAATCAGGCACAGAAATTATTTGCAAATGATGCAATGCAATCCTTAGAATTACTGTCAATAATGGAAAATAAAGTGAAAAATTGTGAGAGACGTTTGTTTTACAATTTGTTGCCGGCGTCATAAAGGAAGGTAAGTAAAAGCAAACCAAAGGGAAGAGAGTGGTGCATTTATTTATATGAATTGTTTATTCTTTTCTTATTAAGAATATTAGGAGATAAGTGAAATCAACAGTAAAGTGAATAACAACAACAATTCCATTATTTACCAGTGCCATCATTTAGCAGAGTAAGTAAGAATTGATCAATTGTGCACTTATCATATTTCAATTCAAATCGAGAGGTAGGGCTATGTAAAATAAATTCTTAACCCTTCACTTAATATGATTGCTAAGTTTGTTTTCCATTATTTGCAGATCAAGGCATTATGAACCCTGGGGGCGTCACTAAAAATTTGCACCGCATTTTAGGTGTTGAAATCAGAGGCTCATTCAACATCAAAGGTATTCACGGGGAAAAAAAGCTTTGGTCGGTTCACACACAAAAATATTACAAAACACTTTAAAATTACTTCCTACTAATTCAGAGTTCAAACGTCACTCGCGAAGACCTACTTCAAAAAGCTATTATTTTCAATAAAAATCGTTTACACAAGAACCAGTCCTTAAAAAGAAAACGCGAAGAGCCGTATGCGGATGATGTACACCTTTAACAGTCCAAATACTTCATCATTCATTAAAATTGTGTTTTTTCTTGGTTAAATAGGTAACGTTTCTACGTTATAAAAATCAGTAAAATCTTGTAAAATTTTGATTGTAATTTTGCAAAGCATTATTGAAAAAAAAACTTCTCATTTCAACATTTTGCGAAACTCCATTCTCCATTCGGATCATTGGAAACATACAAAATCGAAGAATATTCAAATAAGCATTTAATTTTCTGTTTGATTTATTCGAATAAGTTTATTTTTAATGAGGTAACACACTGCTTAACAGATCCTGCAAACTAATACTGTATAGGACAGTGGTGCGACCAGTCTTGTGCTACGGAGCTGAACAAAACAAAATTGCTGACTTTCGAAAGAAAAATTCTCCGAAAAATCTTCGGCGCAGTTAAAACTGGGCCTGATGAATGGAAAATAAGATGGAACGACGAACTTGAACATCTAATCCAAGGTGAAAACGTGATGCAATTTATCAAAGCGCAACGCATTAGGTGACTACGCCATGTAACAAGAATAGACGAATCAAGAGTGCAAAGAAAAATTCTAGATGCGAAGTCATTCAACGACAAAGCAAGGGGAAGTCCAAGATCAAAACGGATGGACGAACTAAACGAAGACCTAAAGAAACTACAACTGGAAAACTGGAAAAGGGCGGCAAAAGATCGAGTAACATGGAGGCATATTGTTCATCAGGCTAAAGCTCACAAAGAGCTGTAGCGCCAAATGATGATGATGAACACACCGTTTTAGGTTGAAAATTTTGAAATACTTTGTAGTGCCACTCTTGGTTTTTTTTAATAACACTTTTCACCCTATTGGGCATGGAAGAAAATAACACATTCAAATATTCCGCCGAAATGTCTTCAAACCAAACTGTTTGAAGCGTTTCCTTTAACTCAGCCATAGTTTTCGGCTTCTTCTTGTGAATTTTGGCTGACATCATTGGCCAAACATTTTCAATTGGATTGAGGTCCGGGCTGTTGCCCGGCCAATCAAAAGAAAAATATGCCCAAATCTTCTTTCAATTTGGCAATGTAACGTTCAAAAATATTGTTTTAATGTGATTAGATGGCAATCACAGTATTACTTACAGAGCGACCACGATGACAAGGTGCGGAATCATTCTGAAAAATTGGACTTTCTTCCTTTTCTGTCACAGACTCTAAACTTGGTCGAGTGAGTATAATATTGACCGTCTCAACCTCGTCAAAATAGACTCCGTTTTGTCTTTGGAAATGCAACCCCATATCATCACATAGGTGCTATGCTTGACAAAGGGTAGAATCAAACAAACGAAAAAATTGCAATGCTGCTTTTTTTGTCGGGAGTGTAAATGTACATACAATCTCAATCTTAAGTTTCATATTTTCAATAAGCAATTGGCATTTACAAACTACATCCATATAACTTTCAATATTCTATGCAATATCAATATATATTTTATATAAAATCCTAAACGTCATTTTTTCTGTGCGGGCTAATCTCTGAAACGGCTTAACCAATTTGAATGCGGTTTTCACAGGTGTATCAAGCGATGTAGCAAGCTTCCTGTAACATATATGAAGAGTATATTTTATCAAAATCGAACTACTAAATCAAAAGATATTAATCAAGATTGAACTACATGATGTTCGACTGTTTGCCTATTTGTTTTATGATGCGCGCTAACATTAAACAGCCGAGCAAAGCAAAAGTTGGTAACATTCTGGTCATCTGAACTGATTAATGTATGGATCCCAAATTATCGAATTACTTTTCTGCCAATATTGTATTCAAAAGCATTGCGAACTTTTTCGATCATTTTGGAGATGCGAGGTGAAATTGGTCTCTGGTCATGTTAGCGAGACTATGCCATCCAAAACTGCTTTTATATTATGAAATTGACTAGCTCGTTGGCTTGGAGTTAAGCTCGCCAAGCTGATATCCTAGAGTCACAGGTTCGATTCCCGTCTGGTCTTGCACTTTTCTAATTCTTCCCCCTATCCTTCTTAACTTAGAGCCTAGAGCTTACGGCTCTGTCGCTATTGCTCTGTGTTATAATTTATAATTACAATCTTAGTTTTAATAAATAAATAAAAAATAAAATATATTGAAATTGTTAATTTACCCGTAATAAAGTTGTGATTTCAAGTAAAAACAAAGCAAAGACAAATTTTATAAACTATATGAATTATTACTTTAAACTTATCTTATCTTTTCATTTCATTAAGAATCAGCAAAGCTGAGAATTTTTCCATAATTTACTTGATTTCATTTTATATCATTTAATTAATTTTGCTATTATTATTTTTATTATTCTATTAATGTTCGACTGCAGGCAAATCGTTTTGTGGTGTCTGAGGTTCCGTTGTTGTTGTTGTTATTATTATTCTCAATAAATTTTAATAATTTCATCACTTACATAAATGCTTTTGTTCGCACGCATAATTGAATTCATCGATTCATAAAATGTCAACTTAATTTAGTTGGGAGAGAAACGCTAAGATTTTCTTTTGGCGTTTTCATGTGCCCCATTTCAGCATGATTCAATATAGTATTATAAAGTCAAATGCTTTTTAAGCACTTCATCTTAGCTTTTCTCTTCTTAATGTTTGTTAAGGATATTTTTGTGTTTGTTTGTATTTTTTGCCTTTGTTTTAAGGCATTTGCTAGATTTTTATCTTTTTTCTTTATGGTTTATTAAATTTTCTTCTCTTTATGTGTATTTTTATTTTATTTTTTATTTTTTAGGATCAGGATTTTCCCCTGCATACTAGTATTTTAGTCTTAGGCCAAATGGGAAAGGTACATCATAATTTCTCCATGGACATCCATCCATCCATCCATCCAAATAGCTTAAGCTATAAACATATATACTATACATATATATATTTGCTTGCTTTCTACTTCTACTTCTACTTTTCTGCTTTCCATTTATGTTTCCCCCATTTGGCATTTTGGCTGTCAATAGTCTTAAGAGTTCTTAGAATCCTACTGCCACCCATTTTATATACCACCGCAGGCACTTATTACGCACGATGAAATGCCCTTCAGCAGCAACATTAGCAACAGCAGCAGGAGCAGATAATCCTCCCACTCTCGGGATATAGTAGAGTACTACCAAGCCACCAAATCAATTTAGCTAACCTGCTAGCTACAATTGCTGGCATAGCTCACTTGCTCGTTCCTGTTTGTCACTTTGCTAAGAACAACAACAAAGACAATCCCAACGACAACGACAACGACAAAGGACAAAGTAAAAATAGAAAAAACAAAAAGGAGAAGAATAAAAACAAATAGAAAAGTGGAAGAAAGGACAACATAAGACAAAGTTGATTTGACGCCATTCGAGTTTTGTTTTTACGGAATTATTTCTTAATAAGCGCATCTACACACAGACACACTCACAATCGCATTCTCACTATACTATATGGATGTATGTAATACTATGTATGTCAGCAAGGAAGAAGCCACGATAGCAACCTCAACTCACAAAGTGAAGTAAGTGGTAAAGTAAAAGAAGCAACAAGAGTCCAAGTGGACAATTCTACAGATACTGATGACAATAATAATGATGATGATGATGATGATGACAATGATGTTAATGATAATGATGATGATGAAGAAAATTGAGAGAAATATATTGCAAAAGAAGATAAAGAAAAAGTAAATAATAAGTGGAGAGGAGAGAGAACAATTTTACTTTGATTTTATTTCATAATTGGGAAAGCAGGAATTCTTTTTTAAAAATAAACAAAAAACAAAAGATAAAAATTAGACCAACAAAAGAGACAAATAGAGAAAACAAACGTGAGATAAAACTTATATAAGAAAATAATACAATAATAATAATAGTAATTATAATAATAACAGGAATAAAAGAAAATTCTGTGAAGCAAATTAAATTTTTTCATCTACCATTTCTTAGTTTTTTTTATTACTTTTTCTATTTCATGTTTTTTTATATTATTTTATTATTATTATTATTTTTTATTCTTTTGCACTTTTACTTTGTTTGACTTTAATTTTATCTCTTCATTTTTGTTGTTTTTTCTTAAGAGATTTCTTTTCATTGTACAAATTTTTCTATTTTACATTTTATTTTCGTTTTTTTATTTTGCATTCTTGTAATTTTTATGAAATTGTTTTTTTTTAAGATTAAATTGAGCACGAGAAAAAAACAAGATAAACAACAAATAATTATTCTTGGAGGACAAGCAAGGACAAAAGAAAATATAAATTAAATTTAATATAAAAAACTAAGAATTTCTGTAAGTTTTGCATAGGAAAACTTTGAAAGGAAATTCTTTTTCTACAATAAAATAACAAAAAAAAAGTGGAACAGAATATGCAAATTCACTACCAACTGGATTTGATGAAGGGCTGAGTACAATTTCTTCCTAATTAGATCCTAATCTTATCAAATCCAAAAGTCATCAATTAAATCGGTCTTTTCTTATTTTAATAATCAATCATTATACACATAAGTACATATATCAATATTTGCTATGCTGAACATTTAAAACATGATGCACTTACTTTTTAACTTATTGTGCATCCTACCATTTTCTCTAGTTTTTTTTATTATGTAATTCTTCGTTATAGTCGAAAGCAGAGTACCGAAATACTCACTCGCGCTCACTCTCACTCGCGAGCGAGAGCGTTTTGTTTTATTTTCTTTTGCTCATATTCACGTATGAATAAATAATAATATCACTTTCTTCACACTCACGAGCGCGAGAGAATTTTTTTTTTTGTTTCCTCGTTCGAGAACGTGAGTGATTTCGATCTTGTTCATAAATGAATCGCTCTTATAGAAGCGACTAGCATATATGCATGTATGCTTGTGTAGTGAGAAGCATCAACAAACGGTGGAATAAAACGAATAGAATACACAAAACGAAGCTCTTCTTCTTATTTTAAATTTTTGCATACCCAACAACAAATTACTACATATCCCGAGATGACACACTCTGAAATGTACATGAACAGAGCGCATGAGAGCACGTGGACGCACATAAATGATATGTTATCAGCAATGAGCTGAGAGCATTTTTTTTGTTTGTTCATCACTCGCGTATGAACAAAGAGCAAAATGAATGCTTACTCTTGCTCGTGACAAGAGCAAAAACATAATTATCAAGCGTTCATATATGAAAGCGAGCAAAAACAAGAAATTTTCATTTATGAAATTTTTCATAAATGAGCGCTCATGAGCGTTCGCGTATGAATATTTTTGTACTCTGGTCGAAAGTATGAAGTATATTTTGCCTGATCAAGATGCTCCACTCAGTCACATGTGGTCCAATTTTACTCATTACACTGGCTAGAATTGCAATAGAAATGACCTGTTTGCACACAACAAATTAACTTTAAAAGAGCTCGGATTACATCCATCTCCTAACTTACAATTAATTTTAAACAATTGAGCGGATTAAATGAATATACGTAAGTGAATCTATTAAATTTTTTGCCTGTCTCTGATTAAAAATGATATGCTATTTTCAATTAAGCTTACTTCCCATACTGAAAATCATCTTTTTCTTTTTATCAAAGATTGTGCGAATACCATAGTCTGAATACCTTAGCTTCTCTGGATTAAGATGACTTCTCAATGGTTAAGTAAATGGTATGCCCTGTCTGAAATGAATTGGCTCTTAATGAAATTGAAAATATGTAACTGGCGTCTGAACGGCTAAACGAATAGGTCTCTTATCTGGAATGAATTGCTACAATCGAACTGTAACTGTACAATACATAATACTTGATTTGCATTACAATGTTCAGCTGTCTTATTAAACAAAATTCCTGGTTATTTAAGTTTTGGACAGTTATTTTCTGGAGACACAATATTGTTAATAAGCCGATTAAACAATATAAATTAAGTGTTTTTTTCCTTATATACTCATTTACAATTCAATCAATCTATTATTATATAAATTCCGATACAAAAAAAGGTTATGTCATGTTTTTGTTAAAAATGGGCATAAACACATCAATTGGTTTCACCATTCTTGTTGTTGTTGTTGTTGTTGTAAACCCATTTTTAGGGGAATAAGTGTCAAATACCGAAATGGCAAATAGAGAAACACTTTGAGGTTCTGTTAACTATGTTAACAAATCTCAGCTTTGTTATCCTCCTCATGTTTCTTCTCTAAGGATATAAGAGTTCCTTTACATGACTTTTTGTGATTTTTTCTTTATTGCTAGTTATGGTGTTAATTTGATTTTTTCCATATGATGATATTACGCTCCCTGATTTCTTGTTGTAGCTTTTTGTATGAGCAAATTTACCACGAATTTACACACAGAAACACCAAATAGTATGCATGTACAAGGTGCAAAGAGACAAAAAAACGAATAAAGGAAGCAAGGATGAATGACAATAATGGATACAAGGAAGGATGGAAAGAAGGTTGGTAAGCGCAGGAATTATTTTGACATATAACTGATATATCAATAGTTCAAGAAAATGCTTTTTGACTCAACATTTGGTTTGTCTGAAATGAGTGCTGAAAGAAGCACACCATGCTGTGACTTCCTTCTCTAATTCCAGTAATTTGTAAATTGCAAATTGCTGAAATATTTAGACTTCACCTGCCTGCAGGCTATTAAATGTACATAGTGTAGATAGATCCCATTGCTATGAATTCATATTTTATTAGATAAATTCCAAATAAATGTAGTGCAGTCCCCAGAATCAACTAATTAATTGGTGGATAGAAAGCAAATTCTTAAGAGTCTTTAAGATTGGCTAGAATTGCCATAGAAACTGTCTGTATGTTTGCCTACCAACAATAAACAACCCTGCTGTGTTCCTGCCGCATCTACCCTGCTTAAGCAGTCAATGTGTAAATAAATTCAAAGTTAATAATACGAGCATTGAAAGCATTACTGAATAAGATTATGAATGTCACTCTAATTGTTTTAAATACTCTATGTAGAGATCTTCTGATGATTGCAGCAAACTAAAATTTCTTTAATATTTTCATTAGTTTATTTGGTGTTTAATTTTCTGTTTGCAATATTTTGTTTTTTTTTTTATTATAGTAGCCTTTGATATTAATTTTTTTAACTCACAATTGTAATTTATTTATTTAGTATTGATTTCCATCTTGGGAAAAAAAAGAATTTTGTATAAAAAATTTAAAAGATGAATTTTGTTTTTATGTACGCCCGATGCGTCCACGGAATTTTATATCCTTGGGATGCGATAATATTAACGGTTACCACTAACGTGGCGAAATGTGTGGGTGATTACATGGGTAAATATATACACAATAATGCTATAAGCAATTCTATAGTTGAATGCATAAATTTCTTAATTTTAGGATTAAGTAATACTGGGTATTTTTTAGTAACATTCATCAGCAGTGGTCTCATAATGGCTGGCAAATATATTGTTAATCGTTATAAGGAACGTAACATGCAACAGGAACTCCAGCCGCAACCGCAGCCACAACACCAAAGAAACTGATTTTGGCAACCAAGAAATTATAGTCTGGACCGAATATATTTTTTAACAAATTGTATCAATTCTAACTATTCATTCCGAAATTAAATAGTAAACAATAATTATAATGAATAGTTACATGTTCTTGCCTTATGCTTACCACACATCCGCTGACTCATCAGAAGTCAATTTTAAGACCTGTCAATCAGATTCCCTGAACTAAAATTTTTTGCATCATTTTTTGCATTAATAGTTAGAAATAGAAAATTTGTTTGTCATTATTATGTCTTTTGTGTTTATCTATTGGGATGCAATTGTAATCGTAACTTCCAAAGTATATCAAAGGGCCATTCTGTAACTTCACTTGTAAAGCGAATGCTCTGTCCTGTATACATCATAAAATGTAAACAAAGGAGATGTAAAAAGATTCTACGAAGTACCGAAAATATTCATATAGATTCTTCGGTCTATCAATAAGACGAGCCAAGAATTGTAAATAGGAACAGCCTTTATTGAATATTCGTTATCTTTTCCAGTTTTACTTTTACCTCCTTTTCAAACCTCATTTTAAATTAATTTTCTTCTTATTTGTTTTTTGACGTATCGATTTGAAATTTAGACATCAACCATGTAAATTTCATATTCCTAGGGTTATCAGCAGGGGTACATCCCATACAAGCCCACATTAAATGACAAACTTATAAAGAGCAAATGTACATGGTAATAGTGCCACTCAAACTGTGTTCTTTGTTGATACTCAAACTGTAACAGAGAGTATATAGTGATGCGAAGAAAGGAAGGTTGGATGCAACCAGGAGTTCAAAGTGATTGCATTTTTCTTTTGCAATGTTTAACATTTCATTTTGCATTGTTTTCTTCATTTCCTAGTCAAATGACAATTCTTTGCCTGAGATTTTTAAATTTTCATCTCTTTTTACTAGTAGTTCTTTTCTTTCTTTCCTGCGCCTTTGTGTGCTTTATCCTTTGAATGCTGTGGCATCTTTGAATAAATGATTTACAGGAGGAGAGCCAATAGAATAGACTTTTAGAGGAGGAGGAGGAGGGAATGGAGAAGGAGAATGAGAGACAGACAGACAAGTAGCATTGCATAGAAAATGTGCTTTTCCTTAGTTTCATATACTTCCTTCCTTCCTGTTTTCCTTCCTTACTTCCGGTTAGATGACTAAGCGGCTGCGGCTGATGCTTTGCTTTGCTTTGCATTCCCTGCATGCCTGACTTCCGGTTGCTTTGTTCACTATTTCGCTTGCTCATTTGCCATTTTATCCTTTCTTGCTTTCCTTCTTATGTACATTTATTCTTTCCTGCATTTCATCGTTTGCTGCACTACTGTCTTGTCGTGCTGCCAACATGTTTGCTTGCGTCTCTTCATCACATCCGCAGCAGCATCTTTCTAAGATAATTTCGTTCTCCTTCCTTTCTTCCTCTCCTTCTTCTCAATTCTTCCTTAATATTTTTTAACTGTCTCACTGTCTGTGTCTCAGGGACTGTGTGTCTATGAAATCGTTGCACATCCTGAAAATCTGCTCTGACTTGAACGGAAATTTATTATTGACAGCAGCAGATGCTTCCCCCTTTTGGTAAGTAAGCAGTAGAAAGAACACCAACACCAAGGACAAGCATGAGGAGATCGCATATGCATCTATTCATCTGATTCTGCAAAGATAATGTGCTGGAGCACAAGTTCAAAGACAGCAGATTCTTCGACTGACTGGTTGCCTGCCTGCCTGCCTGCCTGCTCTTCTCTGCACCTTCCTGTCAGCCTGGCTGTCTGTCCTGTTTGCCTCATGACTGCATTCCTTGTTGCTTCACTAGATTGCTTTTCACTTCTTCTGACAATCTCACTGACTCTACTTCACTTTACTCCACAACGCCTCTACTCCACGGTTTATGTACATACGTACTTCTGCACTTTTTCTCATCTCCTATAGGAAAGAGTATATTATGCGGGCCCTTCGCAAAAAACTCAGCTCAGCACAATTATGGCTCAGAAATACTTAAGTGTCGTCTTCTGTCATCGTTTTGGTTTAAGTGGAACATCAGAAAACACTTAAATTTGAACTTTAACTGATTTCTGATAAGGACGATCATTATTATAATAATAATAATAATCATAACAATGTTGATGACGCTGATGATGATGATGATGATGGCCATAATCATAATGCAAAAAAATTTATGAAAATAATAAATAATGATGAGTTTGCGTTTTCTTTGAATGCCAGAGAGCATGAAACTGTGACATAAGCTCAAAGTTCAAGTTGAAGTTGATACAAAGCAGCTTTGCTTTCCTTTGTTTTTCTTTTGTTATATAATTTTGTTGTTCCCTTTTTTATGCCTTTGACTCTGCCCCTGCCCCTACCACTGTTGCTTTGTTGTCAATTAATCAGTTAAGTTGTGCGTGCTCCGTGTTCCGAGCACTTCTTAAGTGAAGTCAAAGGTCGAATTCGGAATCGAGGGTGAAATGTTTTTGATTTTAAGCAGATTTAAATGACATCAACAAAAACACCAAAAAAAAAAAAGAAGGACTTTGAGTTAGGGAAACGAAGGACGGCACATAAAAGAAAAGTAAAAGGTTTGGCTAAGCAAAAAACAATTGAATTTTTACCATATTTTCTATTATACTTATTATTATTTATTTTCCCCTTTTGCACATTGATTTCCGGTTGCGTTACTTCCGGTTGACTTCAAGTTCTGTATTTTTCTGCATTTTCTCAGCGTTTTTTGTTTGTTTTTTTTTTGTTCTCCATTTACTTTTCTTTTCTTTTCTTTTCTTTTGTTTTCTGCTTGTTGTTTCTGATGTTTCTGTTGCTGTTGTTGTTGTTGTTGTTGTTGCATAATTGCTTGTCACAAAGTCAAGAATAACTAAGTCTTGAGACAACTTGGAACTCTAAACTTTTACTTCCTACTCATTTTTCTCTTTTTTTTTGTTCTTTCTTTATCAAATTAAAAGTTTTTTTGTTTTCTTCTCTCATTTTTGTTGTCTTCCTTTTTCTTTCTTATTAATATTTTTTAGTGGAAATTTCAGTATTTCGCAAAGTTCTTCTTATTAAAAACAGAAGAAAGGATGAAAATAAAAAGTTATGTTCCTCCTTTTTTTCGTTTTCATTTTTGTGTGTATACTTTCGTTGTTAATTTGTTCTATTTTAGTTGACACGCTTTCTCAATGAACTTATTTCCCTTCCTTTCATTTTTATCCTTATTGCCAAAATTGACTTTCGCTTTACTTTAATTGAGTGCATTTTTTCACAATTTTCACTTGTTGTCATTAAAATTTTAACACGACAAGTGTCAATAAGAATAAGTGTCAATAAGAATGGTAATGGGAAAATGTTGTTGATGATGATAATGATGATGATGATGACAATGATGGTTAGCAATAAAAATGAAGAAATTATGATGAATGAATTTTTAATGAGAAACATTATTCAAGCTACCTTTTTTTATGACAATAATGAAACATCAGAAACTTCTGAAACTTCTTGTATGGAATACAACAACTCTAGGGCTTTAAGTTAATTAGTGAAATTCCAAACAAAGTTCCTTTCAATGTTTGTTTAATGCTCTTTAAATTAAATCTTTTGTTTTTATTTTTAATTTATTTATTTTTATAATATTAAACAATTTTTTGTTTAAAATAAGCAAAAGTTGATGCTTCCTTTTCAAAAACCATTATCTTGTTCTGCTCTTCAATACAACCATCACTTGTCTTCGCAATGGTTATTGTTACGTGGTGCCTAAACCTGGCAAATTGGAAAATAAAGTCAAGCTGTATAGACCGATAAGTTGCCGTCTGTAATCTCCAAAGTATTTGAAAGAATACTTCTCGATAGAATGGGCGACAGGTGTGCTATCTCAGCTTGGGTTCAGACATTGACATGGTACCATTGAGCAGGTGGACCGCATTGTCAATGCCATATTACAGTCTTACGTAAAGAAAATGTTTAACGAAGAAAAAAACCGCGCAAATCTTGGAAAATTACTGACCACCAGATTGTATGCAAATCAAATTTGGATCCTCAAAAGAATACTGCTGAAATAAATGATGAATTTGGCGTAGAAATATCAAAACGGAATGATGCTAAACGATTGGCAGAGGCTGGCCTCCATGGGCGTATTTCACGGAAGAATCCATTAGTAACAAAGATGTAAAAAAATACGATTTGCTAAGAACCACGTTGATTTGCCTCTTCATGAATGGAAATATGTGGTTTGTATTTGATTTGAATCAATGATCAACCATCTTGGTCCAGATGGTAGAAATTATGTTGGATGGCCAAAAAGTTCGGAATTAAATCCTAGGTATGTTTCAAACATTGTGAAACATGGAGGCGGTAACATTACCTTATGGGGAGGTTTCTCCTGTAAAAAACCAACACTCACCAAGGAAAAATATGTTGATATTTTGCGTGATGTACAATTTATCAGAGATCTATTATTTAAATTCACTTATGCCTTACATTTAGTTCGATCCGGTGCCCATACAAAATAAAAGATATAAACAAAATTTTCGTTTCCAATTAGTTGACAATGTCTGTAAGTACTTTGTTCGATTAAAGGGATTGCAATTACAATTTGTTAATTTAATCTTTTCTTATTCAGTCATTCAGTTATTCATCAGTTCTCAATTTTCACCGACTTTTCTTTGTTCTCAGTTTAACATTTTCATTGTCGTAATTAAAAATCAGGATTCTTTGGTTTCCTTTTATTTTTCAGTATTCAATTTTTAAGTAGCACACAATTCTGAATAATGTAAGCAAAGGCAAACTAAGTGGAAACAGAGAACAGAAACAGAAGAAAGGAGAAATGTATGACATGTGCAAAATGTGAAAGCGTGTCATTAAAAGTCAAAGCCATTACCTTCAGATACAATGCCAAATGTTGTTGCTTTTTCACATATTTTCCTAATTTTCGTCTTTGACATTCTTTTCTTTTACATTTTTTTTTGGGTTGCCATTCATTTGTTATACGTCTATAGTACTATATCGTATAGTCTTAGTTTCTACTAGTATTTTTGTTTTGTTTTCGATTATTGCCCTTTCTAATTAGACTGAATGATTCCTTTGTACTTTATACTAGTAGTATCGTAATCAGCTTTGTTATTCTTGGTGAACTAAGAATATATCGCAGTTCAGTCTGACTTATGTAATGTGGGCCATCAATTTTTGAGTTCTTAATTGTAACTTTTCCATAGATTTTCATAAGTAACGGGTGATTCATCAAAAGGTTTTTTTTTGTCAATTGGGTTTCTTTTACAGATCACGCGTGACTAGTGTCATGCTGTCATGTTATTTTTATTCAATAATGAACGAATTTTGTTCAGTGATGAGGCACATTTCTGGCTCAATGGCTGCGTCAATAAACAGAATTGCCGCATTTGAGCTGAGGAGCAACCTGAAGAGATTCTCGAACTACCGTTACATCTACAGAAATTCACTACCGCACCATGATAACGGACTTTTTGTTGCCTGAAGTTGAAGCACGTAGTGTCGGCGATATTTGGTTCCAACAGGATGGGGCCACGGCACACACAGCGTGCGACACAATGGCTTTATTGAGAAATCATTTTGACGAGTAGTAAATTTTGCGTTTCGGACCTGTCAATTGGCCGCCCAGATCGTGGACCTTTGGACTTTGTTCTCTGCGGTTATGTGAAGTCAAAAGTCTTCGCCAATAAACCAGCTACGATCCAGAACTTGGAAGTCAACATCACTAGCGTAATTGGCCAGATACCGGTTGCAATGCTGGAAAGAGTAATCCAAAATTGGACCTCCCTACGGTGTAGTCGCAGCCAACATTTGAATGAAATTATTTTCAAAAAGTAAATGTCAGAGAATGTTCTTTCAGGACTTAATAAAGATTCGGCCATCCAATTTCTCTTTGGAATATCAAATATGCCAAATACCGAATACCATAGCTAATGTGACAGGAGCTGTGCAACCAATGGATCAAAACGCCATAAAAATTGACGAAACTTGTTTATCGCTGAATGTGATGAGCTCAACAGATGTTTAAAAAGGCATTCTATACGGAATGCGATAATTTATTTGAGTTGCACCATAAGGGATTAAAGAACGCTTGGTCCAAATTGCTGAATTGGCATGATGATTTGCTACTACAACATCAAAAAAATTGGGAATACAATGAAGCTATGTGTATAGAATTCAAAGATGGGAATTTGATAATGAATTTTGTAGCGAGTAGCGAGATGAGAATTCAGATAAAAACGAAGGTGATGTTTCAGATACTACACCAGTTATTTCACATTCGACAGCGATGGAAAGTGTCAATGTTTAAATAGATTGATGTAAAAATAAAAATAACTATTCATTTTAAACAGGTCACATGACAAATTAGTTAACTTTCCGTAATCATGTGTTATGTATATCAATCAAAACAAAAAGCAAACAAATACAACTCAATACTTTAAATAAACAATCGCTTATTTTTTATATGGATAAAAAACGTCGAGAAATTAGAATATTTCAGAAATTCGAACTACTAAACAACCAAGTGGTTCAAATTGATCCTTCAATGAGCCAAAAATCGTTAGAAAAATTATGTATGGGAAACTAAAAGAGATCTGTATCAAAGAGAGAGAAATTTGCATTAAATCCTAATAGGAATTCTTTATATTTTCTGGTGATTTCATGAGTGCACGTGTGTGAGATACTTCTTTGTCTCTTATAAATAGATTTCTAATTTTGATATTAATGTTTAGCATTTTATTTAACATTTCATTTTATCATCTGTCATCCTATAATAAAATCGTTTTACGCCAGTAAAATTTTTCTTTTCTCCATTGTTCCCTGTCGTTCTTTCAAATTCAATAAACATGTTTACCTTATTTATTTTTGCTGCTCTTTATTCTTCTTTTTCTACAATATTTTTTATTGTAGATTGATAGAGTTGATAGTAGTTGAAAGTGGGAGGTTGGAATTGTGTTTGGATTTTGGGAAGATTTAGCGGAAATGCGTAAATCAAGGCAAATAAAATCGCATTAAATTTTTCAATTTTCATCATTGGCAGACAATGAATTGAATTCAATTGTGTCAAACTTTTTTGAAAAAAGGATTTGTCGCGAAACTGACAGTTTCCCAAAGTGAGCTCTAATGGAGAATGAATGATGAATGATGAGGGATGAGACCAGGTGAACTAATACTAATAAAAAGAATAATAATAATGACATAAAAAAGAATTGAAAAAATATATGTATGCATATAGGTATATATGTATGTACAATAAATATTAGGAATATAAAGATGAAAGATTAGGTTAAAGTGAGTGGAGTGAGGGCGAGTGAAAGTTGATAGATACTTTTTTTTTTTTTTGTTTTGTTGTGATGCTGTTGACATTTCCATAATAATTTTGTGTTCCTTTTCTGTTGTCGCTTTTACATATTACGTTTGCGGCAAAATTTTTGCGTTGCTTTTGACGCACGAATGACAAATTTTGAAAGGTGGATGAGAATGTTTCAATGGTTGGTTGGTTGGTTGGTTGGTTATTTGCCTGGTTAAAACTACAGATGACAGAATGATGACGACAATGATTATGATGATGTTGATGATGATGATGATGATGATGATGGAAAGCACGAACTGCCTCTAACTGTGATGTGATGCTGCTTGTGATTTCTTCAATTTGGTATTGGCTTACAATAATACACATACACATATACAAATATAAATACAGATACATGTACTACAATACTTGTTCCCATATGGAACCTATGCTTCATTTTTGCATATTGATGAGACAAGTTTACTATGACGACTATGATGGTTATGATGATGATGATGATGATTTTTGGTTTGACAAAATGTAAAAAGCTTCAGGCCAGGAAATTGTCAGTGTATATGTTTGATGAATCTATCTAGATACACTCACACTCGCACATATGTATGTACGAATATGAGTTGTGCTGTTCTATTCATGCGTGTGCCTTAAAGCCCAAAAAATGCAAAGCAGCTGAAAATATTCGAAACAATTTTTGTGATAAACCAAGAAATCGCACAAAAATTACAATATTTACAAAACAGAACCAAACCCACAATTCCCTCCTCACACAGTACATTTTATCACTAAATCACACCTTATCTATACCCACACACACACACACACACACACACACATGTGTTTGCGGATAAAACAATTTATTCCTTTTTATTGTTAGGATACCAACAATGTGATGTATGTACAAAGTACTTGCATATGTAAAAATCATAAAAATTCAGGAAAAACGTAAATGATGAAAGAAAGAAAAATGAATGAAAATCAAAGGGCAAAAGCAAAAAGATACAAAGCAGGAAAATTAGTGCAAAAACAAAGCTTCAAATTACTGAATATGGCAAAATGTGTTTTAATTACAATATAATCCCCTACTTTTGCATTTGCCCCAACAAATTTTCTTTCCTTTTTTTTTTGTTTTTTAAAAAAATATGTGACAGATGCGTATATGTATGTATGTATATGTGTTTGTATATCTGTGTGTGTGTGTGTGTGTATAAATTGAAATCATTGCTAAGAAGTCCAAGGATTTTTATACTAGGATACAAAAGAGAAACATCATTTTCAATCAGAAAGTCATTAAACACACAAATTGAACTCGACTGACTGACTGAATGTTTTTGAGGAGAGATGAAAATAGTAGAAGAGATTTTAAATGCTTTAAGGCGATTTCAATATGTTGCAATATAAATTTAACTAAAAATATTTAAATAGCAGTTACAGAGATAAATATACATAGAGAGCGATAGAGAGAGAGAGAGAGAGAGAGAGAGACAGGGAGAAGAACAAGAAAACTTTAGGCTAACAAAGGCGATTAAGTATTTGACTTAGGAATATAACAAGAAAATCATGAAAGACTACAACTAACAGTGGAATGAGAGAGACCGGTAGATGGAAACAAAGAGAATCATACATAGAAAATGAGTGGAAACAAGACAGTTTGTGAAAGCCGCCGCATTCCTAGTAATAGATATTACGTGCCAGTATCTCTTGGCATGTGCTTGTGCCCTCGAGTGAGCCTTGACCATCATCATCTGCTGCCTTTTTTTTTTTGTTATATTTTTTCTACTTAAAATGCTATTAACTTGAAAATAAACATTTTTTAGGCTTTCCTTTTTTGTATTTTTTGTTTTTTTTTGTTTTGGGTTTCATTTCCCCTGTCATTGTCCTCATCCTCCATCCATGCACAGCATTGTCCTTATTGTGATTCTTAGAATTTTTTGTTTTTCATATTATTATTTGTGTTTAAAAATACATTAAAATTTTTTTTAATAAAATTATACGAAAGAAGATACCATAGGTATAAAGTTAAGGAAGAAAATAAGAAAAATAAATTATAAGAAAACGAAATGCGAACAAAATGATCGTTAAATAAAACATGAATAACCTTCACATATTCCATGATTTTTTCTTCTCTATTGCTTCTCATCAGTGCTAGAAACCTGTAAGCGTCTTCTGTTTGCTTCCAATAGAATGATCTAACAATTTCTTTCTCTTAATTCTTGTCATGGTGCCATGTCAGGCTAGTAAGTTAGATGATGTAACCAAGGACGTCTTAGGCCATGCCGGGAAAGTAATATGAACATTTTTCAGCTATGTTGTGATCTTATATTTATTATGGTTAAAATCTAAAAAGCCTATATTTGAAGGATATGACGTTCTATGCACATAAGTGTCAAATTAGTAAGCCGTTGTTGCAACATTGTTGTTCACAATACACATTTTATTATCTTTACCTGTTGAAATGAACGCTCTCCACTACAATTGGTAACCATTAAGCAAAGAAATATTCTTCTAGCAACTTCAACATTTGGAAAAGTTTTTTCTAATTTATCAAATTTTATTAGCTTGAATACTGTCTCTTTTGAGCTCAAATGCATTAATGTCTTCGTGATAGAATTTTTGGTCAACTCATCAGAATTGATTGTTATTAACTAAAAACAAAGAAAACTAAAACGATTATCAATTTCTTGTAATAAACGTATCTACACGAAACTTTTATTTGCCATTCAACTGTACAGTCTCTGATGAACCTACAAAAAAGGGTGATAAGTGTGCAGCGAATTCTTTTTCTTTCAGACTTATCTTTATAATCAGCATTTGGATTTTATTTCTTTAGCGGCCGATTCTTACTGAACGAAACTATTGCGTTCAGAGATGAGTGAAGCTTTGTTGCAACATCCATGATCATGGTTCTATTCTGTAAAGTTAAGCTTGTTTTATGCATAATTCCTAAAAAGAAAATCATTCCATACTCCGTTACCATACTTATTTTTGTTTTGATTTGAGATTCGTTTCTTGTTACTCCTGGTTGATTGATATCACTTGCAAGCACTAATAGCATTAGCACGTGCATACTATCTAGTTTCCGAGAGAATCGTTAGAACTCTATTTGCACCGAAATGTTGAGAAAAAACTTAACAATTTTCATATAAACTGAAAGTACTAAAGTCTACTACTTTAGAAACATACTCAACAGCCTGAACACCCACTAAATTCATCGAATGTGCCACTGCACATGGGACAAAAGTGGCGAGTTAATATTTCTCTTTAATTTTGGACTGAGAACCAGAATACTTACCACCTATATTTGATGCATTATCTTAACTTTGCCCGCGACAATCTTTTATAGAAAAACGAAAGATTTTAAAAAATAGTAATGAAACCAGACTGGACTTAGGACTTAGGCTTTTTTCTTTATCATTTCATTGGCTTTTCTTTATTGTATTGAACTTATTTGTCATCTCATCAGGCTAGGGTTCTTTGGAAACTGAACATCAATCCTAAGAAGGGCATATGGATGTTAAACATTTTCAAGCTGACTTTCCAATTACAGAATTAACTAAATTTAACAGAAAATATGAAGACTGTATGAAGAAGATCTATATAAATTTCCAATACTTAAAGTCAGACTAACAGTGACAGTGCTTGAAACGAATTTCATTACTAGACATCCATATGCATGTATGTAAGTATATTTATCAGTCACCCTGCAATATGATTGATGGCAGTAGTCCACAATTCACAAGCCTTATTTCTTGTTACCTGGTTGCTTATAAATTAACTATTCGCGGGTTAGGCAGAGGTGAACCAGTAAGTGCGCGTTTCCATAGAGAATCAGCAGTCCCTGAATACATGTAAAAGGAGATAGTTGGCACTAGTACTACTACTACTAGGTACTAGTCACGAACCAGAAAGACAAGAAAATATTTTCAACCTGCAATACAAATGGATTTTAAGTCGCATATTCTTCTTAAGACAATGGCAAAATACTGTGAATTTATGCATATTTTGAAAAATTTGTGGCCGATGAAATAGTCACTGGTGTCTTACTGTCTTACCGTAAACCTTATGCTAAAGTAATTAATTTATATACTGTACATTGAATATATGAAGGGTACATCAAACATAATATGTGTGTGCATATATTGTACATATCATTCTTAAAGAAATGGTCATAAATCAAAAATAAATTAAAAGGTCTTTTCGTGTATTTCAGTTTGACTTGCTTAAGTTGTTTTTCATTTTCAATATCCTTTTTGTTTTGCACATTTTTCATTTTATCTTATTTAACTTTGAAATTTTCTTATTCACAACGGAAAAATTCTCTTTCTGTTTTATTTTTTCGGATACCCAAAATGTTTAGTTAAACACGCTGTTGATGTTGATGTGATGCCTTCTTAATTCCATTTTTTCTCCTCCATTTCCAGTTTCTTTTATTTGCTTTTATTAAAAAGATTTCTTTTTATCTTTTCTTTTGGTTTTTGTTATCAAACTGAACCATCATGATTTCTTTTCTATTTCTTTTTCTCGTTTTTTTTTTTTTTTGGAATATTTCCTTTAGCAAAGTAGAATACAAAACAAGGTGTTGACTGGTGACTTAAGAGTAGTAGTAGTAGTAGTTGTAGTAGTAGAAGAGTAATCAAAATTGATGGTTGAAGGGCATCAGGGGAAAAAGAAAAAGAAAAAAAATGAAAGATAAGAATACAAAATTCCAGAATTTAAATTATATCTAGGAATGACACTATTTTCATCAGTGCTATCAACATAACATCATTATCACCATCATCATTATTGCTTACTTGTTTCGAAATGCGCGTAAGTTACTCACGTGGGAGGATTTTGGGAAGGCAAAATGCTACGTGACAAGTAAAAACTGATAAAATCCAAAAACAAAATTATCACCAAAAGAATCAAATGAAATACAATAATAAAATAAGAGCTCAACACACACACACACACACACACACACACACACACTATATATATATATATATGCATAGATACATAGATAGAAATGTAATAAAATAAGGCATCAAAAGGCACACAAGGCTCTACAACAAAAACAACAAAACTGTCTACTGCCTACCAAGAAAGAAATAATAATAATAAAGAAATGGAAAAAAAAAAATTGAGAATGACAGCAGCGGCAGCAGCATTTCAAAATAAAGTTATTCCAAAACCTATTTCAAAAGGAAATGGAAAAGAAATGAGAAATGAAAAAAAAAAAAAAATATATATATATAAGATACATTAGGTGCCCAATACCCGTTACCGTTACCGTTATCATTATGGCAAGAGCACGGACAACAACTTGTACCTCATATCCCATCTCCATTCACATTCTTTTTATAAAAATAAAAATTCCTTAAAGAAGAAACTCGCGCCTACATACATATCTTGACTTCTTGTTCTTGGTTGTCGCAATTTTTTTTTATATTTTTCTTGTCCTCCTTTTTTGGAACATTTGCCAATTGGCAACGAAACACACAAAAAAATAAAAAGTCAAAAGACGAAGAAAACCATTCAACCAACAATAATAAAAGCACAGCTTTTGTACTGAAAGAAATGAAAAGAAATCGAGTACAAAAGTCGGAGAAGAACAAAAAAACCAAGAAAAACCAACCGAAAAATAAGAAATTTTTTTTTTTTTTAAGAATTGAAAGTACGTGTATGAAATGGTGAAAAAATACAGATAGAAAAATTACTCATAAAGAATATAGTGGATAAAAGTTTCTCAGGAAAGAAATCAAAAACTTAAACATTTAGTAATTATATCCTGTAATAAAAATGTTCACCTTTAGTTGAAGTGAATAATGAGAGAAAAAGAATGTATTGTTTATAGAAATATGATCAGAGATCAAATTCCAGGTGTAAGAAACTAGTGTCTTAGTAATCTGTATGGTTTCTCATGCTAGTGATTCGAAGAAGATCACTGACGATGAAGAGTAGTTCAAACCAATTCAAATCACAATGGACCGAATACATCTATGTTTCTTAAACGATCCTATCTTTGATGTTCCTTTGTTTTTAAGTGATACATTTTACCATGAAATATGAAGATATAAATAGTAGACATTTTTTTCACGACAAATAATTTCATTTTAATGGATACATTATTACAATAAATTCATGTTCCAATGCCGGCACAGATTACATCACATCTAAATGTCTATCAATGAACAATAGCGGCGACTACTACAAATATAGACTTTAAAATCTTATGATGAGGATTCTTCTCCCACAATCTAGAAATATCTTATTATGATCATTATTTTCATTATGTATATAAATATTTTTAAGTAATATTGATGTACACTTCGACTTCAATATTATTAAACTGAATAAATATATAATTAGATGCATTAAAGGAATTCTTTCCTCCAAGCATAATTTAAAATGATGCTATTAATGGTTTTTCGGGTAATATTTTTGATTGCATTGTTTGGATGGAATTTTATATTCTATGATGTTTAAAATGCATATAATATAAGTAATAGCGGAACTGTTTTGATGAAATGTACTATTCTGTTTCTTACTTAAACCAACAATGGTGACGTAACACAATATTGTATTTCGATTGTGATTCTCATTCATTTTTGGGTTGTGGTAGTGGAATACTACATATATGATGAAGCACCATTAGCAAAGTATCCATGGATGCATCGATTAAGTAATATTTATTTTAATTATTGTAAGAGAGCGAACACAGGAAATCGAATTTGTTTTTGATTGCAGTTGCCCTATTAATTATTAGCATATCTTCAAACTCTACCTCTTTAATGAAGTGTTCAGTGAGAACACATTATGGTCAAAGGCTCATTCAATGATCTCAGTTTAGTTCTGCCGCAATCGGAGAATACACCTGCAGACTCAAAAGGAATCACCCAGGAGACTTCTCATTCAGATTTCCTGAATTATAGATACTTAATGTAGTCCCTTTAAATCTTATGGCTATCAATTTATATAGAGAATAGGGCGAGTTTATATAAAAGCCTTATTTTCCATATTTTGATTGTTCTTGTTGACAGTTCTTAGTTTTAATATTCGTCTTTGACCTTACATGGGAGGCCTATATTAGCACCAGCATCACTCTCAGGATTTTTTTAACCTTATATATTTATCATAACCACTACTGTGAGATACATAAAGCATCTATTAACAAATGGCCTTACAATATTATATAGTACAAAAATTTCCACTACACGGTATAACGTGAATCGAAACGGGGCATAATGCCATCGGGCTAATGGCTCTCAATGAAGACTTTTGTGAAGATGATGAAAAATCTGAAATATTTGTCTGACTTCTTGGAAAACTGACTCGTCTTCTGAGGATAATTTTCTTAACGAATATCTATCAAATATAGTCGATTTACCACGTATCGTTAAGATCCTTTCATCTGTTTCTCAAATACCAGTTAACAAGGAGGAGTGTCAACCGGAAGAGATATCTGAAGGATTTGGATAATGCCGCTTTCTTAAATTACTATGATTTTGAAAAGAAGAAAGACATTGAAAATGAGGTTGCAGCAAACATGGAGAATGCATTCCACACCAAAGTTGAAGAGCTTGGAGAATATAATGGAAAAAGCTCATATAATTTTGAAAATGAAACATTTGAATATGACTTTAAAAATCGTCAGAGTGACTCTGCAGTTGATGACTGTGCTGGCGACTTGGAGAAGTTGGACGTTAATGCAGTCAACTACATTGATCCGTTCAAGAAACCTTTGCCCAAATTCGATATTTTTATCTATGAAGCAAGATAACCTTCTTTCTGGATTTTAATAAGATTGCTTTGCTTTAAATGTCATCCGGAGTTTTGAATAGCAAAAAATAAATTTCTTTCGTCACTTTTATTCTAAATTCATAGTATCAAGACATAAAAATTAAACAAAAAAAATATTCTGTTTAATAATTTCGATAATAATGGGTTCTAAATTTCCGCAAATTTGGAACAGATGCTTAAAAGCTGTGCCCACTGCATTATGTCGTTTAAACAGTTGGGATACAAGATCTTTTGCACGTAACTTGATGCCTAAAAGTGAAAAGGATTGCGTATGGGAAAAAAGACTTCCCAATTCGATTGCGTCACAACAACTCCAACAAATAAAAGATGACAGAAAACATGAATTTTTCACCGATGCTGTAGGCATGCAGGTATGTATTGGGTTCAAATATAATGCTTTAGATATTATCTGCAAATGCGACAACTTTTCTTTACAGAGCATGCCTTCCACGTTAACATCATTCAACCGTAAGCAATACGACGAAAACATTCGTTTGTTTGGTAAGAAACCGTCATATACGCAACACGAACGCACAGAACTGATTAACTCCGAGTTTATGGTAAGAAAAAACCGAAAATCTGTCAGAAGCGTGAGCGAGCCGGAAGATAAACCGCATAGGCCGAATTTAGGCAGGAGGGGGGAAATAGCATTGTTGCGGCAACAGTTAAAAGTTCGGCCCTTCGATTCAGAGGAAAGGAGCGATTGCCACCTAATCTACTTTCTGGCAGCGCAAAGAAAAACTGAACAGATCTCAGGATCTAATAAAGTGGCAAGACGTGAGAAAACGTCAAATCCGCCGAACAAGTCATCTGCGGTAGCTTCATTAAAACTGGCGACCAGCGTAGAAACTCGCGAAGCCACCATGAAGTCATCGACAGTGGCCACCCCTAAATTTCAGAAAGAGCCAAAAACTCTGAATCAGACTTACAAATCTCCACCGACTACAGTAACAGCCCGAGCCTCGTCAACAAAATCATCCGCAGTGCACACTCAGATACCGGTGAGCATGCACAATTCACATGGTTTGACTAAAAAGTCATTTGTCTCTGCTTCTCTATCGGCTTCCGCCGATAAACTCATGGCTGGTACAAGAAAATCGGGCAGCAAGGTTAAGTCGCAGATGTCAGTCAGCAATGCTAATAGTCAGAAAAAGGCCGCCGGAAATATGCTGCCTAATGAGATGCACAAGAGGCATCGCAATTTTTAAAATATGTATAATAGCTTCATGAAAAAACCGACTTTTGTAGGTTGAAATCTTTTTCCCCCTGTCTTCAGTACATATGTGCAGTGCGTCATATCTTTCAAGATCAACTTTCGTGTTTTTTTTATATTTCAACATTTACGTGATTTGATCAGAAACGTACAAATTCGAATAAGAGTTCAAATAAAATAATGACTAATGCTGACAATAGCAATGAAAAAGCAGATAAGAGTAAGCGTATATCTCACTTAACTGAAATCACAGGTGTTCCCATGCTTATGCGGAATATCTATTATCCGCTTGTGCCAATAATGTTGAAGCTGCAGTATCACTTTTTTTTGGAACAATCAGAAGCGATAAAACGCCATCAGTGGATACCAATGTAGAGGACGTACGTGCTCCCATTGCGCCGGTACGTGGTCAAATTATTGGACCAGGTGACAATTTCGTTGCCTTTTCTTCATCTTCTTCAAAGCGGCTTGTGCGCGCTTCCCAACATGTAAAAGTATGCCCGCTAAGTGATTTTGAGCGGGAAGGTGTTTTAATGGAGGAGCAACTGCAGGCGAAAGAAATACATGGTCCACATATCTTGAGATCATCTCGTAGTGACCTGACTAATTCAACAGTAACATCAAGGAGGCCAATAGATGGTTTTAGCCGACCAAGAACTCATCGCTTGGGCGATTTTTTTGACCACTAAGTGATTTGCGATGTGAAGGTTCCCTTTAAGCATCAAGAGCACATGCAATCAAACGCCAACAATGTCTGTTTGTAAATGTGCAAAATGACAATTACGACTCACAACGTTTTAATCAAGATCTTTGGTTGAGTTGAAAAAAGTGGTTCAACGACAGTTCAAATTTTGGCAAATCGACTCTGATACAGCGGATGGAAAGCGTTTTAATCAACTTAAACTTGCAATACATAATTCATTATCTGAAAATAGCGATGGTAGCAATGAAAAAGGTGTAAGGATGTATTCTTTAGTGTAAGAAGCTTCAAAAGTTTTAAAGGAATGCAGTCAAAAATTAGAAAGTGAACGCCACTGATGAAGTGGTTGAGTTGCATGGGCCTTCAGATACATCACTCCAAGTAGTAAGGTTATACATCTCACAACAGTATCCACACCTAGTAGAAGAAATCCTCTTTTTCTTTTTATCAACAATTTTCTGAATACCTTAGCTTCTCTGGATTAAGATGACTTCTCAATGGTTAAGTGAATGGTTTGCCCTGTCTGAAATGAATTGGCTCTTTATGAAATTGAAAATATGTAACTGGCGTCTGAACTGCTACAATCGAACTGTAACTGTACAATACATAATACTTGATTTGCATTTCAATGTTCAGCTGTCTTATTAAACAAAATTCCTGGTTATTTAAGTTTTGGACAGTTATTTTCTGGAGACACAATTTTGTTAATAAGCCAATTAAAGAATTCATAACAACAATATAAATTAAGTGTTTTTTTTTTCCTTATATACTCATTTACAATTCAATCAATCTATTATTCTATACATTCCGATACAAAAAAAAGGTTATGTCATGTATTTGTTAAAAATGGGCATAGACACATCAATTGGTTTCACCATTCTTGGTGTTGTTGTAAACTCATTTTTAGGGGAATAAGTGTCAAATACCGAAATGGCAAATAGAGAAACACTTTGAGGTTCTGTTAACTATGTTAACAATTCTCAGCTTTGTTATCCTCCTCATGTTTCTTCTCTAAGGATATAAGAGTTCCTTTACATGACTTTTTGTGATTTTTTCTTTATTGCTAGTTATGGTGTTAATTTGATTTTTTCAATATGATGATATTGCGCTCCCTGATTTCTTGTGGTAGCTTTTTCTATGTGCAAAATTAACCACGAAATTACACACACAAACACAAAATAGTATGCATGTAAAAGGTGCAAAGAGACAAAGAAACGAATAAAGGAAGCAAGGATGAATGACAATAATGGATGCAAGGAAGGTTGGTAAGCGCAGGAATTATTTTTGACATATAACTGATATATCAATAGTTCAAGAAAATGCTTTTTGACTCAACATTTGGTTTGTCTGAAATGAGTGCTGAAAGAAGCACACCATGCTGTGACTTCCTTCTCTAATTCCAGTAATTTGCAAATTGCTGAAATATTTAGACTTCACCTGTCTGCAGGCTATTAAATGTACATAGTGTAGATAGATCCCTATTGCTATGAATTCATATTTTATTAGTTAAATTCCAAATAAATGTATATGCACATAGTGCAGTCCCCAGAATCAACTAATTAATTGGTGGATAGAAAGCAAATTCTTAAGAGTCTTTAAGATTGGCTAGAATTGCCATAGAAACTGTCTGTATGTTTGCCTACCAACAATAAAAAACCCTGCTGTGTTCCTGCCGCATCTACCCTGCTTAAGCAGTCAATGTGTAAATAAATTCAAAGTTAATAATACGAGCATTGAAAGCATTACTGAATAAGATTATGAATGTCACTCTAATTGTTTTAAATACTCTATGTAGAGATCTTCTGATGATTGCAGCAAACTAAAATTTCTTTAATATTTTCATTAGTTTATTTGGTGTTTAATTTTCTGTTTGCAATATTTTGTTGTTTTTTTTTATTATAGTAGCCTTTGATTTTAATTTTTTTAACTCACAATTGTAATTTATTTATTTAGTATTGATTTCCATCTTGGGAAAAAAAGAATTTTGTATAAAAAATTTAAAAGATGAATTTTGTTTTTATGTACGCCCGATGCGTCCACGCAATTTTATATCCTTGGGATGCGATGATATTAACGGTTACCACTAACGTGGCGAAATGTGTGGGTGATTACATGGGTAAATATATACACAATAATGCTATAAGCAATTCTATAGTTGAATGCATAAATTTCTTAATTTTAGGATTAAGTAATACTGGGTATTTTTTAGTAACATTCATCAGCAGTGGTCTCATAATGGCTGGTAAATACATTTTTAATCGCTATAAGGAACGTAACATGCAACAGGCACTCCAGCCGCAACTGCAGCCACAACACCAAAGAAACTGATTTTGGCAACCAAGAAATTATAGTCTGGACCGAATATATTTTTAAACAATCCGCTGACTCATCAGGAGTCAATTTTAAGACCTGTCAATCAGATTCCCTGAACTAAAATTTTTTTGTATCATTTTTTGCATTAATAATTAGAAATATAAAATTTGTTTGTCATTGTTATGTCTTTTGTGTTTATCTATTGGGATGCAATTGTAATCGTAACTTCCAAAGTATATCAAAGGTCCATTCTGTGACTTCACTTGTAAAGCGAATGCTCTGTTATGTATACATCATAAAATGTAACCAAAGGAGATGTAAAAAGATTCTACGAAGTACCTAAAATATTCATATAGATTCTTCGGTCTATCAATAAGACGAGCCAAGAATTGCAAATAGGAACAGCTGTTATTGAGGCAGCATTTCAACAATTATGAATTCAGTTCTAAGATCTTAAGAATCGCATTTTGATTGGCAAAGTCGGAAATTTCTACAGCCAACATCATCAGTTGAGCCATCAAATGCATGATTATTTTGTGGTTTGACATATCCAAAATTTTTTATAATCCAAAAGTAATTTGTGACTAATATTTTCACTATATGATGATCTAAAATCAAAGGTAATTTTATTCTTATGAGCACTCAAAATCACAAAATGATTACTTTTTTTGTAGAATGTTGTTGTCTGGCTTAGTAACGGGTTGAAGTGTGGGGCGCTTGATTGGTATGTAAACAACAAGAATCTGCTGTCACACACAAAGCATATATATACATGCTTCTTGGTATTGCATCCTCTCTTATTGTATTTCAAGATAAAAATATATTCGTATTTCCAAGGGCGTTGATGACAGTAATTAATATTATACTATTTTATCCATATGTTCACTCATTTTGTGAAACACGCTTATCAGAAAAGTATCAAAGTATAAGCGAATTCAAAAAACGCTATTATGAAATAGTTGCAAATGGTTGCAAATAGTTGCAGAAGGCGATGCTTCCTTCCAGTTACATAGCACTGCTGGACGAAGTGTTTTTTTTTATAATTTTCTTCATTCAGTTGTGAATGATATGCAGTCTAAAAGCAACGACATTATAAAATGCAGGGGTCACATACGTAAAATTTTGAATGCACCTGAAATTATTTACAATGAAATTTTAAAGGAGTGTGTGGAATTAGCACATGAAGCTTCCTTCGATATTTGTGTGCCCAGAGTTGCAGAAAAGCAACAAAATAGGAAGAACCCTCCTTTTAGAACGGCAAGCTAGACTTACTGACATCTGCACTCAAGCAAAGATTTTCACAGGAAAATAATGCAGCATTTAATTTAACTGCTTTACATCCAGCACATATCCAACGCCGTGGCTTGAAATATTTCAAATCTCGAATTTGTAATGCAATTACATTATAAGATATTGGAGGTATGGAAAATATATTTGGTATAAAGACTGGCGTAACAAAGAACCAGCAGATTTAATTTCAGCTTACGAAAATGTAGATTTTTATCCAAAAATTCAAGAAGCAGTTGGCATTTTGCTTGCGCTACCATGCACTACGGCATCGGTAGAGAGTTCCTTCAGTACCCTAAGAAGAGTAAAAATATGGCTAAGGACTATGATAATTTATGAAAAACACACCTAGAATGCTTTTGAAATTTTACTCGAAAACTTAAATCTAATGATGTCTAACAATAGCATTGATATGGGAATAAGTAAGATATCTACATCATTGAACTATGAAATATAAAAGTTAAAAAATCGATCAAAAAAAAAATTAGAAACCGAAGTGTTTTAGTCATGTGTTAACGGTAATTCCACACCTTCTCATTTACAATCTGTACATAAGTATATATATATGCATACATACATATATCTGTGTGCAAATTCCGCTATTTTTCTCTTGTTTTTATTTCGTTTTATTTATTTCCATTTTTATGTTTGTAATTGATTTCATTTTACATTGAAAAATATCAAAATAGAGAAATTGTAAAGTCAATAGAGAAAATAACATTATATTTTTTCTATAGCATTGAATGCAAATGGAAATGTCGATGCTTGTCAAAATCAAAAACTTCTGTTTGCTATTTTTTTTATAGTTATTTTTTGTTGTTTTGTTCTGTTGTTATTCTTTCTGCTTTGGTGACCATTTTCATCGAAATGAAAAAAATAAATACAATGAGAGTGCAGAAAAAAAAAGAAGATAAACAGAAAAACCCGGAAAAAAAAGGATTAACTAAAAGGGCGATGAAATGAAAATACTCTAAATGCGCGCTTTTACACAAACAACACGAATGACTACTGACTGAAGGCTAACAACTTTCATTCATTCATTCATTCATTCATTCATTCATTCAACATGGCTTAGTTGGGCATAGCATCGCATGGAAAAGCATAGCATACTTTTAGGCAAGAGACGAATTAATGGACATGGAAAAAGGCTTCATTTGAATGAATGGCAGCTGCTGGTTTTTAGCATTGGAAACTTACAGTAGCTAAGCTGAGACCTAAGCTTAAGTAAGGGCAGGCAGGCAGTCAGGCAGGCAGGCAATACGCGGAACAAAAGTACGACCAATGCAAGGTCATAGTGCGTCATCGTCATCAACATCCACACCATGGTAATCATCATCATCATCATCAGTGTCATAATCACATTGCCATAGTAAGTAGGCAATGTTGTGTGGTGTTGAATTGAGATTCATCGTCAGCTAAACTAGACGCGTGCCAAGCAGAAAATAGCGAACCGAAAAACCATCTAACAAACAAACAAACAAACAAAGGAACCAAGGATTCAAGGAACGGACGTATGAATGAGCGAACGCAGTGAACGAATATAATCACAAGTTAATCCCTTGTGTAACTTTCGAAAACTCAAAACTGTGCGAAAAATCACAAACGAACGAAGGATACACAAATGTATTACAATAGAAAGATAGACATAGAAATAAGAATGGGAATGGAAATGGCCATGTGAAATAGAAATGGAAATGGTTATGGTGGATACATGAGTTCAGTTTAGTTCAGTTCAGTTGAGTTGAGTTGTGTTGAATTCAGGTTGATGATGATGCGGTCGGTATACATAGGTAGGTAGGTAGGTAGGTAGGTAGGTAGGTACGTAGATAGATAGATATTGTACAATAGTACAATACTATAGACGACGGCATTGCCATTGCTGTGCCGAAGTAGATAAGGCGAAAGCACAAAACTAAAGCATACTTTTGGGGCCAAAATATCAACATCATTGCAACGCGACACAGATCAACAAGAGCTCAACGATGGCTCAGCATTAAAATCCGCACAAAATTCACATAGACCCACATAGCAGTAATAGCAGTAGATTTCCAGTTTGAATTTGATTCAAATAGAACGTTTCATTTTTGGTTTCATCAAGTTGGTTGGTGGGATTTAACTTAGCTTTCGTTTCGTTCAGTTCGGTTCAGTTTGGTTCAGTTCAGTTCAGTTCAGTTCAGTTTGGTTCAGTTCAGTTGAAGTCAGTTCAGTTGAATCGAATCGAGAGTTAAGTAAAGGTTTTTATTTTTTTATTTTCACAGGAAAAATGTAAATTTTGCTTGACTTTTAGGATTCGATTGAGATAAATGTATGTCCTCTACCACCATATAATGTATCTATGTAGGTGATCGTATGTGTGAGGATGCGTGAGTGAATGTATGTATTGTAGTGGTTTCAAGCACCATAACTTTTACTGAGAATGATGATGATGATGACGACAATGAAACATTTTGCAACATTTTGTGGCAGCACCAACTTTATTCATTCATTCATTCATTCATTCTTTCGTTCCTTCTTCCTGTATTCCTTCATTCAATCATTCCATCATTCTATCATGTATTCCTTCGTTTTATCGTCAACTAACAAAGTTATTTGCATTGAAATTTACAGGCACCACCATCTACCATCACCGCACCATCAACAGGGGAACATCAGGTGAATAAAAATAAAAGGTTCAATTTGGGCGCAGCAACAACATTAATAAAACGTGCCGATGGGTTAGTGGATGGGCTGATCTGGTTAACTTTAGCTAAGCTTAATACACTCAAGCAGAAAAGGCAGTAAAAGGAAACGGGGCATAACACAGAAGGAGGCCATAACATGGCATGTCATGTCATGGCTGGGCTCCGCTTCGCTTGGTTTGGCTTGGCTTGGCTTGGCTTGACTTGGGATGAGTGATGTGAAGCGATGAGGTGTTGAATCAAAGTGGGTGAATTGGTGGTTGGATTGGTGGCTGGATGGATGAAGTTGGATAAAGAGTTATACAAATTGCTTTGCTGGCAAGTTATAAAATTTTATTAGGCATGTAAAAGTAAACAAACACACGCAATGTTTTCAGTATATCTTTATAGTACATGTATCTATGTATATTTGTGTGTGTGTGTGTGTGTGTATGCAATGAAGCCTAAGGTACGATGAAGTCAGCTTGAATTTCTTCATCTTAATTACTTCATTACTCTTCTTAATTTAACTTCAATCAATTAAAACGCATAGATTTCATACACATACATATGTACTTGTAGTTGTACTCAAACACACACAGATTTATATACTTGTATGTGTGTATATAAATAATACTCATTTCCTGTAGTCCTTATTATGCGTTTTATTTTCAATAAGCAACACTTCCATTTCACTTCCTCAGCCTTAATTGCAGCTTTACACAGTAATTCAGTCAGCATCAGGAAGCCAACAAGCCCTAGAATGTTTGCTCCATATTACTGTGTGAGTGGTGTGAGTGCCGAAGCGTATGTATGCAGCACATCCGTTTCCGCTTTGATGTTGTTTTGTGCAAAAACAAGAAAAGAACCTTAATTTCTGTTCCACCAAAAACCATCATACACCTTTCACATCACGAGTCAAGGAAATGAACAATTTGCTCATTGAATGGCATCTACTAGTACACAATATTTTCAAATCATCTATCTTAATATACGCTAAATTTCATTTGTGTCATGTTCGGGAAACTTCTGTTAGAAGATAAGATAAGAAATAACTGCTCTGACTAATCCATTCTTCACATATGTAAGTTAACATCCACGTCTCTGCGCCTGGGTAGCGGTACTTCGGCAGCGCAGTTGCTGCCAATATTATTTTATGATTTCGTGGTAGGTGAAATATTTAGTCCGAAAATGAATGCTCTGGCTTCCTTCTCTAATTCCCTTCCAGTAATTTGTAATATTCTAGGAATTAAATACACACATAGTGCAGCCATCTGGATATAAATTGCTGGAAATTCACATTCATTAGTTAAATTCCAAATAACCTATGCACATAGTGCAGTCCCCGGAATTTAATTTCTTATTTTATACACAAGTATTCAATAGGGCCCCTCGAAAGTATGATTCATTACAAATAAAATGATAATACTGCAAATAAAAAATTTTAGCTGAAATTCGGGAATAGAATTTAAATACAAAAACACATTTCTATTGCTTGCGGATTTTTTTATTTTTTGAATTCTTTTTTTTCTATTATTTTGCCCAATTTTACATATATTTTTTCCCCCTTTTTTATATATATATTTTTTCCCTTTTTGGCCCCTGTAGGCATGTGATTTTTTTTACTGATTTTGCGCCTTTTTGCTTGTTAAATATAATTCATGCTTTTGTGCTCAAAATTTCCACAATAAAATCAAGTTGTTTAAAATTGCTGAGCACGCATATTCACTAAAAAATTCCATTCAACACAAAAGAATGAACACGAAACTTTTGATTTTGATTTTGATTTCATTAAAAGATGACAAAATATCCTGCATGAAAATCATTTTAAATAAGAGAATTTAAATGAAATGTTTTTAAGAGAGATCTGCTGCTTTGAGATACTAAATTCCTATTTTTTTTTAGGTTTAATTAATTTTATTTTAATTTTAGATTCATCAAAGATTTGATTATCACACATGTCTAGTCCGACCATGTGTTTTCTATTCTATTTTCTATACATATATTGAACTAGCATAGCCCGGCGCGCGTTTCTGCGGTCCCGTCGTGATGTTAGCGTGCGTGTTTATGTGCCTCTTCTCAAATGTTCGAATGTTCTCGTTTCGATAGAGTGTCATATAAGTTAAACTTTAAGACATGATCAAACAGAAATGGAGTTCTGAAGCAATGAGCTTTTTGTGTGGTAGCATAATGAACTTACAGTAGAGTCAAAATTAAAGCACTTCTTATTAAAAAAAAAAGTGAAAATATATAAAAACTTGCTAGTTGCAACAAAGTGGATAGCATATAAACATTCTTCATGAGGATATAAATAAACACGCCAACTGTCATGCTGATCGGCCAAACGTTGTTAGAATGAAAAACCGTTAAACATTTTTTCTCGTCCTATTTTATATATATAAATAGATCTATGTATCTATTTACATATGACATAGTATAATCAAAGCAAGAATCTATAAAATAATTATAATTATTGAAGTTAAACATTCTTAGGCGGCGATAAGCAAAAAGTTTGAATGAAATGAAAGAAAATTGTAACGTTTTTAATGATTTTTTATGGACGGAATTGGATGGTATTGATCTGGACAACGTTTACTTTCAGCAAGACGGCGCTACGTGCCGCAACGAAATCATTGATCTTTAACGGGAAAAGTTTCTGGACCGAAGAGGTGATCCCAATTGGCCACCGAGATCTTGTGATTTAACACTTTGCGACTTCTTCCTTTGGGGTCACGTAAACAGCCCAGCGTCGATTCAAGACCTCAAAGATGGAATTCGTGAGGCTATCGAGGACATAAGGCAGCCACTTTGCGATTTGGTTATGGCAAATTTCATAAAAGGATATGGTCCTGTAAGGGTGGTATTGGTGGCCATTTGGCTGATGTTGTTTACCGTTATTAACGGCATACTCTTATCTCTTTATAAAGAAATAAACATCCGATGATTTATCTCAAAAAATTACATTTTTCTTTGATTATCAAAATAACACCTCTTTTTGGAAAACCCTGCATATTAAAACTAAATGTATCACAAGAATTTTTGGAAAGATTTATATTTCTATATTTTTGTGGCATATATGTAAGTTTAGGTCTGACCGATGTTAATGGACAAAATAATGAGTAATCATTTCTTCTTACTTTCAATTCAACATTGACGTTCTCCCTCATTATATGCACTCAATTAATATTGTGTCGAACTTCGAAAATCGTAATAAAGTACTAGTTTCTAGTGATTTTTATTTGGTAACAAAGTAGGCTTCACAAACTTTAGACACAACGATGTCAAATTATTTTTTCAAATAAGTTTGTCACTTTTGACAATCGACACGATAAACACACTTATATCTTGTAAAAAATTAAAATATTTTATACTATGCCGGTGCGTAATACTTTGATATCCGTTTTGCGGTTTTTACGAATTATTTACGAAGCGGCAGAAGATGATGGGGTAGCTGTACAGGCAGCACCAGCAGAAGCTCCAGCAGGAGCACCAGCTGCAGCACCAGCAGAAGCTCCAGCAGGAGCACCAGCAGCCGCACCGGTAGCAGCACCAGCAGAAGCTCCAGCAGGAGCACCAGCAGCCGCACCGGTAGCAGAAGCAGCATTATCTCCGGTATCGGATGCAGCACTAGCACAAGCTTCATCACCGCAACCAGAAGAAGCACCAAAACCGGGAGCGGCGGCAGCACGTGACATGTGTGGTGATGCAACAAGGGCGGCGAACGAATCTGCAGAAATTGAATTGGCACAGTTGTCAAAAACGCATAAAAGAAAGGGTGCCCCGTCTGAAGCTGATTCACAGCACAAGAAGCCGAAGCCGAATACCTCAGATTAGTATCTAGAGCTAATAGAGGAAATTGCAATATTATTTTGCATTTAAGTACATGCATTACTTCCACAGATGCTCACAAAAAAAGGAAATCTATTTTGTTTAAAAGTTTTTGTCTCCATACGGTTTGTATTTAAAATGGTTTACACTGGTGCATGTTTGAAAAAGATAATTAATTTGGATAAAAAACGTGTAAATTTGTAAGTATTTCGTTTAATATGTCGTAGAGGAAATTTGATATTCAAATACACCATACACGACGTTTTTCTTCAACAGCAACTAATGTCATTATATGTTTGGCATAATCGTAAGGCGTGCGATTATTCGTGTGTGAAATAAGAAAATTAATTTGGATAAAAAAGTAAGTATTTCGTTTAATATGTCGTAGAAGAAATTTTTATATTCTTCTATACCATAAACGACGTATTTCTTCAACAGCTACCATTGTCATTATATGTAAGGGATACTCGTAAGGCGTGCGATTATATTCTTTTTTTTCATATTTAAAATAAGATATTGTTAACTATATTTTATATTTAATGCGATAAAAATAAAATGGAAAATTCCTTGGTTTTATTTGTCACAAATTTACTAATAACTACTACAATCCGCGACCAGCTTATTCAACATAAGCATATTAAACTTATGTGGGTCCCTGGCCATGCCAAAATACTTGGCAATGAACTAGCTGACTCCCGTGCTAAGCTCGCCTTAAAAGAACCATTAGACACAGCTAACTTACTTGAAAAGGCCGACATCCTCCGTTTAGTTAAAGCTCATATACGGGAGAAAGACCGGATTTCATGGGTTAACGCAAGTCACCACTACAAGCGTTTAAACCCGAGTGCTATCACTCCAATTTATCCTGCCGAATGCCACCGTAATGCAATAAAATTATTCGTCTGCCTCCGACTCGGCCACACCTCCCTCGCTCATCAACACCTATTGTGCGGCCGCAACAATGATACATGTCCTCTCTGCAATGACGTTGCAACTGTGGAACACCTGCTCTCAGAATGCAATGCAACACATCACCTTCGAGTCCAAACCAAAATTAACATGACAGAGCTCCAGGGCAATCCAAATCTTAGCAACATAAACTCGATCTATAATTTTTTTAATTCTACTAATTTGATAAATCTTATGTAACTAATATAAATTAATCTTTTACTTCAATTTTATTTATCTAAGAGCTGAAAGCCATGGCAGCTAGCGCTCTTAATTTTAAGTAGTATAAGAATTTATTTTTTTTTATTCTACTTCTTAATAATATTGTCGTATTGTATAAAATTTGTGCAAAAGTCGGAAAAATCTCAATAAAAGACAGATTACAGTTAGAATAGCTAATGTGCGAAGCAATGCCATAGCATTGCAGTTTGTTATTATTAATGATATTTCTGAAAGAATTATACTGTGATGAGAGTTATAATTGGAGTTTATTCTAACTTTAAGCGAATGACTAACTGCAACAAAGCTAAAGAATCTAAAAATATGGATTTCGGAAACATAAATATGGAAAATTCACCGGAAATGTCGGAAAATAAAAAAAAATACTGTATCTCACTCAGTAGTGGAGTTTCACTTTTGACACCTGTATGGTACTACACGCGCATTTTCTTTTTGATATTTTATTGAGAAAAGTTTTGGTATGATTGTAATTAAGTGATGGTTATACGAGTATCTACAATACCAATTCCGTTTCTAAGATTCCTGGCACATGTTTTGTTCTACACCTACATTTTTTATAAATAAAATACAATTGTCTGTTTGTTTGTTTGTTTGTGTGGGTATCACATGAAAGCCACACATTGGTTTCAAAAGCGAATTACTGAAAAATAACAACCTTTATTGTGTGTAACATGTAGCGTTTATTTCACCAAAATCGACATACAGAATCAAAAGGAATTAATTTTTTTAATTCAAACACTATTATTTGATCGTTTTATGTTTTGATAGTTCTTGCATATTGTGCTGTTATTGTTATTTTTGTATGTTTTTTCTCTCATTTATTATTAACTGTGTACGAACAAGCTTACATATTACGCTCTTCGTTCTGTAAATGTTTATAGTCGCCAAAACATAATCGCTTTTTATCACATAGCAGGCAGGAAAACGTCTGCCCAGGTCAACTATTGTAGCATGTAATAAAATCGAAACTACAGTCGAATCGCAATAATTCGTGCCCCGATAAATCGAAAACCTCAATAATTCTTAACAAAGTGCTGGTCCCTTGAAAACATTTCGATAATTCATAAAACTTTCATACGTTTTGGTCCCCTCATTAATTCGTATTTTTATTTGCAGTTCAAAGAACAAAAAACCTCTTATAAATCGTAATTCATTTCTGAAACCTCTTATAATTCGTAATGAAAATTAAAAAAAAACAAATCGTTATCAGTTTACCGTTTTGTCGCATTCATGTCGCCTTACAGATTGCACTTTGTTTGTTTGGTTTGTTTTTTTTAGTGCTTATTTCATGCAAAACATTCAAAATGTCAAACAAACGCACGCATAAAATATGTTGAATGACACCATGAAAACTACAAATCGAAAGATATTGGTATTCATGGACAATTGTATGGCGCACAATAGGACCCTTATCTAAGCCACATAAAAATAAAGTTTTTGCCAGCAAACACCACTTTCAAACTGCAGTCTCTTGACCAGGGCTTTATAAAAAATTTTTAATCATTATACTGCAAGGAAATGGTTATTAATCTTGTTCACAGCATTGAAGACAAAAAGAGTTTAAATGTAGGCTATTTACGGCAATGCAAATTGCTTATAAAGCGTGGACTAGTGTCAACGCAGCTTGTATTCAAAACTGCTTCCGTGCTTGTGGTTTTAATAAAGATACCAACGAAAATTTAATTCACGACGAGCAATTGAACATAGATCATCTATGCAATCGTATATCTGAAAACTCTAAAAATGTCGCCCTATTCGGTGAATACGTGAATGTTGATAATGACGTGGCTGTATCCGGTATGTTCACAGACAACGATATTTTGGAAGAAGTTACGGCTATCAATAATGAGAGTGATGAGGATAAGCGCCGATGAAGAAGTATGTACTTATAATGAATAAACAAGCAAAATCGGCCATTCAACAAGTTCGATACTATGTTTCAAATCATGATGTCGAAAAAAATGTTTTTGATTGTTTCATAAGTTTGGAAAACTCAATTGAAGAGATAGGTGAAAAACCTCAAACTTCTTTAAACCTTAATCTTTCTCTTTGTAATTATTTTATGGTTTTGTTTTTGTTTTTACTTTTGTATTAAATTAATAGTATGTAAGATGTAAATACATATGTAAATTGAGTTATAATGTTCTAATGAAGTTAAAAAATATGTGAAAATGAACTGAAATGGAAAGGCCCCGTTAATTCGTATTTTTGTTTTTTTTTAACATCGATAAATCGAAATCTCGATAATTCGAAAACCTCAATAATTCGTAAAAAATTCTGTTCCCATGCAATTACGAATTATCGCTATTTAGCTGTATTTGCAAATCTTCAGTGTAAAATCTCAAAACTGATTGAGAGTTTTAGTTTGCATTCATAAAAATAATACGAAACTATTTTAAATTGCTTAAATATAAATTAAGTGAAATCCAAAGTCGCTGGATTCCACTCAGCGGGTATACGAAAAACCAAAGACAAATCATTTGAAGAGATCGAAATGCAAAATATCATCTTCTAATTGGCTTCCTTTTTTTTAACCAATGGCACTAATTACAGAAGAATCATGTCCAACAAATAAAAATGAGAAATTCTTTCAGGATCAATTAATTAATAAATATTGCCTACTGAACTGAGAATCTTTTGAATATCAGCAAAGTTAACCATCCATCCCCAAAAAAGCTTACAACACAAAGGATACCCACAGAATTATATATGTATTATTATTATTAAGGCCATTCACACCTACTCGGTATTGTCGTATTCTGTAAGTGAACAAAAAACTAACGAAGAAAAGGCTGTGAACACTGCAGTACACTGTTCGTGAAAATTTCAATTCAGAAAAGTGGTTTATGTATATGTAAATGTACCAGAGTCCAGTCGTTAATGGACGTTTAAAAGAAAAGAGCGTATCTTACATAAAAGAAACACTGCCTCTCACAAAGTTTTTGTTGTACCACATTTCTACCCAGGAATGCACAAAAAACATTGCATTTCATAGGCTGAGGTCTAGTAACATTCGGTATTTCAGTGTGTACATTTTATTGTAACTACTTTTATTCAAGCAATATTCTTTTCTAGTAGTTTTCTTGACAAGTTATGTGGCAATCTTTGATAAGAGTAACTAAATAATATCTTAATTATATACCTCGAGTGCAATCCAGTATATAAAAGTGGTTGTTTTCCATGCCTGTTTCTAGAATTATTGCATAGGTTGGTGTCAAATTTAACAATTTCAAAACTTTTTTGATAAAATATCGTTGCATTTTATTCACCTGATCAAAAAAGGCATAACTCCATACTTGAGCACCGAATTATATATTTTAATATCAGAATGGACTGTATAATAGTTTTGTTAAAAATATGACCAAGATATGGGGACACTGACAATGAGATAGTGATAAGACACCTGAAGATAAACCAATGGCTGGACCAAATCCTCCAACATTATTTATACCGCCAGTTTAAAATATAACTAAAATGACTAAAAATTTGACAGCAGTAATATCAAGTGAATCTTTTACCCACAAGGTATTATCTAAAGATGGCCAAGTTTGTGTAGTAGTTAAAGGTATTAAATCCTATCGAAAAGCTCATAACCAATTAAGATGAAAAAGAAATACTGGTATATCACACCTATCAGTTAAAGAAAGAGCGTGATGATGAATGCCTTCATAATTCGACACCTTTTGACAGAGGAATGAGTTTAAATGATCTCGGACACAAAGTTTGGTATATTGTAAGCGCCAAGAACAGAATTACAAATGAACCAAGCACCAATAATTAAGTCATATTCAAACAAATCAGTTTCTAGTCATATTCACGAGCCGCGAGCAACGAACTCACCCAAAGTAAGCTGCACGGTACGCGGCAATTCATGAACATGGAGTTTAGGCCGTGCCGAATATTTGGCGAAAAATTGGCCGAACCTTCGGTCGGTGCTTAATAATACTACATTTTCATCAAAATTTCAACTCAAATTGTATTGAAAATGTTGTTCATCATGTATGGGGACATCAGTGAAGAATTCACAGAAATTATAGCATTTAGTGTGGTTAGGCAATTCAAAAGTATAAAAACTCTTAAGAAAGAAAGAAAAGGGAAATAGAAAGGGAAAGAAGCACAAAAATCAAAAGCAGAAACACAAAAATCAGTTGAGTTGGGGGCAATAAAATGTTTTTTATATTTTTTTTTATTTTGAAAATCAATTGTCTGTGTTACCTACCAGGAACATCATGATTCATGGGCCATGTTTGGTGTTTAGCTTTCAAAACCACACACATACACACACAGTTACTCATTCATACATATATATGTACATATGTATCTATAAACTCACTGTCTCTCACACTGCGTATGCTGATACATAAATCATTTTCATTTTAAATAAAATGTAAAAATTTGACAATTTTTGTGTAACGCTTAACTTCATCCTGCGGCATTTTACAAGCAACCAAATTACAAACACATAGATGCTAACATACGCACACACACACACACACACACATACTTTTGGATACAATCTTGTCTTCATTTTTGGCAATAAAAACTTGGTCGTTTCATCTGTTGTTGTTCATCTTCATCATCTTGTTTTTTTTTTTCGTTTGGTTCTTTATCATTTTCTCACACACACACAACATTCTTGTGTTCTTATGCAATGCACAGAAGTCATGTTTCTGACACTTTAACTTCAAGACAATTCTCAACTTCTTAAAGCAACAAGAACAGAAAAATATGAGAAAAAGAAGTGAAAAAGAGAGAGGGAAATTAAAGAAACCACCAAATAAAATGAGGCGCTGAAAAACCCCTTTCATTCCGAGGTGTTGCTCGTGCATGTTTCGCATGCGAAATTAGTTCATAGCAGAAGAAAAGAAGTTGTAAAGTAATGAGAAAAAACCCAAGCAGAAAATGAACGTGAGTTTCGAAAAAAGTGTGGATATAAAGTATGGAAAAATGAAAAAAATATGGAAAAAATAAAAAAAACCTTTGAAACGAAGTTGGAAATATATGAACTATGAAGTAGTAGCAGAAGTGGTAGAATTTACTGCTGTGTCTTAGTGAAATAAAAGGAATGAAGAAGGAATGGAAGGAGGTGTAAGGGAGTTGTTTTAGTACATCTTCTGAAATTTCTTCATTTGTTAGTCGTGCTGATGCTGCTGCTGCTGCTTCTTAAAGGTAAGTTTGCGCCTCAAATTATGCTACTCAACTCAACTCAACTCAACTGAATCTAAATTCATACAACATTCCATGCCTTTCGATGCGATCTAATCCATGTATGGTTTGGAATCGCCGAACCTATGAAGAATGCTAGAAGGTGAGTGAGTAAATGCACCAAAGCGCAATTTAATAAAATCATTCCACAACTGAAAGTATCTGTGAGTGTGTGTATCTAGATATCAGTATGCAGTACGCAAAAGAGAAATGAACATCAACATTAACAACGTGGGTGGATGGTTGACTCATTGAAAACTAGCTTCATTATGTGGTACTTTTGAAAACCGCTGACGTTAACCATGAATGGCGGTGGATCCTGGTACCACGCCGATGATGGGTAGATGGGTGGTTAGTTGAATGGTTGAGTCTTCTTGGGTTGTCAACAGCTACAGTTTTACATATGTTTGTGTATATGATAAACTTTGATGAAGCCTAAAATCACGCAATATATATATTTTTTTTGCTTAGCTAACGAATTCTTAGCAAATGAAGCAAGGCAAGCGACCTAACGACCGAGGGTTTCTTTATCTCATTCTCACTTCTTTCTCTTAGTTCTATAATGTCAATGTACATGAGAAGCATTCAAATTAATACACATACACATATGTGTGTATGTGTATGTGAAGCAACAACAAATTTGTCACCGACAATTTTCATTAATTTAAAAAGCTAAATAAATTCACGCAATCCAACAAAAACAGAGTTCATGCTTTCATTGAAACTGATGACTGAAGTTGGGGTTGGGGTTCGAACCAGCACTAAGACTGAGTCAGAGGATGGTTATAACCTCAAAGAACTGGGAAAAAGGCAACAAAACCTATGTGTCTAGATACTTATGTGTATCTGTGTGTATATTATTATGTTAGTTTGTGAGTGTGTGTATGTGTGTGTAGGTTTGTGTTTATGCGTAAAAAGGCATAAAACATGAAACTGATGTTTTTCAATACATTCATTTTAAGATAAAATAAAAGGAACAAGAAATAATGAAGAATAGACGGGATAAAAGGGGAATAAACCAATGGACAAAGAGATGAAGGGATAATGGTATGCATCAAAAGAAGAAGGAAGTAAGTGTGCATGTAAGTGAAAGAAATGGCAAAGAATAGCTTTGAAATGGAAAAGGCTAGGTAGGTAGGAAAATAAAGCAATAGATGAAAAGCATAGTAAGTATTTTGAAAGAGGACAAGGTGGGAGAGGAGTCGGAAAAGAAGAAGGTTATACTATTGACTATGATACAAGCGTAAAAACAACATAGTCAGTCTGAAAATGGTCAGGATACAACAAACAGAAACAGCAACAAAAAGGAGCAACAAACAACAATTTAATGTTGTGAATACACATGTATGTATGAGCATATATCATCCATTTGTATTCATACACGGGCATAATGTATGTGTTTCTTATCTGTGAGAATGTCTGTGTGTGTGTGTGTGTGTGTGTGTGACACGGTTACTCAACTTCCTTCCTGTTTTCAATTCATGTTTTCTCTCTTATTATTGTACTCTACTTTCTTTACTTGTAGAAAAGAAAAAACTTGATTAATTAAAGAAGACATTAGAAAATGATTCCCTGAAGGACCTAAAAAAGTGTTTAAAAACTCTGAAATAAAAATCGAAGCATGTCAAAATACACGACTGCCAATTCACTAACTAAATCAACTTATTTTTCCTTGCCTTTAAATTTTATTAAATTAATACTAATATTATAAAGTGGTAATATTTGTTTGGATGTTATAGGTAATCATTGAAACTACTGTTCCGATTTTAAAAATTCTTTCACCAGTAGAATGCTACGGTGTCACTGAGTGTCATGGGCGCTATGTGTATAAGTAAAGTTATTTTTATGATTAACTGAAATATCCGGCCAGGTGCCCAAATAAAATAATAAAAAACTGTATAATGCCACTCAAACTGTGCTCTTAGCTGATACTCAAACTGTGTTTTTTGTTGATACTCAAACTGTAACAGAGATAATAGAGTGATGCCAAGTAAGGAAGCATATCTGATGTCTGGCATTTGGCGCCGTTCGGTTTGTTTGGATGCAAACCGTGTTAGGCTGGGTCGAGTACGCTAGTATGAAATATTGTATTCTTATTCGAATCTTTACTAATATCACACAGAGAGAATATTGAGTATATGAATGAGCAAATGTTGACTTTGAGGAGATCGAGCAACTGTTTTTGTTTCTCAACATTAAGGAGAATGACTGCGACGAGTTCATAATTACTTAACCACTAAATATACTGTTATTATTTGTAAACATAAAGGGTAACAGAATGTGGATGTGCATAAGGAAGAGAGTGGAAAGCAAAATGTATAAATTCTTGAGTGAAGTAGGATCATTCATCTTAAAATCGGAACAGGGGGGCATAACAATAGATATTTCTCTGTGTGTTTTTGTACGAATTTATTTTTTGTTTTGCTTTAGTTTAACTGTATTTGTTGTACTATGTAAAGAAAGGGTATTAAATCTTCGGTGAATTCTAAGTTAATAGTGATGCGTTACTTTTATCATCAACCAACAACCAATAACAAAAAGGATACTGCTTCCTGCTGCTAAAAGAAGTCTCAAGTCTCATGTTACCTACACTTGGCTTCGCATCACCTCGCTTGGTTTCAATTCGCTTCGCGTCTCTTTTGAGTTTACTTTGCCATGCGTGAGCGGGGGCCAAGTTTAGTTTTGTTCAGTTTAGTTTCCTTTCGCGACTCGCATTTCACCTTTCACTACTTGGGTTCTTATTCTCCTGCGTGCTTTTATTCTTGTTGTCGTTGTTATTCTTAGCCTTTCACCCCGCCCACCAATTTCCATTTCCCATCCACAGTTGCTACTTCATGTTGGCATCACTTTGCTTTCGGTTTGTTTCCTGTAATTCAGCATTCATGCTAATAATTTTATGGTGCCAGGAGCTAAGTTACAGGATTCTTCAACCAACGGCAGGTGTAAAATATTGTTTCATATATACCAAGAGAAAACCGTGTGAGAAAATAAGAAGGAAAGTGTGTGTAAAATCATATGCAAATCAAAAGAAAAGTCGACGATGAAAGGAAACACAGCAAAGGCAACAGCAATAGCAATAGCAAATGACAAGCGTACAGAGAAATGATGTAGGCCAGAGGAAAAGATATGAGGAGAAGAAGAAGAAAAAATAACTAAGAAATAAACACATTCAACCGGGAAAAGTTGTCGTATTCATCATCATCATCAACATCAGCATGAGCTTCATCATCAAAATTGTTGGTGTTAATGTTGGCACAATTTGAAAGCCATTTCATGTTTTTACCTTTCGTTAAGAATTACACTTTTTCATATCAATTCCACCCCTTCTCTCTCTCTCTCTCTCTCTATTCGAATTGATACACCAATCATTATTAGACTAGTAGACCAACATTGCCCCCATGCTGAGTTTAAATAGTATACAAAATTCGCGTCAAAGAATGAGAAAATTGAAGTAAGTCAGAAAGTAAAACCAAATTAAATTAAATTTAATAAAAGGAAATGTTGATAATAATCCTGTTAACCTCATCTTACCATTACTTTTGATAAGATTAAAGGAAGGGCAGAAACTAGTCACCACTTTACTATGGCACTCAGTTGGACTCAATACTCTATAAATATGTATAGGGATGCTGAGGTTCAAAAGTGATTCCTTTCGAATGTAGATACTGGTTGCCTATGATTTTAGATCGTTCCTGCTCAATAGTCTCATGGTTCAAGAAAGGCAAACCAACCAAAGTCAAATATAAAGATACCATGATAATGATATCATAAGATACTATGAAAGGTAATTAGGTCGCGCTTTAGAAAAAGTTTTCGGATTTTAGTGAATAGAAAGAGATGCTTACCTGCAAATTGGGCGGACAATGATCGAGCAGCTCCAGCATGTGTTTAATGTTCTGGGCGTCTTGTATCACAAAATTCAATTCCATGTCGAATTCTCCACCAACGAGCTACATATATAAAAATGAAAGAGAATAAAATATATGATTAAGTATATAAATTCATTGACATCATCATTATTATTACTATCATTTATTGTGAAATAATTTAGTTAAAATTGATTTAAATATTCTTTACTCTCTCTATATCTATCTCATTTATTTAAAAATTTCATGATTTCTGGATGGGCAAAGTTTCAAAATAATTCGATTATCAATTGCAATTGAAATTCGCAAAATAACAATGGCAATAACAATAACAATAAATAAATGCAAAATTCAACACCATTTTTTATAGTCAACAACTGAACTGAACTGAACTGACAGAAATAATCGAATATAGTCACATCACATCTCATCACACCAGACCAGACCAGACATTGCCACCATATGCACGTGCAAAATATTGTAGTTATAGTATTCGTGTATATGTTGTGTATGTATATGTGACACCAGATACCAACCAAATTACATATGCAGATATACATTTGACCTAAAACATGCGTGCGTCATAGTAGTTGGAACAAAGGATCTAAATTGCCAATTTACTATTTTAATGCAATTAGTTGCGTGTCCCATTCGCGTTGTCAAAGTGACAAAAAACATTAATAACAAATATCAGGCAGGAAAAGGCGAAAAATCCAAACAAATACAGACAAATTTGGGATAAATTGAGCGAAATAATATTGAGTCTAAAATTAAACTTAAATTTTGGACATTTTTTTGTTATTTTTGTTCAATTTTAACAAGCTAATAATGATTTTGATTGGTTTTTATTGTTATTATTGATTTGTGTCGGCAGCATTCGTTGATATAATTTTTTGGGATTATTTGCTCGCAAAAAATAGGACAATGCATGGATGGATCTGATGGGCACAAAGGTAAGCAAAACTTATATAATTATTTTGTGTAATTATATAAAATATGTATTCTAATTAGAAAGATTATCTTTTTTAATTGTAGAGATTAAATCATTTAAATAATTTTTATTCCATGAAAAAAAAAACCAAATTTTCGTAATACTTTCCCAGCTGGTCAGCAGCAATACTTTTTATTTAACTTCAATAATTATTTGTGGTAAAAATTCTAATATAAATTTTAGATATTAAACTATTATCTTTAAACCTTTACATAGCAAAAAAAAAAAAAACATTGTGTTTCATTAATCATGATTTTGAGAAATTCATTATTTTTTGTAGTGAAAGTTTACTCAATCAAAGACACACAGAATCCATACGATTTTAATTTTTTTTTTAAATAATTTTGTAAATAAATAAATATTTTATTGAATCTCCTTTCTATTCACATACTAAAGGACTAACAATAATGTTTCAACTGCAACTTAATAAAACCTAAGTATGCTTTCTGCAATGTAGTGTTTACACTATGGGCTTCTAAATTAGCCAAAAAATAAGCAGTCAAAATAAATTTCTTGTACCAACAAGAACTCTGGCTAGTGGAGCAAGTTTTTTCACATAATTTAATTTCTCCTTGCAGGTCTTTGTGGATGTCTTTATTCATGTTATTCCATGGAGCGCTTGTGATTGATCTCTTGGATTTTGAATCGATGAGTTCATTTTGTGGAAAATGTAACTCTACTGCATAGTAATTCTAAAAAAAAATTAGATACATTCTTATCATCAAGGAAGATGTTAGAAGAAATCAGAATATTATAAGCGACAAACCGTAGATTTTTGCAGCATGCTAGTCTTCCAGGATGCATCGCTAGGAAAATTTCTTTAATGAGGAAAGAAATATTTTTCCATAAGACTAAAATACTCTAAGGACCATGATGACCATATGGGGAGAATCGGAAGATATGGCGTAATATTCTTTGAAACAAAGGGTCAGAAATAAAACTATTTGTTGATATTTTATTTGTTTAATTGACATTAGTTTGTTTAGTTTCTTCTAAACATTTAAATTGCTTGGCGTTTTAATAAAAAAAAAACATCAATGGATTTCACAGCAAGTTGTAGCTGAACTTTTTTCAATACTTTACATAAATTAAAAGCCTGGCAATTTGCCATCAACAAAAAGGAAAAATTTCTAATCTGCTCTGACAGCCTTTCTTCCATACTAGCCATACAAAATGGTGAGGATAATGATCTCCAGAAGATATGTACTCAACACTGCAACAAATTCACAAATTTTCCCAGCCACCAAGATATTCTCGGAAACAAAAACGCCTACATGGTATCCCGGCAAATCAGCACTACCCCATCACACACCTTCATCCATCTTCAGCGCCAACGATTTTAAGAACCTGACTTTTTCATACGATGAAAGTGATGGAATGGGGGCAGTTTATCCACCCAACATGTGAAACAATCTGCCTGCCTTCAAACTTATTCAGATAGGCATGCGGAACTTTCTTCCGCCTGCGTATTGGACACACATGGAATACCCATGAACACCTTCTCAACGGCTCAGACCGTCCACCATGCCATTTCTGCGGAGATTATCTTCTGGACTCCGGTCAACACTTGGCAAGCATTAGAGCTTCCCTTCTTTGGTTCCCTAACCCCATCCCAACTCTTAAAAACCCCAACATTCTTAAATATCTTCACAATATGTATAATTACCTTAAGAATTTCAACATAAAAATTTAGACAAAAGATGTTATGTAGTCGCGAATCGAAGGCCACAGCAGTTAGTTTATTCGTTAAAATTTTGTATTAAATTTAATAATTTTTTGCTGGTTTTAAATAAAAAGTTGAACAAAAACCGGTTGTGTGGGTCCTTTATAGTATAAGGTAGTGAAACAACTAGCTAAAAATTCCCTGCTTTCATAATTTCAATGATCAATCGACATTCTAAAGTTATCAAAATGCGGAATGAATAGGATAGGTTATCTCTCTGACTCATTAGATTCGGACTTAGAGTTCACCACCACAATCATCAACTGTAATCTCAAAATTTCATCAAATAGGAAAAATATACTTTTAACATTTTTTACATAAGTTTTGTACCATCAGGAACATTACTAATGACTTAGTACATATGTACTAAGTACTTAGTAGTGCCATGTAGTAAATCAACCTTTTCAATAATGTTATAAGGCTATAAGGTATCCAATTCTTATTTGTGTTTTTGCATTTGATTACTGTTTCTCTTTGTGAACTTTCCTTCCATTTAATCAAGTTTCTTGTGCTGATGTTGTCATTTTGTGAGTTTATAAATTTGTGGTTAGCTAAAGATTTGTTTACGCTCAAGCACTTACTTGTACTACTAGTACTACTACTGTATGAGTTCTCTATGTACGAGTATCTATACATAACTATATGTAAGCAAGAATTTGCGTATGTGCCTGTATGTGTGTGTGTGTGTGTGTGTTTGTATTTGTGTCAATAACTTATTGCCACGTCTATCAGTCTGTCAACTGTTGTTATGGTGAACGATGTCAAAAACATTCAGCCGGCGCGTTACTACCATATTTAAGTAAAGAGCAACAACATCAACAACCACAAAATGCGTCTTAATTTGATGTGATTCAACTTGATTTTACTTTGCTGAAACCACAACGAAAATAGTAAAGTAAAAAAGAAAACAAATAAGGAAACAATATACCAACTTTGGTTTCATTGAAAATGGAATATCAAAGTTTATGTGAAAATAATAGTAAAATGTACCATATTCTTGCCATATGTTTTCAATAACATTGTACTACTAAGTAGTATAACTTCTCTAGTAGTAGCAGGTAGCATTTTGCATTTGAATTCTATAATACAATAGAAGTAGTACACTATGTACAATAATGACTTATGACTTGATATAATTTTGAGAGCTCTGCCATTTTTGTTTTGATTTATAAATTTGTTGCAATGCACTAGAATTTATCTTTTTACTCTGTGTAGTTTGATAGCCTAAAAATAAGTAAACACTTTGCATAAACAATGAAAAACATAATGCATTTTTCTTATGATCTTCATCAGCATCAAAAATATGAATTCACTATTATCCTAAGCAATTTGTATTCCATTGCATGTGATTCTCTTGCTCTTTTCACTAGATCTTGTACTGATTGTTGTCCCATAGGCAACTTATTTTCTGATACTCCTATGCCATATATGAATCTCTACATCCTCACTCCATTTTGTGTACCATAGATTCTTATGAAAACTTGACTATCTTCTATAATCTTCATTCCAGTTATCTCTAGGTCCTTCCATTATATTTCATGCGAGCTGTATAACCATGCCATGACCCATCTTTCATTAGCCATTCGATTATACCATTTATTGTTTGATGTCTGTATTTGTTACTCGGTCTCTGGTCTGGTTACTTTAAACATTGAAATATATTTCTGTTGCTCTGCATATTAATTTCATTTGAAATATATTTGAAATATTTTTTATTTTCCATTCCAAAGTTGTCCACTCCATCGGTAATCTACAAACAAGAATTCCTGCTACCCAAACAATCTTTACATTCCGAAAAATTCATATATTCAGACGGTAAAAGACGCATTTAAATTTCCTTTCATCTAACACGAAAGCTACAATATCTCTGATATCATAAAATAGTATAGTATCGAAACACACTTTTAAAAAGAACAAAGCTTACTTTTGGCATCCACGAATATTCACTACAAACTATACAATACACCCAAAAACTCTCCATTCATGATTACGGTCGGGAACAACCAATACACCCACTACCACATCTTCGACTGCTTCTTCAATATCTGTAAATTGTTTTACTCAAACACACCTATAATAGTAAAACATATGTTCTAAAATTGCCCACTCTTCCATAGGACCAGAATTAAATCTCTCTCCCACATTGAGCCTCTGACAATTCTTTTCAACTCTTCCAAAGAAAATATTCACAAACTCATTACTTTCCTCAAATCAAATAACCTTCTTACCCATTTATAAGTAAAAGTCATTAATATTATTATAAACTAATTGTTATTCTTAATTATTTATTATTGTAATTATTAATTAAGCTTAAAGCCTTGTAGTTATAGCTTTTTTCTAGTTTATACTCGTATTGCATTTAAGCTGTAAATAAATAAATATAATTTTTCATTTGCTATTTCTCCTTATGGTAAATAGTTTTATTTATAATATATAATATGTATAATATAATAATGTTTCCTTTATTGTCGCTTCACAAACTTTAAGCTTTAACGATAAATCACGGTGTCCCTACCCTACCTAGGGATCTAAAGATGCCTTTATTGCTTAAGAAAGTCCCTTTACAAAGCCGTCTCTAAAATAAGCAGTTGCATAGACTTTCAATATAAAATAATGGCAATAGACTTCATCCAAACGGTCTTTTTTAAAAGCAATACCGTTTTGGATGGATGGTGTTTTTAAAACGAAAACAATTTTTAATTATTTATTTATTTATTAATCTATGACAAAAGCTACATAATCCGTCTCCAACCCGGTGGGGGAAAATTATTTGCTAAATAGCTAGCCAAGCCCCTACTCTCAGCCATGTGTGGTCAGAGACAAACAATTGTATCGTCCAGATTCAGATACGGTTGATGGAGAAGCTTGGCTGTTGCAGGACCAGAGCATTGATAGCGGTGGGCGAAATCTCAGGAGAGAGATGTGATAAATTTTTATGTAATTAGCACATAATACACGAAATGGATCGTTTGTGGCATAGTTAGTTGTGCACCTACCTAGAGCAAGAGGTACGAAATTTCTATTGGCACGACTAGGGACACAGAACCTACGGTGATCTCAGGTGATTCATACAATTGTGAAATTTCTGAAAAATATTCTATGCTCTTCTGCGATATTGTTAAAATAAATGTTGAAAAACAAGAAACACTTCAAGCCAAAGTGGTTATGATTTAATATAATAAATACTCACGCATACTCGCATACATACTCGTACATACATATGTATATGTGTATGTGTATGAACATATAAACAAGTGTGTCAGTTTATTAATTTTTTTATATTTTCATTATTATTGTTATTATTATTATGTTTGATTTAATGAAATTTCTTTTCTTTGGTTTCTATTTTTTCTGTATGTTTGTTACCTTTTTTTTTTTTGATTTTGTGATTGGGGAATGGATCACGCCCTTAGGTCGCTACAATCTACCCACACGTTTACACATATGGGAACATGAATACCCACACACTTGCAGTCAGTCAAGTCGAAGTTGTTTAGCCTTAAACAACTTTTGCTTTAATGTTTCTTGGAATTCTTGCTTTTGGCTTCCTTCCTTTTTTCGTTTATTCATTTCCCTTTCCCTTTAAATTTCCATTTATTTATACTTACAGATATGATTTTGTGTGCATGTGTGTGTGTATTTTTTTTTTAATATTTTGAGTTGTTGTTGTTATTGAGTTTCTTTTTGGACTCTTGACGTATACATATGTATGTGGGAACATAGAATTTGTACCTAGTCACCTACCAAAGTACATACAAATATTGTATATAGATACATATTGTAGATACAAAGATGAGTATGTGTAGGCACTTTACTTCATTTAATTTTACCTTATTTTGCCTCGCCTATTTACTTTGTTTGCTTTCTTTAGACACACATACTCACTGCCTTAATAGATTTTCTAAGCATCTTAGAAGTCATGGTCCCCAACTCCCCCAACTCTTCTTTTATATACTACTAACTACTCTAGGACTTCATACCCTGCAGCCAGTAAAATCAAGGAAATCAAGAGTAAGGGAAACAGTAGCAGAGATCCAAATACTTTTCTCCGCCATTAAACGAAAATCTAACCGAAATCAAAGCAACGCGTAACGAATGCAATACAAAGGATGATGATGGTGGAGGAGGAGGATGAGGACGATGACGACATTTTCGATGCCATACTAAGCTGCTTAGATTAGTAAGCAATTTATATCATACAGCTCACAGATACATACAAACAGACACATAGAAGCAGAGAGTACAGAAAAGTACAGTAAAGTTGTAAGTAAAACACTTTGACAGCCTCGAAAATGAATTCAACTGAATTGAATACAACAAAACAGAATACACAGAACACACAAAACGCACTAATCCGACATGCTTATCACTGCCACACATAAAATCCAACTCAACTTAACTCATCTGAACTCAAAGCAAAGCAAAGCAAAGTAAAGTGAAGTAACACTCGTACAACAACAAAACACAAGACAACAGAAAACAAGACAAATCCAAAATCTCAAATCTCAAGTTGAGTTGATTCGAATCGCGTAGTTGTCTTTCATCTATCATCATCTGACACTCGCTCGCTTGTTTGTTCGCTTATTCGTTTGTTCATTCCAACGTTGATGATGATTGTCTTACATTGCGTATACGCAATCAGTAGCCAAACAAAAAAAATCAGCCACCATCAGCAGCAACATCAAACCCACTGCTCTCTCCCTCTCGCAATTCCATTCACTCTTTAGACCAAATATTCGATGGTTTGTTCTTCTTCGATTTATTTGTTGTTGCTTGTTCTCTCATTCATCGTGATTCATCATTTGCACTGTACTTCATCGTTCTTCGTCTGTCGATGTTCGTTTTTGTCGCCCAAAACTAATTTACATGATTTCGTTTTACGCTTTGTTGCTCAAATCAATTTCAATTACAATCATCCTACCACCATCCTTCCTCACAATCATCCAACCATCCACCTATCCACCTATCCATCCATCCATATATCCATTTATTCTTCCCTCCATGTTTCCATTCTTTGTTCGTTTTTGGTCAAAATAGAACAACAAAAACATGATCATAATAAAAAGAAAAGTTGAAGTAGCAAATCCCTTTGCTATGCAAATGTGTTCAACATAATGAAATGGAAAGCATTAAAATTCAACAAAAAATCACTCATTCACATTTTCCAAAATAAAATGAAAATATAAAAAAGTAGAAGCAAACATTTTTCAAGTAAAAATTAAATTTCCTAAGAATAGAAAAAGCGAATCTGAGCAGAAAATTGCATTCAAATTATCAACGAAACGAAAAAAAAAATGGTCATTCATATTCAAATTAAAATAAAATAAGCAAATAGTGAAGAGAAGAGCATAAAGAGTGGTTGAGTGTGGAGACGAGCAGTGGATAAGAAAGAGAAATGGGAGATAGAGAATATGGAATAACAAAAGAAAAAGTTTTGCCACCTTTTTGCTTCAAATCAAGAAGTAACAGGATGAAGGTAAGTAAGGATATGCTTCAACGCCGAATGTCATGCTACAAGTTTTTTTTTTACTTGAATTTTTCTTTTACTTTTAATTTCTTTCTTTTTTTTTAATTTACTTTACTTTACTTTGCATTTCTGTGTTTTTTCTTCTCTCTTCCCCTGCGTTTCCTTTCTTTTTTTATTTGATTTACTTTAGTTTTCTTTACTTTTTCTTATCATTTCGTGTCACTTTAAACGCTTTAATTATATTCAAATACATTTACACATAGCAGACTACGGCAAATGACAGTAACACGCCTCTGAACCAACCCACGTTGAATCCGCTCATGCATTTATTCCTCCATCCATCCACTCATTGAACTTTCCTTCCTTCCTCTTATTCATTCATTCATTTATCCATCCACCCAAGCTTCTTTCTATCTACATCTACTATACATACACCTTTGTTGGCTTTGGTCTTTGTGTTTGCTTTTACTCAATTTGAAGTTCATTTAAAAGTTTGTTCCCTTTTTTTTCTTTCTGTTTTTGTGTCTTTTAATTTTTCCCTCCTTTTATTTTGGATAATTTTATTTTTTGTCTTGACTTCATTTTTTCATTATTATTTTTCTCGGTTTTAATAAGGTTTTGTTTGTTTCGTGTTTCGTGTTTTGTGTTTTGTTTTGCTTATTTAAAATAAATTGAAAAATTATTTTTTGCATAAAATTATGTTCATCTTAACTACAATATGACCAAAGTTGACTTGAATTGAATTGAGTTGAGTGGAGTTGAGTTGAGTTGAGTTGAGTGGAGAAGAGTATTTTGGTTTGGGTTTTAATGGGTTGAAGTGGATTTTGGTACTCAGAACCAAATACCTTCAAATTTCATTTAGTGTGCCCGGGTTTATGCAATGAGTTTCATTATTTTACTTTTTTTTATCATGTTGTTCTTGTTGTTGTTGTTGCGGTCTTGATGCCTTCTTTCTGTGGTAAGTGATTTTTTTTCCTTAATTAATTTTATTTCAAATGCTTTGTTTTTTTTTTTTTTTTTTGTTTTTTACTTATATTTTTAATTTTAAGTTTCATTTTCCTTCGTCGGTCACCACCACCATTCTTTTAGCATTTCTTAACTTTAGTTTTCGCTTCGTTGCTTTTTAACACAATCAAAAGTTAACATAACCAAAGGACGACAGGACCAAAGAACCCACCGACCAACGACTTGAGTAGAGTGAGCTATGAAACTTAAGTCCTCTTCCTTGGCTTCTATTATAATATAACAAAAGCTCAATGCTCTGGCAGTGACCATGTTCCCGTTCTCATGCCTGTTTAGGTTATGGGGTCTTGTTTTTGGGTTATGACTTTGATGCTGTCGGTCCTTGGAACTGAAGCAAATTTAGCTCACTTATAGTAACGCATTTGCTAATCGCTTTAGTTGTTCGCAGCTTTCTTTACCTTCTACTAATTTTCCTTACTTTCCTTGCATAGTCATGGTCGTTTCTTTTCTTTCACCATTTCTATGCTTCTTTTGTTAGCTTCACACCAATTTTTTGTTGTTTCTGTTTTTTTTCTTTTCTTTTTTGTTGGTGTGAAATTTGATTGTTTCACGTGTCAAAGTAATTTCTTTGCATACTTTTTAGGTATTTTTGGCCTTAGCTCTCGACCGACTTCTCTCTGTCGGTGTTTTTTCTTTTTTATTTTTTCCTTTCCAACACAGAATGAGCTCTCAGGTGTTCTGGTGACTATTGTAATTTTGTTTTGTGCATGAGGGAATCAAAAATAACAAAAATAACACAAAAAAAGAACAACAACCGCAACAACAACAATAATAGATTGAAAAGGCAAAAAAAAAAGACAAATGAAAAATATTTGTTAAGGTTTACTTAGTCCTTAGTCTTGGGACCATCAAGGCATCGGCATCGTCATCGTCATCGCCATCGTCATTGTAGAGTCTGCTACCTGACGCTGACATTGAATACCCAAGGAGTTCGACTTTAACGCGTCATGAGGGAATATATTGTATATTTTTCTGTTTTTCTATTTTATTATAGTATATATTATTTTACATTTTATTTATTTCCTGGTTTTATGTCTTTGAAAACTATTTATTTAAATGCAAATGAAGAAAACCAAGGGAACCACAATAAATAAAATTAAAATGTGAGACAAAGACCCCCTAACAGTTATTCTAGTACTAAAATTTGCTATTGAACATTAGATTTATTCTTATTAGATATATAAATAAATAGTAATTTAAAATTAAATCTTAAAATATGACTCCACCTTCATCTACTCTATTACTTTTGAAAAGGTTTAAATGGTTGCTCATAGTTTGCCTTTACGGTGTAAGTAGGGGCGTTTTTTGGAATCATTTGATAAGCATTTCATTTATTTATAATTATAAACATATTTTCTGTGGCAATAATGTAATAGTGTTTATTATGTCAGATCCTTAGAACAACAATTATAATATTTCCGCCAAATAGTTCGCTGACATGTCAGATTTTTTTTTTTTAAATGCAGCCTTTTGATGAAGAATGGGAAACAGAATTGAAAAATCTATGCATACTCGTTTAATGAAATCGAAGACTTTGTCAGTTTGTTTTTTTGTTCAAGTATCATTCTATTCAAAATCAAATCAAGCTTTACCTGGCGTACAGGATGAATATTATTTCATCAAAATTTACTCACAAAATATTATTCAATTTGTTCCGACTTTTTACTCAAAATTGGTGACTGAACATATCCACAAGTAGAAGGAAAAATTATCTTACCTGAAAATCTATGTAATACTGTTTCAACACTGAAGGTCCTTATTTCATCTGTGTATGGTGACCCAACATCATTGAAAAATCAACCAAATTCATGGCTATGCGAAAGAACAATTCTGACATCATGCAACGATCAGGCCACAGTAATTAATGAATCATTTAAATAGGTCCTCTATAATTCTTTAAATCTTATATTGTTTTACATTCGAGCGGGAGAACAACATTCATAAAAGTTTATACAAATGTTCTCCCAAAATAGTTCGCTGATATGCCAATATTTCGGTTTATTTGTTGAAACAGACAAGCAATGGGAAGCAGCACACAGTAGGAAAATACTGTGCGCGGTGAATTTATTAAAAATACAAACAGAAAAGTTAGAACATAGAAAAATCTTTACAAAAAAGTAAAAGGAAACGACAAACTATCAAGGACTTCACTTCACCTCATTACCTTATCTCATATCATTGAATTTCAGTTTTTTTCTTCTTTTATTTTATTTTATTTTATTTATTTATTCTATATTTTGTTAATTTTGCATTTTAACTCTCCCACCACTCATCATCTTTGTCTTTAAGTACTCTCACTTAGTGACTTCATTTAGAATTCTCTTTATGGGTTCATTTTTGTTATTTTAGATTTTTCGTTTCTTTTTTTACATTTTATTTTATGTTTTTTTTGCCTTTTCTCTTTTTGAAATTGTGTATTTTTTTGTTTTGTTTTGCTGGGAAATTGGTCGTTAGGGAAATTTTCTTGATAAACTTTTTATTGTTTTTATCGCTTAAACATCGCATTTCATTATAGGCAGAAAGACAACTTGCCCTTTCTTGAAGAAATACTAGATGCTTTGAGCATCTCATTTTCTCACCATCTGAATATCTGAAATTAGTATCTACTTGTACTATCCAAACAATGGATGTAGTACTTTGACTTAACTGTGTTGCAATTACAATTAAATCCATAGACAAAGTATTCCAAAATCTTGTCTATATACATGTGTATGTATATTTGAGTCAAATGATGTCTTTCGTTGGTTGGGCGCTTGGATTGTTGGTTGGCAAACAGTTTTCCTACACAACAGTATAATTTATTGATTAGGCATACGCCTCGTTTTCTATGTCGTGTCAACAATGTCATAGATGACGATGGTGATGGTGATGGCGATGGCAATGGAGATGTTGATGAAGATGACAATGACAATGACGATGACAATGAGCTTCCGGATTAGGGTAAGTGTGGATAAGGGTAAATGTAAGTGTAAGGGAAAGTTTACAAAATGGTCATTTTAATGAATTTCGTGCGGCAAACGAGCAAATAGAGGAAATCATGTAAAGCGTGATAAGGAAATGAGAGACGTCAAAGGCGTTGACCACAACAATGATGTTAAAATAAACGTATGTAAACAATGGGATGAAATGATGTGGAGTGCAGAATTTAGACAGGATATTGTGTCTAATGTTGCCACCCATTCATTTATCATAGCACAAACAATTGCCGCAGGCTTAACATGGCGTATAATTATTACTTTTTGCCACAGATTGATGACGCAGAAAGATGAACAACATACATACATGACGATGAATGTCTGGACAAAGGGATAACAATGAAGGATTCAATCCAAGGACGAGGGAAACGCAATGGAAAAAAACTAGTTACTAGTCACATTGACTACAGAAAGCAGTGGAGGAGTGAGAGAGACAAACATTTGTAAAGACAAATGGTCAAATGTGCAATCGCATGGGGCTAAGGGTATGTGGCAAATCACTGTCAAAACATGTCTAAGGTTTCTGTTTCCATATACAAACACACACACCCACTATAGATGTATTTGAAGCGATGTGCACGCACACAAACTCCCCCCCATGTGACGTATGAGTAATGGCATATCAAAAACGAAGCCATTTTGGATTGGGGCTGACTAACAAAAAGCCTTCTAATGATTTGGTCAGTGATCTGACCTAGCCATACAACAATGAGTATTTGTGTGTTCACATGTCTCTGTGTGTGTGTGCGTGTGTGTGATGTGTGGGATGTGTGCTTGTTGTTCTATTCAAGCATTCCAACCAAAACCATTCATTAATACATTCATTCTTTCATCTATCTATCCATCCATCCATCTAATGTTTGAATGTTTTGTATGCACAGAATGTATCTATGTCTAATGGTATCTAATACGGGTTGCATTTGCCACATTCATCCCCTGCAACCGACCACACTGTAAACCATAAGCCTGCCATACATCAATCAATCTTTGAACGGCATAATGGCTTCTAATAACCACACCCACATCCCTTCACCGTTCGCCGTTCACCATTCACTCCATTCATAACCATACTGAGGATTGCAGAAGCACACATGCCTTATCAATATGCAAAATAAATGGTAACCACAGATTTTCAAGTCTCGTCGTCGTCGTCATCATCTTCTCTTCATTTTAATATGTAATAATATGTGCAGTTATTTGTATTTGTTTGCCTTCATTCATTTTTCTCTTTTTTTTTTCTTACACAGTTCACAGTCTTTTAGTCAGTTGTCCTTAGTCCACGCTCTCTCTCTCTCTTTCCCCTCTCTCTTGTATCAGTTTCATTTTTTGTTATGGTTTTCATTTTACTCAAGTTGTTTAAGTTTTTCCTCAGTTTTTTGTTTGTTGAAGAATTTTACTTTGTTTTATTTCAGTTATTCTTATACAATATTATTCAATGATTGCTTGCTATGGATGCTTCTCAAGCGTGCAGTTTAGCATGAAAGTTTTGTCTTGAAAGATGCGAAAAAAAAGTAAAGAATATTATACAAAAAATAAAATAAATATAAATAAATACAAGAAGATAAAGCAAAGAAAACTGAACTTAGTTCAAGTTGAGTTGGGATGGGATTGAATTGGATTGGATTGGTTTGGGGATGAGATGAGTTCAATTCAGTCGAGTTGAGTTAAGTTGAGTTGTGGAAAAACAAAAGTTGAAAAAAAAAGAGTGTGATGATGTTGATAATGAGTAGCGAACCGACAACAGACAACAGTGTGTGTGGGGTCCTTCGGGGGAGTTGAATATGTCAGAGAGCATAACAAATACTTTGGAATAAATTGTTATGCAAAGATAAAAACAGAATGAGAAAAAAAAAGACGTGGAATAAATTTATGCCATAAACAAAGCAGACAACTAAAATTCACTCAGTTAACGTTAGTTAAGGGCAGCGACAAATACTCACTGCTCAGCTGTGAGGCGGACCTGAGAGGTAACACACACAAACTCACACACCCACACCCACTTATGTGTATATGTATAAGTGTAGTGGTATATAAAGATATCGAGTGAGTGAGTCCCAATAGAAATCTTATCGTTTTAAAAAGTTTTTTCGACGCAATCTCTTTTAATGAATGCTCCAATGACTGTTACTGATGTAGGTTGTTTGGTTTCTTGTTTTGCTTGTTTTGTCCCATGTTTGAACCTTGAAAGATATTTATATAAATACACCCACATCCATCCACACTGACATAAATATATACCTTACACATCCACTCCTACATTCAATCAGGCACACACACACACACACACACACACAGGGAAAATGTGCGTGGAAAGTTTCGCATAAATCGAAAAAGTTAATCATTGAGTTTAGCGTAAATAGCTGCAAAAATGGATATCATTAAAGCAGAGGACAATGTAACAAAACAAAACAAAAATATAAAAAATACAATTAAGCAAAGTAAAATAAAAGAAAAGTACAGAAAAATAAAACAAAAGTAAACGACTTAAGTGAAAGCTAAAAAACTGAACAAGATTTAAATGGTCTGGTCAGTTGAGGGTTCAATACAATAAAAGAAAAGAAAAGAAAAATAAAAGAGTATGCATGAATGAAAGGATGAAAAAGAAAAGAAACTCATTCATTCATTGCAATCCCCCTTCATTCCCTTCACTACCACTATCACCATCTCTATCACTTTCAGTTTCATTTCAAAAGAATAAAAATCTTTTCTGTCCATCAATTTTCAATTATTTTTTTCTCTTTTGCCGTTTTGACATTCTTTTGCAACATGCAACAAATGTTAATGGGTGTAAGATAAATTTTTTGTTAAAAAATTGTTCGCATTCTTTCTTTTCATATTCAATATTCAATTTTTCATTATCTCTCTCCCATTTTTTTTTTTTGCTGTGGTCATCATCATCAACATCATCATCATCCTTCTTGTTGTCATCTCTTCAAAGATGAATATTATGATGACGACGATGTCAATGAAATTCTTTATTACTTTTAATGCAACACTTTGATGGCCCGCAAATATGCAACATATTTTCTTTCCATTTTTATCTTCAGATTAAAATTTCTTAAATATTTTTATTTTTCTTCAGTTAAATTGCATTGTATAGTATGTTAAACTTATAACATTTTACTTGGGAGCCATCATACATAAGTCAATGTTGGATTCTTTAGCAAGAATACCGAGAAGAAGAAAAGAAAAGTGATTCATTGAAGACCCGAAAAAAAATAAAAGTCGACTACATTCGCTTTTCCAATGTTTTATTATAAGAAACTTAAACCATTAATATATGACTATTATACCATGTGTGGCATTCTCATATTAGGATGGCCCAAAACCAGTAACATTAGTTTTGATCGCAACATGCTTCCCAAGTTGGAATTTCATTCCAACCAATGGTTGGTTTATGGTTCGATATGCCAGCTTGAGTGCCATTTGATCCCTGGTGCTTTTCAGCCACCCTGCCAAGGCACCATCGATCATGCGGCAGGTTGTCTTCCGCTATCATCACAAGGATACCACTCATTTGACCAACTCCTCCAGAACGTACTTTGTATAACCAATATTCTCTTCCATCGGTTCACCAAATTATTATCATTAAATGGCTCGATTAATGCTGTTGAGGGTCGCACCAACAAAATTAAGAAAATAATCAAGAAACAATTGATATGAATCATTTTGAAAAAGTCAATTCGTTTTATCACCTCACACAGTATACAATGACCCAATCGATCTTATATTATCTATTATACTTATTTAAGTATAAATTATTATCTATACTTATAAAATTCGATATGGCATGTACATATGTTCCATATGGATTCGGAAACTGCTAGAACGATTTCGATGAATTTGATAAAATTTTGCATATAAAGCATGAAGGGAGACCATATCTTAAAATCAATCAATTCGCCTTTGTCAACCAAAGATTCGGATGGCAGTGCACGCTGGATCCACTAGTATAGGGCTGTCAAACTATTGATGGTTTCCTTTTGTTCCCACTATCGATTCCAGCACTATCGACTATGGCTTGTTTGTCGCATGCTCATCAAAAATTTTGTGAAATTAATTTTAGTTTAAATTTTTAGACTTGTGTAGGTTGTGTGTAAAATAAATTAAATTTATGAAAAATAATTTGGCGTCTGTGATTTTATTAATACATAATTTATAATAAAAAAGAATTACGGATACTGGCCAGTATACACTTCAATGGATCAGTGTAAATTTCGATACTCTAAACAACTTTGATAACACTATAATAGTATTCTATTGGCATATGAAAAACACTTGGTATAGATTTTAGTTTTTATACTTAATAAATTTTATTATTTTATACAATATTTTATATTCAATGGTGGCAACACTAAGGACCACTATGTGAGATCTCTTAATCAGCCAAGCTAACCTAACCTAACCTTATATTCAATGGACTGATTTTTGCAAGAATTCAAAACGAAAAATATCATTTCTATTAAGATCTTGACATATGACAGCACTAAAATCAGTGTTAACATTAACACTTTTGTTGACAGTGACAAGTGACAATACATCATCACATTCACATTAATATATATGCCTAATAAATTTTTTTTGTTTTTTTAAATTAAAATTGATTAAAATAAAATGTCGATTTCTTAGTTTTGTATATTTGTTGGTATTTTCTTTCATACATCGAACATTAATGAAATTATTAATAGAGCAATCAATCAATCAATCAATCAATTATCTTGTAAGCTCAACAAACACCCAATTATTGTAGTTAGTCACATTTTATAAAATATTTATTGTATTTTTAACCAATTATTATGGTTATGTAATAAACATTTAAATGAGCAAACGACAAACATTAGATACTTAAAAAGATTTTTTATTGATTGCTTACATAAGTGTAGAAATGATTGATTGATTGATTGATGGATTGAATGATAGAATAATTATGGATGCTGACAAGGACAATTTCAAATGACAATCATGGAAAAATCCATCAATGTTGTCAGAAACCATGTCGAACCATCAAACCATTAACTCACTCGTCACATCAATTCAAAGCGCGAAATGTCTGTGGACATGAATGTATCGGATGGATGTATCTCTGTGTGTATGTGTGTGTATATGAGCATCTAAGTATGTGTATGTGTTGTTGTGTAAGTCAAATTGGTTCGACATTTATGCAATCAAGCCGATTGTGAAAAGTGCCAGAAATGGAGGAGTCAAAAGAACTAAGAATGAAAGCTGAAAAATTTGAAATTGGAAAAAGCTTAAAACTCAAACTCTGTCATTTCTATTGTGTTCACTTAGGGTTCTTTAATAAATCCTAGAGCGGAGGGGGCTAACCATTTTCTCAACTCTTAAATGCTTTAAGAATTGTCATTGAAGACCATCAAAAAGCACATGCAATATTCAGAAACGGCAAATTATGGCATCATCATAACTTTATAATAAATGAGGCTATATGATTATATGTTGCATTATTGTAAATGCTACAGATTGTTTATTATACTCTCCCAAGTAAGCTTCAAAAACACATGCAATCAATTAGTTTTGCCATGCCATCATTTCCATATTTACTTTGAAATATCAAAGTTCCCCCGCTTCGGATATGAACCAAGTCAAATGAATAAAAAATGTGTAAAGATGATATGATGATATGTTTGTGTACATAAAAACACTTCATTATATTGGTTATCATTTTAGTTTTTTATTACAAAAAATATAACTCACAATAACGTTATTTGCCAAAAATTCTTTGATAACCGTGAATTTTGTAGGATGTGCTTACAAAACACATTAAAATTTTAAAATAATCCAAATGCACCGAAACGTGAAGCAAAAAAAAACAAAAAAATGTTGCCTTAGTAAACGCATTTCTTATGAGACATAAGCCAATCACGTGAATTCAAAATTGATTTACAGGAGTTCGCTTGCAGCCAAAAACATTTCATTTACTTAAACGTAAGAGAACGGCGCCTCTCCATCTCATTAGGGAGTCTGCAGGCGGAGGCCTTTTTCGGCATTTTATTAGTTGTGCTTATCGACGTAGAGATTTGAGACTTAACCTTGCTGACCGGTTTACGCACAGCACCCAGAGATGTAGAAGCGTGAGCATTTTGTTTGAATACCGGCATCTTAATGTGGACGGCGGATGATTTGGCTGACATGGCCCGGGATTTTAAAATTGCCTGCGTTGCCTTTTTTTGCTGATCCTGTACAGCACTTGGTGTGCTGATCACTCGGGGGGTCACTACTGTAGATGGTTTTACAACTTGTGTGACATTATTGTTTTCTTCAGATGCCACCACTGCTGACATTTTACTAGGCGTCTTTGAGCTTTCTTCACATCTTATTTCCGTTTTATATGTACTGGCTGCCATTTCTTCAGACTGTCGTTTCAATGCGATCATGTGGGCGTAGCGCGAGTGCTTTTCTTGGTTTGTCCCGACATTGGACTGCTGGTGGTTCAGTCTTTTGTTGACTGGTTTTTCTTCTCCTGGCTCGCTCACGTTCTTTGCATTCTCATCTTTTGTTACCATCTTTACAAGTTGTTGAGTTGAGTTGATGAAGTCAGTCTGCTCTTGCGGTGATTGTTTTGGCGATCGCTTGACGAAGGTATTTATTTGAGTATCATAGAGCTTGCGGTCGAAAGAAGTGCTTGCTGCTCCGATCCCGCTATAGCGCTGAGAAGAAAAGTTGTCGCATTTGCAGATAATATCTAAAGCATTATTTTGTATCCCATTACATACCTGCACGTGAGGAGCGTCACGAAAGAACTCCTGTTTTTTCTCTTCCTTTATTTTGTTCAGTTGCTGTGACGCAAATGAAAACGATCTTTCCGCACGTACACAACCCCCATCACGTTTGGCATTCAACGTGAATTTCACGTTTTGAATCAAAGACGCGACATATCCAATGGACCTTGTATCCCAAGAGTTTATCCAAAACGGAATAGTTTTAAGGTAAGACTTACCACCGCACTGGGTAAGTTTAGCGCACATTTTTTGTGTTTACTAAAGAATTACTAAAAAAAAAATTATAAGCCAAATAATTTTCTTTACAAAATATTTAGGTCCTGTCCGGTGTGAATTTCGAATAAAAATGACGAAGCAAATTTTCTGTGTGATATGAAAAATTTCTGATGACATTTAAAGCAAAGCAATCCAAGTAAAAAGAAAAACACAACCTACAAATCGTATAAATTCTTAAAATTTTATCAAGCGACCCATAGATGTACAATATTATTGCCCAATAGTTGTGCTCTCACCCATAAACGATGAACTTATTGTTAAAATTCTACATGTAAAAACATCCTTAATATTTTTATGCAATCTAAACTTGTTCAATAATATTGTTATTTCTTTCGAATTGTTAAAAGATAAGGATACAGGATTTTTCCTAATTTTTCTAAGCAAAGGTATCAATACTTTACTGTACCCCTTTAACTTATACATTCATGCATCTACAAATCATTGATTGAAAATTTTTTTTTATTTAATTTTACAAGTTTTTATATAAACATCATCATTCTTATGGAAGCAAATATGACAGACAATTATAATCATTATTTTTCTTTCAGGATTGTACAAAGACTTTATTGCTAAAAATTCTATACTGCCTTGTAACTAAGACTTATGTATTGTATTTTAATAGAACAAAAAAACATCGAATACAGGATGTTATGCTTCAGATAAAGTGTTGTGCTAATTAATGATATATGTACTTTTAAGAGAAAAATTTGAATTGCTTCACCTTAATAAACTTTATCTTAGACACGTTGATGTTGACTTTTATGGATACCATACCATAAGATGTATCTTCTTATATTCCATAAGATTGAATTGATTATTTGGTTAGTGTATGTATTAAGGAATACCAACATTCTACACTCTTTATCCCTATGATGTACTCAGATCTGATCTTAGATAGAACATGACTTGGTTAACAGACACTTCCTTTATACAAAGATACATAGAAAATATTGTTGAATCTAGGATGCTGTCATGAAAGTCATTTCTATCAACAATCTTCACAACTTCTCTGTTTTTGTTCAGTGCTAACAAAATGAAGATTAAGAACCCTTAAATTATATTTCTTCAATAAACTTCACAAGCTGAAAACCATTTATGTCAGTTGTGTATTGAGCTTGCTGAACTATTGGGCCAGAAAATAATATGAAAGTTCAAATAACTTTCTTTTATTATCCAGTCGCAAAAGTATATTCAAATTTTCTAACATGTTACCATCCCAAATATTGTATTGTGATTTTACTGCATATATCCTCCATATATCTTGGATTTTCTTGGTAAACACATTTAATGTTACTGTTGTTTCTTAAATTGAATTAAATTGAATAGTAAAATTAAAGCTTTAGGGTGTTTAAGGAATTTTAAATGTTTGCCCACGAGCAGAACACAATGCGATTGTTGAATGTAGATTATAGTTGGTGGATGAGTTAAGCTGCCAGTAAAACATAGTATAATATTCGCCTTCAATTGACTTGCGTTGAATTGAATGGAGTTCAACATGCGCACACTAATTGGCATCGATGAAGCGCAAAAATTTAACTCAATTCAACTGAATTTACTAAATTAACACAAACACACTTATGCATACATATACTTACAGACATAAATATATATCTATCTCTATGTATGTATGTATATAGAGGCATGCACGCAATTGTAATTAGTTGGCAAACATGCCAAGCGCAAAAATTTCACAGTTGAATTGATTTTAGTCACGGACAAAACCACCAACTGAACAAGTCTGAAACTAAGTCAAGTCACAGCAAGTAAAGAGTTACAGGGGATTTAGTAAAGGAATGGCAGATGAAATAGCAAGGAATTTGCTTCATGCCAAATGATAAAGGAGATTGCCATCTTAGCATCGTTGATTAGCTAACTAATTATGTAATAAATGATTGACTGTAAATGTGTATGAAAATGTTGTGCAAAAGCACACAGAAAAGCAATAAGAAAATTATCTAATAAATACACATATGTATGTATGTATGCATATGTATGTATGTATTGTGTCTGAGCATCTATGTGAAATTTTTGTGAGGTTAAAAAAGAATTGTAAAACATGTAGATTGCAAATGTTAAAGCTAATTTACCCACACAAGTCCCATGAAAAACACACACAACTACAATACTTGCATTTAAAATACAAGCGAATGAAAGCAAGTTAATTTTATGTTTTCGTTAAAAATGAATTATATACTTACATGGATTAATGAACTACCACTTTAAAGAAAAAAACTTAAAAAGTATTACAACATACTATTTTTTTTTATGACAAATCATAAAAAAATATAATTTTGATCTGACACAATTTTACGAGTGAAATGTTCTAGAAATAAAATATATATATATGTATATGTGTAGTATAGATTAGAGTTGGTAAAACATCGATATTTTGATTGGAAACATCGATAGTTTGTTTGGAATCTTCGATGTTTTGCCAGCACTAATGTATGCATATTGTATAAAGAAATGTAACATTTTTCCATACAACAATTCATATTCCATCATGGGACTATATATTTAGAACTTATCTTATATATGTAATCTATACAACATTTTTTCCATACAAGAACTTATTGTCTAATTGTTATGAAAATGCAATAAGTATTTCAATTAATTGACAAATGACGCATTCGAATGGTCAGTCTGCAGCAGCAGTGTTAGAAAGTGTTGGCCATTGTTGCCATCTTTTTTGACATTGTAAAGGGACCAAGATACGATACAACGATTGTAGTACAATTTTGTCATAGTATAAAATAATAATATTGACATTGACGTCTGCACACTTCAAAAGAAATGGACGTTTTACAACTTCATTGCATGTGTTGTATGCTGCATCACACACACATACGTAAATGTTGTATCTTGTCTTGTTTGCTTTAGCTAAAAAACATATTTGTTAATTTCACAAGAAAGTAATAAGCCTACTAGGCTTTCCTAAGATTTCGAAATGGAACACATAAAATGAAATACAATCCACATCGCCAGTTTGTTGTTAACAATAAATATGAGTTGCATGAGTATCAGTTCGACATTAAATTCCCAAAACTATTCGTCCTATGGTGATTACTTTTGCCCAAGAAATCATGTTCAGTATCTGAGATGCAATCAAAGAAATCATAATCTCTGCAGCATCTGTGGAGAGGCCACAAAGTTTGTGGAGACCTTGTCAAATGTTGTTAAGGAGCACATGTGACCTAAATCTGACTTAAAGTATTCCGAAGGAGTCGTGTGTCAGATTTTTGTGATTCCGACAATGATATGCCTAGGAAATCGCACCCAAAACAGCTGAAAAAACCATTGTATACCTTTGTTACAGGACGTTTGGAAATAGAAAAAAGATCAAAATCACCAGATTTAGAACTTAATCATAAAAAGGACTCCAAAAATATGCGCATGGAAAACATTTTGAAAACTTTAGCCGAAGGATATATTTCGACAGAAATTGCTGACGTGGCAAATATGAGCGAACCTCTTGAAAAGTTAAGCATTGCTCCGGAGCCTCCGGCTTCAACACCATCAACTTTTAACAGTAATCCAGAAACTGAAGAGGAGGACGAGCATACAAGAGTAGAGAAAACCCTGCAGCAAATGCAAAAATGTTTGACAAGTGTTCGACGTGTCAAATGCATGCAATTCTCCTTCGAAATTAAACCCACAATAGATGATGATGTCAGAAATTTTAAAGTAACAACACCATTGCCACAAACAACCTCAATTATTGCCACTATGTCGCAAATCAAGCGTGTTCTTGCAAATGTTAAAATCCGCTTAGACGATTCAAACCCGAATATCTATATAACACGTAAACCACTCTACTGTCCAGATGCAAGCTGTAGACGACTTATTTTCGTCTCTGATCTAAACAAACATCGTATTCTCGAGCATTCGGTAATCACCAAAGAGCACATCTCAACCAACGAGGTAAGGACATACTTTCTTGATGAATAAGTTGTCAGCACCCGCGCCCCTAAATCTCATGTCTTATTCTTAGTAAAGCATAAAAATATCGCTGTAGGAGAAGGTGAATGCAATGATTTGATGCCAATACTACTTATGACTTGCAAGTGTCATATTCTTGATACTTTTAACGACGATTGCCCAAATATCGCAAAGGTCAAAGCAGATTCCAGATGGGGCGCTACTAATGCTTTGTCTAACAGGTCTTGTGTCAGATGATGTGCCTATTTCGGCAAATCTATCTGTATGGCCATTGGATACCAAGAATTCAGATTGTCACATAGCAAAAACAATCAACGTCTACTCGATTCGTGAACCACAAAACATGGGTGCAATATATAACAGCAATGGCACTATGATTCTCACCGAAGTGTTGGTGAAACGTTTAACCAATGATGGTAAAGAAATGATGGGCGTACAAGTTATAAAACACTAATTAATTGATTAATCATAAGGATCAACAAAAAACGTAAAAATAAAGCATACTTTTGGCATAAAATCACGTATGTTTTTCTTCTTATGGTTAAAAAAAATACTTATATACAAAAATTAAAATGTAATTATTGTAAATTGCTTGGTTATTACAACATACAACTGATCGCCAGAGATCAGTCACACCCAATTTACACGATAGGTTCTGTGACAGCGAAAAGTCAAAGTCTGCGTTGACGGTTTCTTTGTTTTCGTTCACGTCTTTCGTGTTTGTTTTTTCCAATATGCTGACCGTTCCTGTACACACAAGCCATAAGCATCAAAGAAGAATCGACGAATAAATGCCGTTTGTGTAAATTGGGTGTTAAGCAGCCCACACATTATGCGATCGATCGTACAACCAAAGATCAAAAACTGCAATCGAGCCATGTTAGTCACTTCTATACAGGTTGGCCATCTGCAGCAGATTTTATTGCGTTGTGAATTACCAATTAATGTTTTTTTTTTAGAGATGATTGTAATTTCACTAATACATTATTAGTTCTTGTCCTCAAAAAATGCCACGACTTTTGCGTATGGGACGTATGGTTGCATTAACCATGACTCTTCTCCGCTCACGCTGTGCCTGCTAACATTTCATTCCATGAAGTTGTGTCACATATTCCAGAAGCAGACAACAGTAGCAGATTTCAGTACATTGGTCGCAGATGCGCAGCATATGTTCTACAGTGAAGAGAATAGAGATAAGTGTTGGTGTGATCGGAAAAAAAAACCATGAGTATAAAAAACACGGCATCAATTTTTTCCGGTGTTTTGGGTGTAATCATATGTCACTCAGTTTGTGGCAGCAAAAGTTTCGTTCACGATATTCGCAAAAAATATCATAACCAAGCATTTTTACGAATCGAATTGAGTAACGCTCTTTTTTTCTTGTTGTGTCGTGTGCAAGAGAAACCGTTTGTTGTCTGTCTTGCCTATTATTTCATATTATTCATCTTTGTGCCTGCAAAACTATCGTTTGCGAGCATTAAGCGAATGTTCAATGTTTTCACTGGAAACATCGATAGTTTGTTTGGAAATGCTCTAATGTATGCATAGGTACATATTGTATAAAGAAATGTAACACTTTTGCATACAAGAACTCATTTCTATCTATATAGAACATATCTTATGTATGTATATATCATTTGTAATCTATACAACATTTTTTCTATACAAAGAACTTATTGCCTAATAGTTATGAAAATGCAATAAGTATTTCGATTAATCGACAAATGACGCATTAGAATGGTCATTCTGCAACAGTGTTAGACACCATTGTCTTTTGAAATTGTTATTGATAGACAGACATTTTTTCCCTCAACTGCAAACTTAAGAGAGATAGATTTTTAATACCATCGGTTACATTATTGTAATTTCTGTAGGGATCTCTAATTTTCTTAAAATTAAGATAGATCCCATGTAGCTTTATATAGGAGAAGGAATTTTTAAAATCAAATCATTAGTTTTTGCCTGTCATCTATGCGACAAATACTTTCATTTTCAAAGTAAGTATCAGTAGTAACTTTATAGAAGGCCCATTACCCACTTTTATTACATTTAAGATGTATTATAATTTATTTTAATAAATAAATATACACATGTCCGTATCAATTGAAATTACAATAGTAGTATTTTTGATTTTAGTACTTGAGTTATTTGTAACGACAGTTGTTTGTCGCAATAATAAACAATAATAATACATAATAATAATAATGATTGATAGATTTACATTAAGTTACAAAACCAAGGGTTGAGATCTGCATACCATATGTATACATAAGTATTATGTTACCTAAGTGTAGGATGAAACTTACTTACTTTGAATTATGGTAAATGCAGAAATCTTTTTTCATATTGTTTTATAGTGAATCCATTTTTCTTGTAATACTTAAGAATTCTTTCAAAACATTATATTGCACTACTATACTTAATAACACCAATTGATAAAGAAGACTTTATGAATTGAATAAATAACTTTGTTTGTGCGGAAACTAAAGTTACCATATAACAATTTTTTATGATTTTCTTGGAAAATATTATGGAATTTTTGATCTGCGATGATGATGATGATGATGATGATGATGATGATGATGCAACAAACATCATACAAAAATAATAATGCCCATGACAAAAAGTACTACAAATTACGATGAATGTCGAGAAGTTTAATGAATGAATAAGCGAGACACGTGCAATAGACTTTACTAACAAATAAACTTTTTTGTGGGTGCGAAGAATATAAGACGAAATTGTTCATCATCATCAAACATCTTCTCTTCTTATTATTATTTTTATTGTTTTTCTTATAACTCTTGTTGTTGTTATTATTCTTTTTGTTGATATTCTTGTGGTTTTGGTTGTTGTTGTTGTTGATATCCTTGTAGGTATTCTTATTGTTGTGGTTCAAGTTCGTTTGTATTGGCAACAAAACTTTATCGCTTTCATTCAGTGTTACTAATCAAATAGACTTATGTGTAAGAGCTTTCAAATATATACTACACACACACACACACACACAGAGTCACATGTATTCAGAAAAGATACATATGTGTCTATTGAGTGGGTATCTGTGTTCCTGATATTTTATTTCGTGTATGTTGTCGTTGCATAGGCACCATACAATAGACGCGTATTGAATATGGAATAGCTGATGCCTTATGATACACATAGATAACAATAGCAACAACAATACTCTCTGCTGTATATGTCTATATACACTTGCTTGCGTATATAATAGGGATAAAATAAATAATAACAAGAATAACATGGGAAAATTTTTACCAAAAGTATTATGAACTAAATATTGAAGGAAGAAGTAAAGTTCAAGTTACTTTTATCTCATCAACATCTTCAACTTGAAGTTTTTTGCCTATTCAAGAGAAAGAAAACCAACAAGTTCAAGAACAAGGAACAACACGAAGAAGACTAAGCACTCAACACTGAGTTAGATACTAAGAATAAGTGATTGCTTACCATAGTTTGTGTTTTGAGTGTGTTTGGCAACATTTCAGGAGGCAGCAACTGTCATGTTCTTCAAATTGTTGCTACACCACAGTTCAACTCAATTGGTTTAACCAGTTTAACTATGTTATGTTGGAAGTTGCGAAGTGTACAAATTGAGGTAGCACATTAATGCCAAAAATACTACTTAGAAACAAGAAACAACAAAATAAAACAAAAACAAATACAAAAGGAAACAGGAAAAAATTAGAAGAAAAGGTGAAAGGAGAAAATATAATCAACGAAACTTTTGGCTGCTATTTATTGGTTTTTGTTCTTATTGAGTAAGTGGACGACAACACTAATTAATGAATTGGCACAAATTTCTATATCTTCTCTATCTTTTTTCATGAAGTTTCATGAATTTCTCTTTCACTTTCCCCCTCACGTTCTTTTTGTTTTCTCTGTTTAAGATTTTATGGGTATTAATTTAAGGAGGTGTAGAGAAGTTTGGTATTGGGGTTGTTTGCCTAATTTGTTAGGCAACTTTAATAATGCCCCCAAACAACCATAACTTATTTGTCGGATCTGCTATCGTGTGGCGGCATCAGACAACAAAATGTGTAGCACAAGGTGCTGTTTTCACTGAAGTCTGAGATGAGTTCAGTTCAGTTCAGTGAAGTTCATTGAAGTTGGGTTGAGTTGCGGTTCATTTTAGTTTTCTCATTGTTGCATGTGTTTTTGTTCTAACTGCTACGACATATTTAACGTTAAAAAATTACTCAAAGTTGGTGGCAACAATGACATGCCATTAAGCATGCAACTATTTATCCCATATGCTATCTGTGCACGCACACACACATAGATTTCATCATACATAAACGCATTCATACATATGTTACATATTATAAATATATTTTAATTGACACTGACAGGTGTCGGACACTACACTGCATTTAGCTATTAGCTGAAAGGATGCATATTCCCTACCAAGACTTCTGTCTTAGCTGTAAGATTGCTACTGGCAAAACACTTTTTATCGATTCCATAGTTTATCACATCCATCTTTATCTCTCTATGTATTTATTTATCTATCTTTCCTTCCTTTAAACAATCTGTGATAAATGCAGTGGCTGCAAACTCTGTTTACCTCGTGACAGATGTAAATTAGTTCTAAAATTTTGTGGTTTAACTTATGCTGACACACACACTCGCATACATACACTCAAATGTGAACACTGAAATATATGTGACATGAAGACATGACAAATGCAATGATCAACTTTTTAAAGTACTTAAATGAAGGTGTCAACTTAATATTTTACCGACCCTTTAATAGCCTCTTTGACAATATACTTATAACTTGTACAGTATTATTTTTGTTCCTTTTCATTCTCCTTCTCTCCATCTCCCTCAATGTTTCATTCATTCTTTATTACTTTCAACTTCTTTAATTTAAACAAAATTTTCTTTTCTACCTTTAAATTGGCTCTCTCCTCACTGTATTTCAATTTCTTTTCTAACCCCTTTTCTCTAACTTTCTATTTAGTGTTGTTTATACTTTGATATTTAATTTGTTTCTTTTAGTATTTGCTTGTTTTTAAATTCATCATTTCGAGTCAGCAGACGCGCCTAAAAATTGCACATAAGAAATGAAAATTCAAATGAAAAGAATAAAAGCTAAAAAAGTCGTTGCATACTTTCTGGTGCACACAAGCAGTTAGCTTGAAAAGTTCATGTACTTATAACGCCGCTTACACAAGCAGGTACGCATGCCATGCCGTGCCATGCCACATACTTCACTACTAAATAGTTGTTTAAAGTTTCTCTTCCTTCCCAACACTACTTACTACTCTAAGGAGCACTTATCAAAGCAACCACCTGGTGGTGGGTGCCTCACCACCACCCATCACCCATTTTTATTTAAAGATCTTACGAAAACATTGAGGTGATAAAGTAAGTAAGACTGTGAATGGAAATGGCTATGTTAATGGTATGGGGAATGGTAAGGAAAAAGGTGTTCGTGCATTATTTTGTTGCATGTAAACATGTAAGCTTTACTTTACTTACTCGTTCTGGGATCTTCAAATTTAATGACAACTACGGCAACAACAGTAACAACAAATTGTGGGTGCTAATGTTTTTCTTTATTGTTGTTGCTGCACTTGAAACAACTTAAACAACTTTTAGACACACACACACATCAGCGACAAGGCGAAAAGTATGTAGAGAAATAAAGAAATATTTTGGGTTGTTCGAAAAGTCAGCGCAAGCAGTTATGACTTACTTTTAATCAAGAACTTGTCAAGCCTACGCTGTCTGTCCGTTTGCATGACCGTACGTCAGTGACTTCTATCTGATGAACCGTACGTAACAAGTAGAGAGATAAATTTTTCACAGTGTGTGTAATTCAATTGCTGCTAAACGACAAATAATAATAAAAAAAAAAAATAAAGATTAAAATTTAAAGGGGTCCCATACAAGAAACATGTGCTTCATTATGGACTGCTCGCAGTTTTCACACAGTTAGACGATAATTTGCATCGATGCACTTAAGCATTCAGTACGGAACCGTTCATATGCAAATCAGACTGGCACTTTTACTTTGTGAGAAGTTCAACAAAATACTCGTATGAAGCCCAATAACTTAAGATCGATCCACAACACCAACACAATATCCTAATCAAGATTAAACAATTTCTTGTAAGCAATCAGAGTTATATGCAATCTCTTAAGGCATTTACAATAGTTTTGTACTGCCATCTACCACTCCCAGCAGCTGCGAGGGCGTGAATTTATTTTTCATTTGAGGCACAGGCACTGTGACTTTTTGAACAACCCAATTTTTTAGTGACAGGAAGGAAGCAAAGATGACTAGAAGAAAATTTATATGAAGATAATAAAACAAAACGAAAAAAAAAGGAAAAAAGGAAAAAAAATATACAGCAATATGTAAGTATAAAGAAAACCTCAAGTCAAACATTTTAGGTATTGTAAATCTTTAGTGAAAAAAAAGGGACATTAGCCGCTTTTAGTCTACTTTCAGGAGCTCAAGTATGCCGAACACGTACATAAATGTTATGGCGAAAGTAAAGTAGGCAGGCAGGTGGAGGAGAAGGTATATGCATAGAGCGAAATAAGTTAAGATAGATAGAGAACCAACATCTTTACCTACAGCTACAGCTACAGATACTTTTCCCTGGCATAAATAAGTCAACTGCACGTGTGCTTAAATGTATGCCGGCGTATTAGTAGTATAAGATTGGATTGTAAGTGTGTGTGTGTGTGTGTGTGTGCTAGAGTGTACTATATCCATGTGAATGTTTTATATGTTTTAGTGTTAGCAGTAATGTTTCAAAAGCTAGTTTAAATGCTCATCACTTGCTTTTCTCATTTTTTAAGTGAAGTTTAGCAGACTCTCCACGACTTTGTACGTGTCTACGTTTTCACTCACTCACTCGCTCACTCACACTCACACTCTCCCTTCCATTTTCAATTTCTTGATCTATGTGAAATATATATGACTTTATATGTATGTATACATATAGTTTATATCCACATTTGGACGACATAAAAAGAAGTCATGTAATGTGTACGTGGGGTTTTCAATAATATTGCTTCCTTTTTTTTTTTATTTTTTTTACTTTTTGGAAAATAAATAAATAAACAACGATATAGCGATAAATGCAAGTCAAGTTGTTTATTTATCATTTTGTATGTTGTGTATATTAGAGAAAACAATAATTTTCGATATACATATACGTAAGCATTTTACACAATAAGACGTGTAGGTGGGAAATGAAGCTGAGATAATACAATAGTATTTTGCATCATTGGCCACCATGCTCAATTACATATCTTAAAGCTTGAATCTGCAAACATCATTAAAACATTATTCGCTATGATAAGACGCTAACATCTTCTGCATAGTCAGATAAAGGAGAATACTAATAATAAGTTTTAGATACATTTGTAAGTATAACCACGTTTTAATCAAAGAGAAGAATAATTATTTAAACAATGAATACAAAGTTATGTATTTTTCACGTGTGTTTGTTCGACCGGCTGTCTTGTTTATTCTCATCGTCGATCCAGTGTGTTGGGCAGTGTTCAACCTATTCAATAGGCAAGCCTTTCGCACTGACGTTGATGCTCACACATTTTAATAAGTTCACACTTTGACATCATGCAATATTCTATTCACTACCTATTGTATGATTGTATTTCTAATTAGTTATATATTTTGTTAAACTTAACATAAATTTCAATTTGACAATAACTTCAAAATTGTCCTGAGTAAAAAGGTTTTTTATTTTTCACCAGGACTACAAAGAAGTTTTAATTTTAATGTACAATTTTTGACTGAAATCATTAATTGATATTTACGATTACATTTGCCGCAGAGCTTCACCGCTATAAGCCATGACATCGGATTAAAATCGAGTTGGTTTAAAGTCATAAGTCATACTTGTATGATCATATTACTTTTTTATTGGTCTGGAGTTGAAGCCATTAAGGAGTTAGAATGCTAGTTAGGATGGAAACAAGTTACGTGGGCTCCTCAAACTTTATACATGAAAGTATTACGAATTTGAACCCAAAAACTAAACATAGATGTCTGGAATAGAATGCTGGTTTATTAACCAAAAGATGGAACAGTATACACCATATTTATGTGGACTTTCAGCCAATCAGTTACTAGTTACTATTTAGTAAAGTAAATGTCATGCATTAACTTTTTTAAGAGGTGTTCCTGTAACATTTCTATACACTATGAGTATGGCATTAATGTAGGTTTCTGTTCGAACTTTGGTATTGGGCTAGTCCAGTTACGTTTTTCACTTTACTAACTTTACTCTAACATGATATCCAGAATACCATGCATTATGAGAAGTTTGAGGAACTGTTTCTTGTACTATGAGTAGTGCATTATAGACTTTGTGGACTTCAAGGGAACATTTTTTGATACTCTTCAATCCTGTTCAGATGACAGATGTCTACATAAAACTCTCTTGATATTTTTGTCATTTGGTAATACAATAATTCTTTAAGATACCTCTGCATTGCACATTTTTGTATTGTTTTGAAAAACCTTAGCATGTGGATCGATTAGTAAATCTCATATCAAAGCTTTCTATTTTTCTTTGTAATAACTCACAACTCGCAAAAATAATTGTGTAAACAAATTTAAAACGCTAAGTTATTCATATTCTCACTCATTCAGTCTTCACTTATTTTGGTGAGTATATTCCTTGTTTATATAGAATATTTTTATATAAAGTAAAAAAGTCAAAGAGCAGAGACAATGAGAGTGAGAGAAGATATGATGGAAAACACTCTGTTAATGGATACTTAATTTCATATGAATAACAACTTTTAAATGCACTACACATACTGGCAGGTACGTTTTCCTATGAACAACTATTACTAGTTCCAAGGGCTAAGCCCCCGAATAAAAGGATGTTCGTTTTAATGATTTATACACTAGATTCCCCTTTTTAAATTAGCCCCCAATATTCCAACTATTTATCAATACACATTCATAATAATGTATATAATGTAGTTGCACTTCTTAGAGAAACCAGAACCGTTCACCATTTAATCATTTTAATGATATTTATTCATCAAAAATAACTATCTAGTTTCAATTGTATATAAATCATTTGTAGTACATATAAAAGACCAACACTTAAGAACGGCTTAATCGATTTGCCTGATTATATTCTCAATCAATGTAAATTGCATCTGTGCAAAACCGGGACAAATCGCTAGTAAGGTATAAAAGTAATAGTGAAACTGATCTTAATGCTGTTCTCTTTACATTTTCTATTGTTGCCAACAGTTCTTAATAAAATAAATAAAATATACATGTATATTTGAAACTTTACTTCGATTGGGTGAGATTTTTATTCAGTTTGTTGTGGTCAATTGACTGATTAACATCAATAATAAAGTGCATTACAGTAAAGAAAAAACGTCAAGATGCCGAAAGAAAAACGCGAAAAAATCAGTCGTCCTCGTCGTAGTTGTGTACCGACAAGAGTCAGAGATTTTTGTCAAATCTGCAATACGATAATGGAACCAGGATTTTTATTCTTCATGATTTGTTCGCATGCCATCCATCGTACTTGCTATGACAAGTGGCATAAGACCATGGATGGATGTCCAATATGTCAGAAGAAAATCAAGAAATTGCACTTGGAAGGCGAGAATTGCGTTTACTGTTTGGATGTCATGACTGCCGAGAATATAAACTACATATGCTGTGGTCATGCCTTGCACAAGAATTGTCTCAAAGAATATACCAAGCAGGGATCACCATGTCCAATATGCCGTAGATGGTTTTAAGCATATCAGCATATTCGTCATCAATGCGGGATTCACTTATCATTATATTTACTATAGTACGGTTTATGTTTTGATTTATCAATTTATGATTATTGATTTTACGTATTTGTTACTGGTGTTGTTTTGTTAAATACAAAGAAAAAATATATTCTATTTGTTGCTATTAAACTTTGTTATTCTTACTAGATTTGTGTCATCAAACACTTCTTAGATTTGTGTCATCAAACACTTCTTAGATTTGTGTCATCAAACACTTGTTATTTTTATTATATTATATTATATATACAAATTGTCTACTTCAGCACTTTCAAACGATCAAGTGGTTGCTGCAACATTTGTTTACTTCAGAAAATATGCACATGAGAAACCACGTGATTATTTACACGATATACAGATAAATTTCTTATGAAATAAAAAAGAAATGGTGTGGAAAAAGGCGGAGCATCTCCTTTTAACAAAAACCTGCTTAATAAATTAACAAAAATATCTCTGTAACAAAAAAATAAGTCAGCTACCTAATGAGGGTAATACTACTGATAACTTAGTTTGGAAGTTCACATACAAAACATTTTGCGCAACCGATTGTACGATATCCACCAATTAAAAAACAGATAACACAAAAGTAGCAGGGAAATTTTCGCATGGTATAGTAAACAGAATAAGTTGACTTATTGAAAACGCTTTTAAAGAAAAGAAGGTATGCTTTTCCTTGATGTATCAAAAACTGTTTACAATATTTGTCAAAATAGGCTCCTATATCATCAATCAATCAGTTATTGAAATTTTACCTAACGGATTATACCAGAGTAGTAAAATGTATGGCAAGCGGACTACGCTATCGACCGACAACAAAGTTTTTTAGTAGTGTACACACAAATTCTAAAATCTTTATGAACCTATGAAATCCAGTTATGGATTGCTCGTGTTCCAGCAACATAATGCAAATAAGTACCCAGGTTTGTCCATTCCTCATCGTTCTTTGGAATTGAGCATTCCACAAACGTCATTACACCGTATTTTGCATAAAGACTTGGGTCTTAAGGCTTATAAAGTTCAGTTAACACAAGAACTCAAGCCGGCCGATCATCAACAACGTCGTGTCTTTGCTGATTGGGTCCTTGAAATGCATAGAAATGATCCGGAAGTCCATCGAAAAATCATCTTGACTTATGAGGCCCAGTACCACCTCGGTGGCTACGTGAACAAGCAAAATTGTCGCATCTGGGGGTTGGTTAACCCAAGAGTTATTGTTGAAAAGCCTCTCCATCCTCAACGTGTGACTGTTTGGTGCGGTTTATGTTACGGCCTTATCATTGGACCTTACTTTTTCGAAAATGAGGCTGGAGCTACAGTTACGGTGAATGGATTGCGCTATCGAGAGATGATTAATGATTTTTTATGGACGGAATTGGATGGTATTGATCTGGACAACGTTTACTTTCAACAAGACGGCGCTACGTGCCACAGAAGCAACGAAACCAATGATCTTTTACGGGAAAAGTTTCTGGACCGTGTTATCTCTCGAAGAGGTGATCCCAATTGCCCACCGAGATCCTGTGATTTAACACCTTCCGACTTCGTGAGGCTATCGAGGACATAAGGCAGCCACTTTGCGATTTGGTTATGGAAAATTTCATAAAGGATATGGTCCTGTAAGGGTGGTATTGGTGGCCATTTGGCTGATGTTGTTTTCCGTTATTAACGGCATACATTCCTCTTTATAATGAAATAAACATCCAATGATTTATCTCAAAAAATTACATTTTTCTTTGAATATCAAAATAACACCTCTTTTTGGAAAACCCTGTATATTAAAACTAAATGTATCACAAGGATTTTTGGAAAGATTTATTTATTTTATATTTCTATATTTTTGTGGCATATATGTAAGTTTAGGTCTGACCGATGTTAATGGACAAAATAATGGGTAATCATTTCTTCTTACTTTCAATTCAACATTGACGTTCTCCCTCATTATATGCACTCAATTAATATTGTGTCGAACTTCGAAAATCGTAATAAAGTACTAGTTTCTAGTGATTTTTATTTGGTAACAAAGTAGGCTTCACAAACTTCCGACACAACGATGTCAAATTATTTTTTCAAATAAGTTTGTCACTTCTGACAATCGACACGATAAACATATTTATATCTTGTAAAAAATTAAAATATTTTATACTATGCCGGTGCGTAATACTTTGATATCCGTTTTGCGGTTTTTACGAATTATTTACGAAGCGGCAGAGGATGATGGGGTAGCTGTACAGGCAGCACCAGCAGAAGCTCCAGCAGGAGCACCAGCAGCCGCACCGGTAGCAGAAGCAGCATTATCTCCGGATGCAGCACTAGCACAATCATCATCACCGCAACCAGAAGAAGCACCAAAACCGGGAGCGGCGGCAGCACATGACATGTGTGGTGATGCCACAATGGCGGCGAACGAATCTGCAGAAAATGCATTGGCACAGTTGTCAAAAATGCATAAAAGAAAGGGTGCCCCGTCTGAAGCTGATTCACAGCACAAGAAGCCGAAGCCGAATACCTCAGATTAGTATCTAGAGGTAATAGAGGAAATTGCAATATTATTTTGCATTTAAGTACATGCATTACTTCCACAGATGCTCACAAAAAAAGGAAATCTATTTTGTTTAAAAGTTTTTGTCTCCATACGGTTTGTATTTAAAATGGTTTACACTGGTGCATGTTTGAAAAATTGCTAAGTAAGTATTTCGTTTAATATGTCGTAGAAGAAATTTTTATATTCTTCTATACCATAAACGACGTATTTCTTCAACAGCTACCATTGTCATTATATGTAAGGGATACTCGTAAGGCGTGCGATTATATATTTTTTTTTCATGTTTAAAATAAGATATTGTTAAGTATATTTTATATTGAATGCGATAAAAATAAAATGAAAAATTCCTTGGTTTTATTTGTCACAAATCTACTAACAACTACTACAATCCGCGACCAGCTTATTCAACATAAGCATATTAAACTTATGTGGGTCCTTGGCCATGCCAAAATACTTGGCAATGAACTAGCTGACTCCCGTGCTAAGCTCGCCTTAAAAGAACCATTACACACAGCTAACTTACTTGAAAAGGCCGACATCCTCCGCTTAGTTAAAGCTTATATACGGGAGAAAGACCGGATTTCATGGGTTAACGCAAGTCACCACTACAAGCGTTCAAACCCGAGTGTTATCACTCCAATTTATCCTGCCGAATGCCACCGTAATGCAATAAAATTATTTGTCCGCCTCCAACTCGGTCACACCTCCCTCACTCATCAACACCTATTGTGCGGCCGCAACAATGATACATGTCCTCTCTGCAATGACGTTGCAACTGTGGAAGTGAAAGTAATTGGAAAACAAGACTTTAACACAAAAAAACAAAAACCTGAACTGTGAAGTTAACTAATGGAACCAGCTCCCAAGCAGGCGAAAAATACAATATGAAATGAGTGACATGTCAAGAAAGGAATCTTTGCTATTCCTTTTTTGAAGAAGCTTTTCAATCCACAAATAATTCAATTTTTATTTCTCTTTAAGATTAAGAAATGACTTACTCCATCCTTCTAGTTGCTTTTTAAATTTTACCTGAATTATCGGCACTTATATGTTTAACTTGAAACTATATGTAATTAGTGCTGGTGTACCCCCATACACAATATATACTGCTGATTCCGGTGGGAAATAATGTTGAGGTTGCAACATATGCAAATGACACAGCGATAAATGCATTGAATGAAAAGAATTGTCGAAAAATGGCTGAAGCAATGGAAAATTATAGTGAACCCACAAAAGTCAGTCCAAGCAACATTCACCTTAAAGCGTAGAAACTGTCCTCCAGAAATATTGAACAATTCCCTTATCCCACAAAGCGACACCATCAAATATCTATCGACTCTATGAGACAGTTGTGAAGCCGGTGTGGGCATATGCAATGCAGCTGTGGGGAACGGCAAGTAATAGCAAGTGTTCCTTGGTATGTGACCAATTTCCATCTTCATAAAGATACCGTTCATTAAGGATGAAACTTGGTAATCATACCAACATAAATACATGACATAGCTAAATTCCATTAACTGTATATACTCGAATACTATTTGTCTATTTTTTTAGACCTCCATGTTATGTCTGGTGTGATTGCCGCCTGGTACATTTTTCCATTCGTCTCTCATTTATCTATGTAAACATCTGCCTGCCTTCCTGTCCCACTAACTACTTTTTTCAATTGAAGTGCTTGCAATACTTCTGCCTCATTTTTCTCTGAAAAGCTCATTCAAGCAAAGTTAGTTCTTCACGTGTCGAATTTCTATAATGCAACACTTGTTATAACAAAAACACATGTATGTATAAAAAGATACATAGATATACACTTACATACGTTTATGCAATATGAAACATTTCATTAGAACTTGTTGTTCGCTTTGTGTTGTATGTTCTACTCGTATAATAAATAAACAGCTTATACGAGAGTCTCTTTCACAATAAAAATCGTTCTCTTAGTTACGTGATTAGTGATCTTTTTCTTGACTGCAAAATTGATCCAACCAACAAAAATATATAGAGAAGTTGCCCAGGTGTACACGTTTAGGGTGAAATGTGTTTCTGAAGCCATTCTGGATCTTAAAACAAGATCAAATTCAGTTCAAACAAGTAACTTCAATTAAGGAAATTAATAAACAGTATTTGCCATTCTACATATTTTGGAATGAATCATCAGTACCGTCAATGTGACACCCTTAAGTTGCTAAAATAACAAAAAAGTTTATTGGATAAAACAAATTTGAACAATTAATTTAGGCAATAATCAATGAAGATATTTAAGAAGTTATCGATAACTGGTGTTAACGAATTCTTAGAAATACTTTCGTATAAATAATAACAAAACTTTGATTTACTTTGCTTTATCAAATCTTTAAGTAGCAGGCTAATGATGATGTAAGGTTTTTAAACACTGGCGCGACTACTCACTAAATGGTAAATATCAAAAGGTTCGAATGCACACAAATATCAAATAATAGTTATTACTTAGTACACATAAAATTGTATAGATACTACTTGAATACACTTATTGTATTGTTGTCAGATAGACAAATTAGTTGATGTTGTTGATTTTGATGTTTATTGTTGTATGTATGATGACAGTTAGATGGCTCATTGTTATTACTATACATATTTTATCGAACAAGCGAAATGTGCTTAATTTAGTGCGTACAAGCGAGCAACAAACAAACAAGTAGATATACACAAAGATACACACACAGAACCACACAAATACACATGTTAGAATTGTAACAATTCCTTCATAAATAGGGACCCAGTATCATGCTGAGTTAAGTTAAAAGCGACATATGTAAAAGAGTTACAAACTGAAGCTCAAGTAAAGATACTTTTGTTTTGTATCTAGACTTACATGTCAGCTAGAAATGCATAGGAGTTGTTATTGTTGTTAGCAAACGAACAACAAAAAATGTTCAACAAGACCAACATCAACAACAATAAGAGCAGCACAACAAAAGCTTGTTGGCATATGCCTACTTTAGTGTGTATCTCTATATCAGTAGCTGTACCTGTATCTATAGCTGTGTATACATATGTGAGTGTGTGTATTCAAATGTAAAAGTATGAAGCCAATATCTTTGTTGTTGTTGCTGTTGCTGTTGTTAGTGTTCAGCTTAGCTAGCCGACTAAAAATTTGCATAGAATCGCGTATACACAAACATAAACACATCTATAGATTTTGCTTTACAATTCTTTGTCATATTGTTCCAGATACATTCACTCACTCATACAGACTTAAAGGTGTATGTTTATCTACTATAGAGTGAATGTGTATGCGTGGTGTTTTGCCTGACATGAACTACGTGAGAAGAGTACGAGTATGAGTAGTTTTTCTAATGTTTATTTGTGTTTTATGTCGTTTGTAGTAGTTACTGTTTTTGCAGTCTAAAGGCCCATTGATGTTCTAAGCTCAAGCCTATCCAGAATCCAAGAAATTCTCATCTCATCCTTTCTATTTTCATCATCGTCGTCATCATTATCATCATTTCCTCATACATATTTCGTATTCATCATGACACTTCACAGCAACTGAACGAACTTCAGGTTGATGAAGCTTGTCAACAAATATACTAGTACAAATCTTTCAATCTTCTTTTCCTCCATTTCCATCAGCGGCATTTTTTTCTAACTCTTTATCACCGTGGTGGTGGTGGTGGTGGCAGTGTCATATCATCACCACTTTTTTCTTTCCAGACAAGTTTGTCTAACTACTATTGTATGCCACTTCACCTTTTATAGTTCTAGAGCACGTTTTAGATGCACACTACTACTACTACTACTACTACATAGTACAACATATACAGATACTTTTGTTCATTTTCATCCTTCACTTCTCTCAGTCTTTATGTCTTCAAAATCATTGTTGTGTCTACTATATGCCCGGTGCCGATGGTTTAAGTTTTTATCGTAAATTTCTTTTTTAACCTCTATTTCACCTTCTTCTTCAACATCATCATCATCATCCTCAACAGCAGCATCATTATTATCATCATCATCAGTATAATACCTTTCACTTAGTAAGTATATTAAGTTAGTAAAATAAATTTGTAACATGCTAAAAGATCAATCATTAATACTCGTAACAGTAACGCAAATCAATCAAGCTCCACAGTTTTTTGATATCAGTAATACTTATATTGTATAAAATTTCTTTGAAACATGGTTCATGTTTGTTCCAGAGGTTGGCTTTTGCCATGAACCACCATAAGGTTTCTTTCTTTCTCGAACATAAAATGTTCCACCACAGAAATGCCCTGCAGATAGCTCCCATATATATAATAGTTCCGGGCGACTGAGCTTTGCTCAATTTTAAGTAAATTTGAAATTGTTGTTTAAATTTTAATAAACTGCTCATGAGTATACCCGTGCATACATGACCAATATTACTTCATCTTAGAGCCATTTCCGAGATACATGAAATAAATATATATACAAGAAATGCTCGTTTAAATATATTAGAGAGATAAGATAGATAAAGATACAATTTTAAACATGTATTTCATTTTATGAAGATTTTTTATAATGGAAACTTTAATCTATGGGACCACTAGAGACTTTTATATTTGAGAAGTAAGCTGAGATAAGATGGTGATACAAAAGAATTTCTAGAGGAACCTTTAGTTTGATTATTATAAAAAAAAACTAAAGAGCGGGGCGGACGTTGCTCCTTCCCAAACATTTATTGGATTGGATTAGTTAGCTGATCGGTAAGCTGAAACATTTCTCAATTTGCCATATTGTCCTTGTTCTTCCTCGGCTTCTTCTTTTGCGACCATCCTAGTCCTAGTTTTTATTTTACACTGCACATGACTACTGCTTAATACATGACCATAATCTATTCATGCTCATGTTTGTCGTGTTTTACTATTTTACTCGCACACCTGGATGAATTTTCTTTATTTTTTAAACCACCTCAAAAAAAATATTGAAATCGGTCTAACCATTCTCGAGCCTTTACACTAATACATAATATATAATCAGAACTACAAGATGATCTAATAATTAGTTTATGATCGGAAACGATAGACATTTGCACTTAAAAATACACTTTCTTCACCATCATTTCATCGACCCAGTGACTTATCGAATAACCCAATCCCTACATTATACGTATAGTTTCCACATATGCACAAACTTCTATGAATATATTCTCTGGTAAAGGGTAAACAATTTCCAATGAAACTGAATTTAAAGGAATGGATTTTTTCTTAATTCATCTATCTAAGTATGTGTATGTACGTTGAAGCTTCTATCTTTTGTCATCCTTCAGTCTATTGCTGCTGCTGCTGCTGTCATTGTTGTTGTTGTTGTTGTTACTACTTATTGTCATGATGACATCGTCATCATCCTTATTATTGTTGTTGTTATAATAGTTCACATTGTTGTGTTGTTGTTGTTGTTGTTGCTGTATCTGTTGTCATAATACTTGAGTCATCACTACACGTCACAGGTCGTTTCCGCTTTTGTTGAAAGTTGAATTTCATTGTGTATTTGTATTTGTATTTGTATTCTCAATGGATTTATGCATCTAAGTATCTGTGTGTGCTTATAACTCACATGTGTTTAACTTGTTTATGTCAAAAACAGGAAAAATAAATTCAACCTAAAATTTAAATATAGTGAAACTTTGAGATAATAGTACATCTACAACTATTGTATACAAATGTATACCAACTTCATAGAATACAAGATACTAATAATAATCATCATGAATAATTATTGACCATTTATGATATTTTCATTTCATTGGTCAAACGTGTGATTGGGCGAACATTGTAATTCTGTAAAGTCTATGGAATCAACAGAAAAATTTATAATAATATAATTGAATTTTCACAGAGTGTGAACAACAACAAACACTAAACAAAAACTCAATAAAGTAGTAAGTATAATTGAAATAGCTTATGTTTCAAGCAATGCTTTGTAACTTAAAGCGGTATGTTATTGATGTGAAACATCTTTGGTTTCGGTAGGGTAGTCATAGCCAATTTTGGTTAACTATTTTCTTTGCGATCTGAGCTGTGAGAGAAATTATGAAACGCGTGGCACGGCAAGTGTTCGGATGGATGGCCTGTTAAGTGATCGGTTAGTGACACCGTGATTTTTTAAATTTAATTTTAATATTTTACTGTTTTTTATATATGTATTTGTATCAGGGATGCAAACCGGTTCGGTTCAAGCTAAAAAAGCAATTCTTATGATAAGTCTATTAAAATTTATTTTATTTGACTTAAGTAAAGAAAGAATAGTAAGATATAGAATATGGTATTGAAAACAAAGGTGTATAACATCTCTTTTAATGTAACACACAATATCTGTATCAGGCGCCAAAGTTGTCAGCAAATATCTGAAATTATGTATCGTAAGTTGTAGCTTATTTGATCGGGTGAACTCTCATTCTTTTGTCTGAGAGGGACCTGGGCACGTGATAGCAAAACTTTTAGTAATACCTATTAAAGATAATAACCATTCTTGTCGCATAAGATCCTTTCATACCATATAAATATACATATGTGTTCGAAAATGTTAACTGAACTTTCATTAATAATATTTTTAGTTAGTCATTTGGAAAATGTGTCCATCGTCTAACCAATTACAATATTATTAATAACACTGGCCGACAGCATTTTTGGTGCTTGAAATATTGCAGTGTTTTTTACTAGTTCGAGGTCACTAATTTCGAATCTGCCCTTATTGCTGAATTTCGTGTGTGATGATTGAACGACGCCTAGTTTCATGTCGTTTATGATCTTGCTAATCTCCTTTTACTTGTAACATTTTTTTCTTTTTTGATCTTTAAAGTATCGCTCATTAAGCTATTTTTAGAGAAAAAGATAAAACAAAATCGATAACCGTTATATTTTATTTTTAATTTCTTTTCAACTTCCATGAAATAGGTGTTTTTTTGTTTCTAAACTACAATATAATAAATATTAAACACTTTTTTATTATGAAACAAAATTGTTATGAATTTGTTGGTATTTCTTTATATGAGTTTAATGTTTAAGATTTTCAATAACATAAACAACATTAGTAGTAGTGTAATAATGTAAATAAACTCTATGTGAAGGTAATAAAGAAAGAAGTGGCTGTATCTCCTGATACAAAAAAACTAAGGGCAGATTTGAAATCAGCGACCTTAAATTAGTACATAACCATTAAAATATTTCATGTGACAAAAATTTTGTTGATCAGTGTTATCAGCTTAATGACTCAATAACAAATAATCTGAGCACATTCAGAGGTCTTCGTAACAAATATATGCAGTTTTTATGATCAGACAGAAAAAAAGCACAAGAAATATTCTTCTATACTGTGACACACGAGTGTACAGCTGAAAAAAGTTTATAGAAAATTACAATGCTCGTAATATTACAAGAACCAATCACCACTTAGTTCTGGGTGCTTTAAGAACTTTAGAGCAGATCCTAATTTACTAATTCACTGATTTACTACTAAAGATTCTTAGTTCTATGTTATTCACTATTCATTTATTGTATAATATGACTTCATTATAAGCATCTCATCTGAGCTGAGCTATACAAAAATAATACCAATAATCCCAGATTTTTTGTTCTGTCAGTCTTAGTAATCTCAGTTCTTAAGTGTACCAAAATGTCAACAATGAATGAGTGCCTCATTGACTTGTTATACGTGTATTAAAAAAACAAATTATGCTGAAAACATTGTTAAGTAGATACAGATACTCAGATAATGTTGCGTGTCAATGATTAACGTGAAGTCAAGTGCGTAACTGTACATTAATTAGTGTTAATCAATCATGTTTGACCATTGTAAATACTCACAACGGAAAGTGGGAGATGGAAGCAAGGTCATGTAGTACAGAGTCTGATAGATTAATATACACTCTTATATATATAGATACTATTGTAAAGACATACACATAGACATGGGAGGTTACATCATCATCATTTAATATTGAAAATATATTGTATAATAGTATGTGTGTGGGTGTTGGTAAATAACGCACAATTTGTCGTCATTATACAGGATATTAAGGCTCATAATGCGGGACGACATCATCAATTCAGAGAGAGAAAAATAAAAAATTAAAACAACAGTAAAATCTTAACTGTCAACTTAAATGTTTGGATAAAAGTAACGCACACAAGAAAAAACAAATGAATATAAGACAATGACAAAGAACATGGAAACGTAAAGTGAAAGAAGGGAAATGAAAAAAGCAGCATCTCTAGAAAAGCCGAATTGATGGCAAACGATGACAAACTGGTAAACCAAAATGCAACACCAACACCAACACAAAGATAATGATAATCAAACAGAAGAAAAAGACCGAAAGAAAAGAAGAGAAAAGGAGAAAGTCAACAAAAAAACCAAAATGAAATGGAATGAAATGAATGATGGAAAGATGATGGCAACAAAGCTATCGCTAACACTTAAATCGCTACTGAAAACAAAAAGAAAACAAAAAAAACAAACGAAATGACACAAAACGAAAGCAAAACAAAATGCCAGAACAAAAATGGCTCAACGGATAAAGCATTTTTTTCCAGCATCCAAAATGCTTATCCTTCAAGCCTCCTGTTAACAACAACAGCATCATTATCACCGGCATCACCATCACCATATTTACCATCATCAGCATCAGCATCAGCAACATCATTTTTACAATTGCGAGTCAATGATGCCGAGTTCGACGAGCACGACAGCTTTGCTTACTTCTTTCCCCTATTGACAATCATTTTACACTTGGCAGGATATTATGTAAATTGCTTTTCATATTTGTGCAACATTTAAATTTATATACACTCACTCACTCACCATCACGTTACAGCTGATCCTGCTTCTGCCCTCACTCCTGCAGAATGCAGACTTTAGTTGACTGAATCGAGTCTGACTCCACTCTGAGGTTAACACAGAACACAAACTGAATTGAACTAAACGAAGGAAAATGTAAGCGAAATGCAAGCGAGAAGAATTCGAACTCGAAAGCGAAAAAATTAACGAGAGCAAATAAAAGAAAAACATAGAGAAAGATAAGAATATCATTCATCGATGATGATGATGATAAGCGATAAAGAAGTAAAGTGTTTTGGTGGGGCACGAGCTAAAATCAAGGAAGGAAAAGAAGATCAGACGATATTTTTGACTATGTGAAGTAGTAGCGCATTGACATCAGTCGGTCGAATAAAGAAAAGTAAATCAAATCAAATCAAGAAAAACAGAGAATATGAAACGACAAAATGATGGGTTGTTTTCCCAATGAGCCTAAAAATATGCAAGGAAATAAATAAAATCAAACAAGAAATCAATGCGTTGCCACGAAAGAAAGAACCAACAAAATGAAATTGTCGAGTTCAAATGAACGAAACAAGGAAAACATTGAAGGAACTGACTGAACTGATAGAGTCAGTGAAGGATGAATAAAGGATGCGCGATGATGAGACTTAAATGTGTATGTCGCCATCGTCTATGGGGGGAAAAATTAACGATGCGTAAAAAGTCCTTTTGGCGGTTTTATTTATTTTTAATATATACATACATACATTTATACTGTTATGTCATACACAGACACCCATAGACTTGTGGCACGGGTCATGAGTATATTTTGGAAGATTTTTACCTCCTTGTTCGCATAACAAAAAAAAAAAAAACACACACACATAGACACATGTGTCTCTATTTATCCTATAAAATAATAGGCATACCGAGGGGGAATCAAGGGAGAAGTGCTTTCCCTGACTCTAGACTGCAACAATTCGAACACGAACAAGAAATGTAAAGTGTTTTCCATCTGTAGGAAATTCTTGATCCTAAGCTAAAACACATATCTTATATTTCCCCAGTAGACCAAAAATTGATAACGCCCAAGAAGAATATCATGAGAAACAAATGCTAAATAAAGGATCTCCAAGCAATTGAGAGAAAAAAAACAAATATCTTAACTTAGGTTTTAACTAAAAATGATTTGATAATTAATAGATTTATTCTGGTTAAAAAAGAAGTGAATATATTGTACATGAAACTAAAATATTTATATTCACTTATATAAAAATAATAAGAATATTATTATTATTATTTAGAACTAATATTATCATATGTAAGACATCATAACTTAGTAAACAATTTTAAGAGCAATAGCGACAAAAGCCTTCAGCTCTAAATCTATATAAGTATTTTATCTTTATATGATTTAATGTGGTAGTGAGTCAAGTGTTTGCCGATATCTAAAAGGCTAAAATTATTTGTTACGGTAAGGGGAAATTTGCATGCATTCCTGGCAGTTTCATCTGCTAATTCGTTTCCTGTTATTTTGCAAGTCCTGATGGATAATAATATTAGTTTTGAAAGCACCTAAAAATATACTACAAAAAAATTACCAAAATGAAAAACAAAAGATAAAAACTTCGCATGTGACACACGTTTCTTGTATGGTGACCTCTTTGATTTTGTAACTTTATTTAATTTTTATTATTTGTCGTTATAGCGGCAATTGAAAGTCACACTCTGTGAACATTTTTAACTGCCTACCAATTACGGTTCATGAGATAGAGCTCAATGACGGACGAATAGACAGAAGGACGAACAGCGTAGGCATAGTAATAAGTTATTATTTATTTGAGGACCAATTTTTTATAGAAAAAAATTAAACTTATTTGTGAAACCTGAAGAAAACTCATTCACACAATGATGTGTTTCTTGTTATCAAGAAATTTTATTCTAATTTTCTTATACAATAAATTATCCATATAGAACATTAGATCAGTTCTTATAATCAAAAATCTATAATAAATTTCTGAGTGCAAGTCGCAAATATGAGCAATTAAATATTTATACTTATCATTTTCAATCTCTCGTCACAATAGCATTATTTTTATCTAGAAACATCAGACTCACCTGTAATGAGAAAATAGAAAAAGTAAATTATTATAAGTATTTATTTTTGTACGAGTATATAAAAAGAAAAATAATATTATATGGAAACTTGGTTCAGTAGATACGTTAGTAAGCAACAAAGAGATTAAGGCATCCATAGACTAACTCGTATACAACCAGATGCTTTGGGTCATTACACTAAGCACATATCATCATTATAATGAGCATAAAAAATATATATAGAAGCGATTGATGATGATGATAATATTATTGATTAAAATGCATTTCGAAAGTGAACTATTCATGTGTAAATTATAAAATTCTTGTTAAAAAGAAAGCAAAGTATGAGCATCATCGACAATATCATAATCATCATCATCATCATTATTATCAATATCATTTAGTACATTGATGATATGTTGCTTTAGTTTGTGTAGTGATTTTTAGTCAGAAGAGGGCAAACCAGTCCGAAGCAGACTGTGTCTGTTATTGACACATGCATACATATGATAACCAAAGCAAAGCAAAGCAATGCAGACCTGACCAGGCCAGACCAGACCTGATCGGAGTAATAAAGGATAGAATGGAGGCAGACTGTATGAATGAATGAATGAAATAAACAAAAGTTGAAATCAGAATGGGAAGCAAAGAAATTTTACCGGATGCAGACAGTGCATTCTGATGGAACGCCTAAAAGTATGCATTGTGTATTCATGCGTATCGCATTCAATTGACTTTGTCTGCATCAAGTACACAATAAAACCGAAAAATTCAGCGAACCATGTTATCAAGATGCCAGTACAGTTTCAGTAAACTATAAAGTACAGGGCAAACAAAGAATTAGGAGGAGTTCAATTCAAATGAATCGAAACTAAACTGTTTGAAAATAAAGACTTGGTACCAATTGAACTACTGCAATTTGTTGTTAGAGGTGTGCATTTAAAGTATCCGAACTGCATTCATAATTCTGCAACAGAAAGCTACCAGCATTTGCATTTCTTTGCTTAAAAGTTCTGAATGTGAATAAAATAATATTTAAAATAATTAAGTAAAAGTCATACATCTGTTGAAATTGTTTCGATTGAACCATCAAGCAATGAAATCACCAGCACTTATTGAGAATTGATCCCAACAATGACTTACCGAAAATGCTTTAAGAAAGACAAGACACTGAATGATGCCTTCCATGGTGTCACCGGTTAGACAAAAGGTGCCTGTCAGATGGCGACCTTTGCGTCCAACAGTTGCTGCCGCCAATGAGGCATGCACAAGGGCGCGCTGTTGACCTTTAGCCGCAGCCGCTGCAGCAGCAGCTGTGGCAACCACACCGACGCCATTGGTAAGTGATCGAGGCAAAGGTGCGGCACGCATTAAACGTTCTAAGGAATCCATTTCTATGTGTTCCTTTCCCTTTTAAATATTTATTTTTTATTTTAATATATTTCTCGATTTGTTTTATATGATGGTTTTTTTTTCTTTTTTTTTTTGAGTGTTTAGTAGTGTAAGTCGGTACACTATTTGTGGATGTTTGTTTTTATTATTTAATTAAATTTGTTGTTTTTCTTTTTCTCTCCGAATGCTACTCATTCCATTGTTTTTATTAATTATTCAAATTTATTTTCTCTAAATAGTTTTCATTTGGGATTTTCTTTTTTAAATTTTGTCTATTTGATTATCTAAAGATTTCAGCAGCATTTTCAGGTGTTTTCTAGAAATATTTATACATTTTTTTATAAATTTTAGCACAAATTATTTTAATTAAATATTTAAGAAAAGGAAAAATCTTTAAAATTCGCACAAACAATATTATTTAGAAACAAAAATATGATTATCAATTGGTTGAAGGAAGAAATCGATATAGATATGTGTATGTAGATAATGAGGAGAAGATAATAGATGCTTCTATTATTTCTTGGCTATGAGACAGAATTTGCATATCAAAACAAAGTATATTGTAAATTATAAAACATTTAAATGGGTAGCAGAAGAAGAATTAAAAGGAGCGGCTGTGTTTGCAGAGGATTCCGAGTCCATTTACTTATTCGATTTGCTGCTTCGCCAGCTTTGACTAATAAAATTGAAGTTAAATGGTTGTTAAAAATTTATAGCATTGGCAGCGCTTCCTGTCGCCATTTTCTAAGAAATATTACCACAAAATAAAATACACACGCATTCACACAGATTATAATCAAACTCAGACACACACACACATACAGATTTACCATACATAACAGGAAACATTTAGAAATGCATACGAAAGAAAATACAACAATATAGTATAGACAAAAGAAGCAACTGAACAAAGGATATAAGATTTAATAGATGAAAAAAACTCCAAAAAAAAAAAAAAATAAATGATAAAGAGATTCGAAGAAGGAAAAGGTAAATAAAGTTAATGAAAAAAATAAATAAATATAAAAAAAAGAATACCAAGGAAAACCGACGAATGAGTAAATGCAGACACAAATAGCAGTAAGCAAGAATAAAATGTAATTTATCTTTTTCACAGCAGATACCAACACCAAGGCCAACAAAAAAAAGAGTATCTTATGTTGAAATTTATGCATCAAACCAAAAACAAAAACCAACAAGAAAAAGAGGAATGAGATTTAGAAGGAGAAGGAGTAGAAGACGAATAGCTAGAAGAGAATAGAACAGTAGGAACATTGAAACCTGGCAATATTTTATCGCAAATCGTTCTAGCGACAATATCTTCAATCTTTGTCTGAGCTCTCTAATTTTGCTTTATAATAATATCAACTTTTGTATTTAATTTACACACTCAAACACAACACAGGGACATAAGGAACATATCCTTTTTCCCAAACTTCACCCAAAGCAAAAATAGAGTTTATTAACTTCAGATACATTTTTCTTTCTTTACCCACTCACCCTATTAAAAGTAAAGGAATCACCTTCCTTAAGCAATCAACTTCACCTGCTCATACATACATATATGTTCAGATGTGAATGTGTATCCTTGTGTATCTGTGTGTTTGTGTGTGAGTGTCAGTGTCAGTGACAGCAATATGAATATGAATCATTTAAGTGAATAACTTAAAATAAAGAGAAGAAAACAAGAAACCTGTAAATGATAAAGGTTGAAAGCAGAAGGTAAAAAGTTAGCAAAAGATGATTTTAAACGGAAGTAAATCAACCCTTTTCCATCATCATAGTCATCATCATCATCTTATTCTTCTTGTGTGCTGCTTGCCTTTTTCCTTATTTATTTATTTACTTCACTTCACTTCGCCTTACTTTTACCACTTTTACATGTTTTCTCCTTTATGTTTCATACTTTCATGATGTAACCTTTTCCTACGTACGATATCATTTGCCAAAAAATGTTATTTCAATGAAATATTGTATTAACATAGAACATAGAAATTTCCCATTCCAAAAGAAGAATTCGAAATCAGTATAGAAAGAATGAATAAATGCCAAAACATTGGGAAAAAAATGAAAAGTTGCCTTGTCACATTATTGTGCGTTCGTTGCCTTTTACTTATGTACGAGTATGTACAATATTACAATTCTAAATAAATGAATGAGGAATGAGGAATGGGGAATGTTTCGTTATTATGTAAAAGGTAAATTTAAATAAATACAAATTTGTACTAACAAAGTCAAAATTTTGTGCCCTCATCAGCATCAGCATCAGCAAGATTTGAATCATCATTATCATCACCAGCACCAGCACTAGTACTAGTACCAGTATCAGAGAACAAGAGAATCAGCAACAGCATTATCATCATCATTGACATTGTCAATTTGCTATTTTGTTTTTGTTGTTGTTGTTGAATATTGATTGGCATTGCCTACTTTTAGGCGAAATCAAAGCAAATGAACACAATTCAATGTTTCTTTGATATTTTGCTGCATATTTCAAGATTCACAACAGAATATCTGTGTCTGTGTGTGTGTGTGTGTGTGTGTGCATTTTAGTTAATTAAAGGACACATCACATAGTGCCAGTTACAAAAAGTGCCTTCAAAGAACTAAAGGAATGAAGAAATGTGAACAATAATTGTGACACACACCAGTAGAAGAGAAATATGTATCTATCAACTTTGGCTTGTCCATGTTCTATGAGTATAATACGTATTTCTGTCTTCTGACTCATCATCATCATCATTATCATCCTTGTATTTTTTTTGTTTGAATTTTTTTTTTTTTTGATATCCTGTTTAAGTTTGTTCCTCTACTCTGTGGCTCTTCTTCATCTTGTGATTCAACTCAACTTGAAATATTTGTGAAATAATGAGCGATATTTACATTTCAAAGCTTTTGTGCCGAGAATGCTTAAGCAATCGCTACAAATTTCTTCTTGCAAATGAAAGCAGCCTTCAACAAGGACTCAATGACAACAACAACAACAAGAACATTGCATAAGGACAATTTGTTTTATGGCGAGACTCATACTAAAAGTGAAGAAGCAACGTGGAACACAACAAAACGAAAATGACGCCAAGGACGGTGGCAATAGAGTTTGTTCATGTTCAAGAGATGGGAGGGAGGGCCTATAGTAGAGAAATGTAAAAATGGCACAGGGCAGGGAAAGGCAATAAGGATGAAAAAAGAAATGAAGAAAAAAAACAAAAATGGCATAACATGAATGAGCGGCGAATATAGATCGAGCACATTAAGCGCACACTTAATCACAGGAAAAAAGAAGAATGACGATGACGATGACGGCGACGACGACGACAGTGACAGCGACAACAACGACAATAACGAGGAGAACAAAGAGTAAAGTAGAGTAGAGTACAGAAGAGTGGAAGCGTGGCATAAAGTAAAACAAATAGAATGGTAAACATTGGTAGGCTGAAATAGTATCTCGTAGTGTTAGCTAATGGCTCCATACAGTGGATGGGGAAAAGAAATCAAATTGATACGCATTTCATGTATGTGAATAATAGTATGACTATGTATGTGTCTGTGTCTGTGTGTGTGTCTGCGACGATGTCGTTGCGTTGTTTCGAGTGTCGACTAACGTTATTAAATCACTTTTATTGCCATTGAAATGTGTGGAGTCTCGAAATATGGGAATGACTCACATTGACTACTACCATTATATTGTTTTTTTCGTATATGATGGTATGAGTATGTAAGTAGCAAGAAGGGTAAATGTATAAAAGAATCGATGAATAAACAATCGGACGGACTGACGAATGAATGGACAAAGACACGTTAACATGCTGAAACTATGGGAATTAAGATAGAGAGAGAGAGAGAGGACGACAGGCAAAGTAAGGGTGGAAATGTCTCGCCTCATCTCGTATGCATGAATATAAATGAATATAATTTTTATGCAAAACTCAAGTCAAAGAATACCATAGAAAATGAAATAAATTTAACGAAAAATACATAGGCGTAAACGTAATGCTATAACACAAATATGCTATCTATATATAATATTTCATATTTAGATTTCTTGAATATTCTAAATGAATCATCACATCGTTCACTTCAAAGATATTATTGATTAATATTAAAGATAAAATCAAGTGAAAAATGTATCAAGAAGAAGAAGAAAAAAGAAAGATTCACCTAAGTAGATTGGCTTCCATTAAAAAAAATATATCCACTGAATAAAAATATGGGGTATTGACTTTATCTATGTTAAATTTCATGACAATTGAACAACAATTGGTGTATCGTAAAAGAATTGAAAAATCATGTTGCATGATTTTTTTTAAAACTTGTATTTTCTATGGCAAATATTCCTTGAAAATGTTCATTCTTGAAAAACTCATACGTTTTGGCTTTAAATATTGGAACCTCTCCTATGCGAATGGTTTCCTTTTCCAATTTATTCCTTATGCTGGTGCATGGTGATAAGAATTTTACACCTTCTTAAGTGTTATAAGGTTCCCAGTATGCATGTGGTCGCTTTTCATAACTTTTTTACATCTCTTAAGCTAATGTGTAGATTGTCAAGGCTCAACTATTTTGCATCTGCAACAATTCGAGAGACACGAATTGCTAATGTGCCTTTCATGGATTACTCGGGCCATTCAGAAAGTAGGTGACATATTAGCAAAGTTTACGATACAAAAAACAATGGACTATTAATGACAATTCTAGAAAATGTTCGAAACAATCAATACTCCAAAGTCGTTGAGAGCCTATAATCTACTGATGGGGGACGTTAAACTCTTTGACAAAGCAACGAACAAATATATCTAGTAGTAATACTATAGGTCGCAGGAAAAGTAGCCCTGGCCGCTGATTACGAATGCTTTTGATGCTTGAATAAAATATTCTAAAACGTACAACGTTACAATTATGCCACAACTAGATTTTGGGAATTTGCGATAGAGAGTCTGATCAGATGTGACAATGCCAGATCACAAACGCCATCCAATCTATCAATACCAACAACACGAAAGCTGGATAGAACTGAATAACAAAACTTCCAGAAGTTTCATGTTTTCGAGGTCCCTTTAGTGACGTGCAACTGTTTAACATTACTCTTCTATATCTGCCATTGTTCAAATAGAAAAATGACTACCAATACCCTTCAAGTAAATTGACACAAATGCATTGAGAAACTAAGTAGTAAGAATTTTTCTTGTCACATTGACAAATACTCGTATATACGAGTACATGGAACATGATTCAGTGCTATGAGTCAACCTCTGTCTGATTCTGCTTTAATTTGAAATGAGCTCAACATTAACAAGAACAGCAGCAACATGGATAAGGCACCCATTCTGATATTCAACTGAGGCGTATAATTTAATTTGCATTCGCAGGAAATAAAGCAAAAGCAGCGTACAGAAGTAGTTGCCACGGAGACCTACAATATCACACACAATATCATCATCATCAACAACAGCTACAGCAACAGCAGCAGCAGCATTATCACCATTAGCACCATCATCATCATCATTACAATCACCATCACCATCACCATCATCAACATCAACATTTGTGAAGCCAAAGTCAAATTCATAGGAGCTCTGAATCAGTGCAGCAGAGTGTTGAGTGCTCAAGGTGTTGGTTGGTGTTGCTAGTGTAATTGTAGCCTCATTCATGCCAAAATGAATGTAGTAAAGTGCAACGAACATGGAACAGGATGATGGATGACAGATGGCGGATGGCGGATAGCGGATGGTTAAGGAAGACGCGTTGAGGCAGGTGTCGCGACGCATGGCATGGTATGGCACGGCAACATTATGAATACGTTTTCCTTTAAATCTTTTGGTAAAATCACAAAAAAAAAAAAAAATTAAATTAAATACAAAATAAAAGAAGAAAACAAATTATGCTAAGTTTCATTATATATTAAATATCCTTCATTGATAAGAAGCTGGAAAACTTGATATTTTATAAATTATGAATATTGTAAGAATAATGAATGTTTTGTGATCCCAATCACTTTGATTTCTAATCCAAATTATGATGACAATCAAGGACTACTATATTGTACAAATACGAGTACAATGTAAAGAAGGGTATATACATAACATATACACTTAGTTAGTTGGGTGTACAAGTTTTTAATGCTGTTGTTGGAAATGTTAAGAGAATTAAAAGAATGGATGGATAAAGCTTGCGTTAATAGTGGGCTTGATGGTTTCCCTTTTGTTTTTTTGTGAATATAACAACAAAACTACCGACGGTTGACTCTTTTTTTTTTTTTGTTGTCAAGGAGGCGTGAGTAAACATTTGACACTTCACTTTCACTCAACCATCTCATCATGAGTGCACTAAAGTCATACGAAACTTGACAATGATGAGATGAGGAATGTGAGAGGCCGCCGATCAGTATAATAATTGAAAAATATATACAAAGCAGGCAGCTTAAAATACTTCAGAATTAAAACATTAAATTTCATTTCAATTGGGAAGTTTTGTCTCAGAAAAAAAAAGATAAAATTTTTTAATCTTTTAACACACACACACACATACACTATCCAACGAACATTTGAGTTAAAGAATATCGACATGCCTTGCTTTGAAAAACCAGAACCTGTACATCATGGTCCACCTGATCCACAGAAGGTAATTAAATGCATTGAAGCCTATAAGAACAAATTGCCTGCATTCCTGCATCGTCAATTAGATAAGAAAAAGAAGGATCAAGCCAAAAAGAAGCCAACAGGAGATGCAACCTACTTTAATATTCACGGTCAATCATGGGAATCGAAGGGATTCGCCATACTCGAAGAATCCGATATCGACCGCATGCGTATTAAGATACCCATAACACAGGAAGAAACCGAAGCGGAGGCACAACGTATTAAGGAGGAGAAACGTCGCATGAATGCAGAATCAGAAAAGTGGCGCATACACTTTCAGAAGATCGATGATGCACGCAAAGCACGTGAAGAACTAGAAAAAGAAGTTGATGTCATTGCCGAAGAGGAGAGAGCCAAACGTGAGGCTCTGCTTGAAAAAGCACTAATGGCCAAGCATGAACAAGATGAAGTCGTGAAGAATGCTGCAAAAGCCATCAGAGAAGCCAAGTGTCAGGCTATGTGGACTCAACAGATGGACGATCAGAAGGCCATTCTTAAAGTAAACATGATACATGAAATCGAGAAGGACCGTAAGAATGCACAGTATCTGGATGAAAAGTTTGGCACCCAGGATGATATCGTTAAGCAAAAGGCAGAAGTGCGAGAACAAATCGGAAAAGCAGTACGCAAACAAATGGAGGATCGACGAAAGATAAAGTTTATGGAAACTGAACGTAACCTTCTTGAGGGTGAAAGTATACGCGAAGCTCTACGTGAACTTGAGGCTGAAAAACAAGTTGAATTGCAACGTCTTCACAATCTAAAGATTTCATACCGCAATGACTTGAATACGATTTCCGGTGTCAAGAAAGATTTCGAACGCATGATGTGGGAACAAGAACTCGAAGATGAACGTCGTAACTTTAAATTTTTGCAGTCTGTTGAATTACGCAATGCTCAAATCAAGGCCGAAAAGGATAAGGCTGCCAAAGATTTGCAGGAAAAGCAAAAAATGCTTACGGAAATGCAAAATAAAGTCATGAAATTATCACAAGCCAGGGATGAATTACGTTATTTAGCCGATCGTGAACAAGTCGAACGTAAGTATCGTGAACAAGAACGTGCAGCTGTAGAGAAGCGTAACCGTGAATTGGCTGATATGCAAGAAGCTTGTGAACAACAACGTCGCAAGGTTGAGGAACTTAAGGCTTGTCAATTGGTGCAACACGAAATGGAATTGCGTGATCAAATCAAAACGATACGCATTCAACAAGATGAGGTCCAACAAAAGAAGAACACTCTCAATGAGAAGAAGACCAAGTTACGGTTTGCAGTGGCACATCAAATTCGAGAAAAAGAGTTAAAGCGTCGACACGATTTGGAACAGTCACGCTTTGATACAGCCTACAACCGAGAACAAGAAGAGAAACGCCGTCATGATATTCAGACAGTGTTACAACTAAAATTGGATGGTATACGGCGACAGCAGTGTCTACCTACTACGAATATGGATCGTTTAGAGGTACGCGTAAAAGCCTTACAAAAACGTCGTCAAAGTTAAATGAGGCAACAAACAACAGCCAGCTGCTAGTTGGTCCTACAAAATGTTATATGTGGCGGTTTTTTTTTTTTTTTGGATTTGGAAGCATAACAAGAAAATAATAAACAAAAAATAATATTCGCCCTTTTCTTAAAAAATTGTAATCTCATCAAATCTGGGTAGCAACAGCCCAGTGAGAATGCAATTGATCTCCCCTTGGATGATAGATAACAACACTCACACGCACACACATAATTGTATATTTTCTAAACGAAAAACAAAAAAAGTAACCTATAATATTTTATACACTCACAACATAAGCATATGGAATGAAATAAAGTCAAGTTGTTAGTTATCATTGGGAAAACTATCTCTTTTTCTTCAAACTCTTCTATTTCATCTCTAATACTGCAACAAAATTTATACCGATACATCGTATTTGTCAGCGTAACACCGCTTAACATCAGATTACATAGGCTTGCAAAATTTGATGCCATAAATTAGAACTTCCTCATCTTCGTTTTGCTGTATCACATCACATCACAAGTTTTTTTTTGACGTTTGAAAATTGCTCAAAAATTACATGTTTAAAGTTGGTAAAAGTACGGTAAGTGTAAGATCCCGTAGCTACTGGTCTGTCCGAACAAGTGTCGAGCAAAAAACATATACGTCACTTGCTTTCTTTGCTTGATAATGTATGCTTGCCATGTGAGCAGCAGCAGCCCGAACTACACGAATGTGTATAACAACGCGATTGATAGTCGATTCTCCTTTGTCGGCAGAGCATGATTGGTCCAGTGATGTGCAGTGAAAACAATATTCGCATTCATTCGGGCCCTGTTTGGCATTCGCTCTATTGGAGAATAAGACTCAGTTTAAGAAGCAAGGATTTAATGACTAGAATAATGGAGAACACTAATATCCTTAGTTTATTTACTGCATGTCCAGATTTTAGTTATTGGAGTAACGTTCTGAAGTGGGTTGTTACCGTAGTGAAGTGACTATGTTCAAGAGTCCTCGCTTTCATAGGAAAAAATGAAAACTTCGGTGATCAGTATAACGGAAATTATTGTACGATTTTAGAACTGTTAGCTGCATTCGATCATTTTTTAGCGAGGGTCTGGAAGTAACAGTTATTTATTAAAGACCGTTTGCGAGGAGTTTATTCTCTTGATGGGTCATAAAGTCTGATAATTATTTCTCCTGCAATCTTAACTTATCTGAACTGACACATCGATCCCCTAGTTCATCAAACATACTAATTACGGGGAAAAGGTGGTGTAATTAGGACGAGAGTGCACAAATCAAAGTAAATTGTAGAGACGGAATTGTGAATACTGGCGGTAAATGAGTAAATCCGCCAGTGATTATATCTTTAAATTCACCAAACTCGATATATGAAATGTAGATACTCTATCAAATCAATTGATAGTTTTACAGAGAATAGTTCTTAATCTAAAGCGGTTGACACATGAGGCAAATCATCATTTCATCGAAAGGGATTGGCAGCTCAAATTGAGGCTCATAATCGTAGTATAGCATCCAATGAATTTTTTTTGGCAATAGAAAGATTCCAATATTTTAACCCATTCAATATTGTTCTAGTATTTTGAGACAAGAGTATAAATATTCAGATTTTCGCATTTTTGTTGTGAACAGCATTGCGTTTTCCCCGCTTTTTTTTCTTCTAAAAATTAATTAAATGCAACGTTTAAATGTATGGAAGCAACACTTTATTAGCAAATCCTTATTTGAGTATCTTCAACTTAACTCAAAATAAGTAAATGGGTGACAGGGAGACTGGATGACTGGGTGAGTGAGTGAGGAGCTTTATTAAATCCCTAAAACAAAATTACCCAACCATGAGACTGAGGGCTAGTTCAGCTCATTAATTCATTAATTAATAAAACAAGGTAACTGACTGACTGACTGACTGCTTGACTGACTGCCTAACTGCCTGAATGAGACTTAACTGACATAGCTGACTAACTGATTGACTCAATGACTCATTGACTGAATGACTGAATGACTGAATGAATTAACTGAAACCTAAATGAATAAACGAAATGAAGTGAAGTGAAACTGACTAAGCGAGCGAGTGTATGGGTGAGTGAGTAAATGAGTTGAAGTTGATTTAGTTAGAAATTCCCTCGACGTATTACAATTTTCCTTATAAATTTATAAGTTTACTTAACGTTTTAGGCAAAGTCAAAATTATTTTCTTTCTTCTTAGTTTCCTAGTTTGTTACCTTACCTTACCCACCCTCTTTCATCTTCATTCGTTTCACCATTCATTAAATCTTTCTTTAGTTGTTCTTCTTTGTTTTGCTTTACTAAAGATGGTTAAGAAAAGAATGAAAAAAAAAAGAAAAACCCTAATGCCGCATGCAATCATGCGAAAACTACTATAAAAGCAACGAACAACGAACAATGGGCATTATTAAACCAGACTAATTTCATGTAATTGTAGCCATTGTTTTTGTTGTTCTTATTATAGCCTTGGACTTTTGTTTTGCAACATACCAAATACATCATCATACTTACATACATACTTACATATATATAATACTAGTATACTATGTATAGATGAGTTGAAATGAAAATCCTTGGAAATCCTTTTGCCATTGCTAACATACTTATATTCTATGTACTATGTATTGTATGTCTTTGATTTTGTTATCTTGTTTCATTTAATGATTAATTGTAAAACTAAATACATTTTCTAGCCTATAATACTTGGATCCCGATTGGCATCTGCATGCATCTCTTTGCTCATTCTCATCCACACTTTTGACATTCAACAATCATCATCATTCTATTCTATATTCTACAAAATTGTATTGAAGAAAGCAAGAGTATGGGGGAATTTCTTTTTATTGAATATTGAATCTGTCCCTGTCTAGAAAGTATACCATTCTTTATTATCCCCCATCCCCATTTAGAGGAAGGCAATTTGAACATTCTTTGTAGGGTTCTCATTTTTGTTTTTATTTTATTTTCTTTTCTCCTTTTTTGTTATTATTCCATTTGAAATGGTACAAAATTAGTTCACTAGAAGTTTTCCTCATACATTCACATACGAGTATGTAGGCATTCATCATGGACTTGTTCGTACATTTTTGAAGGACAACACATCATGTAACAACAACCAAGGACAATAACTAATTTTGTTGCCATTGTTAGTTTGTTAAGAAGGAAACAGTGAATGAGTAGTGAGTATGGAGAGAAGAAAATAAAGCAAAAGTTGGTCATTTTACCATTTCAAATGTGTGTGTGGGTGTGTATGTGTGTCACCCCCAGGCCACATGACATGGTATAACATGAAAGGAAGGACAAGATATGTAGATATGTTATAACATAACTAAACTGCCCAGCTGACCTTTATCATAGCATGTCCCTTTATCATACCATCCATCATCGTAAGCCATAAGTCGAAGAGACTTCAATCAGGTTGCGTTTTAGTATTTTCACTTTCCCCATTTTTTTTTTTTGCCTTTCTATTTTTCAACAAACAATCATCGATTCTTATGTTCTTTGATTCTACAATAGTAAGTATAATACAATATACTAAGTATTGACATAAATCCCTTCATTAGTTCTATTCTTTAAATGTACACATTGGAAGGTTTTTACCATACAATAAAGTAAAATGACTAAAAGTTTGTTACCATACAAAGGAGACCAAGTACTATAATACAATAGGTCCTATAAATACCAAGGAGTATAGGTTGATAAGTGCCTCAATACCAAGGGTATAGATTGATTATCCCTCTTATATTTGTGTTTGCAAATTAGTTCATTTGTTCTAGAAATAGGTACATAGTAATGCCAATTAGGTCATTAGTTAAGCCCATGACACTGGGGTCCAGTCTAATCCATCAGCTCAGCTCAGCTCAGCTTGTTTTGAAATCCACAGAGATTGCGATATAAATTGCCAATTACTTCTATGGAAAAGTGTTCAAAATACCACCTTATACTTTCATCTAAGCGAATAATGTTCCAACATTCTTACATTTCTTTCTAGGATTTAATGTCCATTAATGGTTTCTACCAAAATCCTCATATCTATACATAGTCTATCAGGATTAATAATATTTCATATGCAAATGAATGAATGCCGATAAAGTATTTTGTAAATTCAGAATTAAGTTCTATTTTACTTAGTCCTTCTTGGATCTTCTTGTATTTTTCTTTTTAGTAATTTTGTTTTCTTATTTCATTTCTTTATCTTTTGCTAATATTTTTTTTTTTTTTTTTTTGTTGATATGTTACTTTTAAGCAAAACTTTTCTTTAAAGTATTTCTTTTCTTCCACACCCATCAAAAAACCCAAAAACTATGCCTATGGGGTGGTGGGTGATACCAAGAAAACTGTCTTCCGAAGTGGCTATTCCTTTATCTCAACCCGCTCAAACTATGACGGCCATAAAAGGCAATCGTTCTCCCTGATATCATCATAGTTATAGTTCATTTTCTACAGATTTTCTGAATCCTTTCAATTATTCTATAGGATTCATTTAGTATGTTGTTTTTGTTGTTGTTGTTATTATTATTATTTCTATTGTGTTATTTTTTTTTTTCGTCGACTCACTCATTCTTCTATTTTTGTTCATTTCATTTTGTTTATCCCCATTGTCGTTTGTTGGTTTTGTTTTGTTCTGTTCTTTTCTGTTTCCTTTTTCTTTTCATTTTGAACTTCTACAACTTTTGCGCCCGTACTATTACTTATATTCTTTTCTATTCTTCATTTTTCGTTGTAGTTGTTGTTATTATTCAACAGTACTTTCTTACTTTCTTTTTGTTGTGTTTTGGTCTGTCGTATAGTCGTTTAACTTGATGTGGTTTTCCCGACTTAATCAGTTTGACTATTGTTTATTTTACTATACTATGTGTACCAGATTTTGTTTTGTTGTCGTTGCTGTTGTTATTGTTAGTGGAGTAGTGGAGTAGTGGAGTCTACATTATAACCGCATAAACCCTGTGGGCCCTACGGCGCCAACATCAACTTTGTTACCAACACTGCCGAGGGCTTCTTCATTGATTCCAAAGCATTCCAAACTGCTCAAATTCCTAAACAGAAAAACCAAATCATATTCTTCAAAATAAGGAAAGCAAAGGGAAGCAGCAGCCATTTTGAAAATGAAATGTTGTAGATGTTGGCTGAAGAAAAATCAAAGTGGGAAGCTTTCGTTTGTATTCGCATTTAGCGCGTGAGAACACAACAACTTAATGTTAGACCCAGCAACAGACCAACAGAGAAGGGGAAAGTTTCTATTAAGGATGTTAAATGTTGTACATTGTGTATGTATGTTGGGGTTGAGGGTGGTGGAGGTTACGAGAAATCTTAGCAATGGTTCATCCACATGTAGAGGAGAATTCGATTGTGTTCTGGCATGGAGAGAAAGTAGGAAAGGGCAGCCAGCAACATTGTCGCCGCCACAGACGCCGCCATAGTTGTTTAGCGACGCCAAGATGGCGACTACTAACACACACACACACACACATATATACACACCCGCAATCATATACGTTTGTATGTATGTATCGTATGGGTCGTTCTCAGCGGGCAAAGAATGCTTGAGAGTTAACATGCTTGATTGAATGTATGAATGTATGAATGAATGGATGAATAAAGGAACAAAATACAAAACATAAGACGCAACAAAAAGTAAAGTAAAGCAAAGTAAAGTAAAGGAGAGGAGAGCCGAGAAAAGAATAGGAAATGAATGGCATGGAATATAATGGAAAAAAATGAAGGCAGAGGCAAGAAAAATGAAGTTTACAATTTCGCCTAAATGCTTTGTCATTGCAAAGTATTTAGTTATTGGCTTTGCTTTTGTTATTTGTGTTGGCTGTTGGAACCATCGAAGGCATATAGTACATTAAAGACCCTCCAAGGACCAACAAGCAACAGCCAAACAGCAATGCAAGTTAAATGAAATCAAGGGAACGAAATACACAAAATGACGAACATAAAGCGGCAATGGTTTTTGCTGTTTTCGTTTCTCTTTTTTTTTTCTCATCATCATCATCATCGTGAACAATGTGGAAATCATCTAAGCGTTGATTTGCACTTAAAAACCAAAACATCAATCCAGCAACCCAAACACCCAAGCATTCAATCTCCCAATCATTTTTTTCCTCAAACTTAAACTCATAAGCAAGTACCACAGCCAATTGTCATCCCCATGTTATTGTACTAGTAGATTGAAGTAGTCAAGAGTAATATCCTTCTACATCATTAAACGTTAAAAGATGATGGAGGAAAAAAAAAGTAAAAACCAACAAACAAAAATGTAAAAAGAAATAGATAAATAAATCTAAATAAAATTGAACAAAGAAAGAAAGAAAGGTTGCCATGGTAAAATACATAAGAGGCACTCTTGATCTTTTTAACTCGATTTCGTGTATTCAAAAAACATAAAAAGAAATACAATGCTTAAGAAGTAACACTAAGTAGAGTAGAGGAGTCAATGTAAGATGAGAAATAATTTCTATAGGATCGATCGCTTGATGAGGTGAGACACAGTTCACCATTTGAGCAGTAAGTCTATTTCATGTTCCATCTTATTTTTATTCTACGTATAAACTATTGTATTTCGTACAAATTTTCGTCCTGTTGAGCGGTTAAGCAGAGAATAAGTGGAATATTATAATTTTATTTGTGGCGTCATTGTCAAGTAGGTTGATGGTTTTCACAAGTCAAGTCCCGATAAATCGAAAACCTCAAAAATACGTAACAAACTCCTGGCTGGTCTTTTAAAAAAACTTCGTTAATTCGTAAAAATTCCATACATTTTGATCACCTCGTTAATGCGAAATTTTATTTGCAATTCAGTGAAAATTTTACCTCTCAGAAATCTTAATTCATTTTGAAAACTCCACTATCACGTAAATTGCCCTGATCTGATGTCTCAGATATACAACACAATATAAAATATTTTCTTATCTAAACCAGTTGACCGATTTTAATACATTTGATGGTACACATTTAGCGAAAAATACCATTCAATTGGTATTTTTATAATCCTAATCGGTTCAGTGATTTAAGCAGGAAAGGGTTCACAAAAAATGTGTTTGCCGTTTAATTATATAGAAGATGTGCGGTGAAAATTCTGCTGTTAATGAAGGCGTTTAAGTTAAGTGTTCTGATAAAAGACTGCAATGCGAAAGACATCTTTAATGCAGAGTTTTATAAATGATTGCCAGATCGAATGTTTTGCTTTAGAAATGAAAAATGAGCATGAGCATAGTAAAGAGGGAGTTACGTTATTATTTGCTGCAAAAACATGAATGACACCGGAAAACTTGAATCACTACTAATTGGAAAATGTTGAAAACCAAAGTGCTTCAAAAATATTCGTAGCTTTCCAATGCATTACAGGCACAATAAGAAGGCGTGGATGACAATGGATCTATTTAACGAATGGCTTCAGATGTTGAATGACACCACGAAAGCTATTAGTCGAAAGATATTACTTTTTATGGATAATTGTATGGCGCATCATGAGTCTCCTTATCTGAGCCATGTAAAAATAGCCATGACCAGGGTATTATAAAAATTTGATATCATTATGCCGCAAGGAAATGGTTGTTAATCTGATTAATAGCATTGAAAACAAAAAAGAGTTGAAAAGTAAGCTGTTTACAGTAATGCAACTTCATCAACTGAAATGTAAAAGCCCTCGTTAAATCGAAAGCCTTTTTAATTCGTAAAAAATGCTGTTCTCCTGCAATTGCGAATTATCGGTATTCGGCTATATACATGAACCATTCAAGCGTTTGTCAAGCATGTGATTGTCTGTGCCAATATTGTTAAACGAATTTGTTGAACTTTGAAAATAACAAGGCAATCTTAATGCAAATAATAAGTTATTTAAGTGCTCATGATCAGTCAGATCGACGCTTCAAAATGTAATGATATTTAAGAAATTTGACAAACCTATGTGTGCTGCAATCAAGTAAATTTGTCAAGCATGTTGGTTGTCTGTGCTCACCTGTATGTTTTTATTGTATTATTGTATAATATTATAAGAAGAGGCAATGATTGAATGATTGTTGTGTATCATCGTGTAATGAGAGTGATATCATTGAAATAATTGCAAAATAAACAAAAATAATCAGAGAGAGCCGGTGACAAAGTGATTGATTGATTGATTAGCTGATTGATTGATTGATTAAGTGTGCTGTTCAGTGTGTGAAGTGAACAAGCGAACGAGCTTTTGAGGTGATGGTGAAGAATGCCATGTTACCCTACAAGTGGATTATTGAAATTATGGTGTCTTTTTTGTGGTGAACGAACTAGTGAAATATTTGGTGAATAAGTGATAATCATATTTAGTTGCTTTATTTCTTTAGAATAATATTTATTTCAATATTTTTTATTTTTTTTTTTTTTTTGAATATTTTATTTTTAGTATTGTAGAAATGAAAATAAATATTTGTGCAATTTTTTCTTTTGGATTATTCTTTTTCTTTTAGACACTTTCTTTTTTCACATTTTTAAAATTTTATTTTTTTTGTAACACTTTTCTTTTCTAACCTTTGTTTTTACGATTTTTTTGGTTTGGGTTTTTATTTTAGAATTTTTCCGATATACTATAGATTCGTTTAACACTGACACATTTGCGTCTTAAGCGTTCACATTCGATTTCACGAATATCGGCGTGCGAAGAGGTACACGAACCGGAACCGGAAGTCAGTGCCGATACTGAGCCGGAAACGGAATTGATAGCTTTCGTATTATGATTGCGTGTTGTTCCGGTATCAAGTTCTGGTTCACTGGCAGCACCACCGGCGTCGTCACAAGCGGACAAACACGATTCTGATGACGATAAGTCACCGTCACCATTAACCGAGGAATTCGATGATACTGAATAGGCGTCGTCCTCTTGATTGTGATTACAAATGCACACTTTATTTGTTGTTGTTAGTCCGGCTGCTGTTTGCTCAACCTCGTAGTCGTCGTCGTCGTCTTCCTCCTCGTCGTTGTCCTCGTCACGATATTGTCGCCTTTGAATCGGAGTCGCTAACGATTGACCACAACCACTTGTGGTCGTAGTGGTTGTACTACTGCAGTTATCTCCTTCCTCTTTATTTTTACTTATAATCGCTCGTTTTAGATCAACAAGTAATGAGGAGGCAGGCAATACGTGCGGTTGGCAATCAAAAATACCAACACCACCACCGATGCCACCAATTCCAATGCCCCCGGCACCTAGACCAAGGCTATTGATACCAGCACTACCCAAACCAGGCTGTGTGGTAATGACCGCAGATGATGGTATACCCAGGACACTTGGTGAATCGGCTGGGAAAATTCGATTATCTGAATTTGCTGTAGAGAATTTCGACAGCAAGGAACGTGATGAATTCTTATTTTTTAATTGTTGTTGCTGCAAGTAATAATAGTCACGTGGCAATGAGGATGAGGTGGCCGCTTGAAGGACAATATCTTCGTAATAGCTACGTGGCGTAGAGCCACTAATGCTACTACCAGCACCTCCTCCACTAACTATCGATGTACGATATAAGCCCTGTGAACTTTGTGAGTGTATTGAAGCTGCTGTAGTTGTTGCACCAACTCCTGGCCCAGCAGTATTTTGATCCTGTCCGTTGAGGGTAGCAGCAAAATCACTTATAATACTCGCAGTCGATGCTGTCGGGGTTGTTGGCAATGTCGAAGATGATGAGCCGGCAGCCAGGTGTGCACTTAGTAAGGGTGTAAAACTGGCTAGGAATTGTTCTTGTTGTTGGTGTCGCTGTTCGTGAAGTTCACGACGATACGCTTCGATTTGATCGTTAGCCGAGGGTGTCGTACTATGCATGCATCCTTGAAAGAAATCCAATGCTTCGTAGAGTATGAAACATAGGCCAAGGACAATAAATGTCTCCATCATAGGGGCTTCAGAGCCATTGGCGTTTGGCGCATCAACATATGCGAGAACGAAATGAGGCAAGCAGCAAGCTAACGATCAATTGATTTATAAATCAAGCGATTGACCAATTAATTAGTTATATATAAAATATCGAACTAATAATCACAAGCTAGTATGGTAAAAAAAGAAAGTGAGAGAGAGAGAGTAACTAACTAAACAAAAAAACACTTTTTAAGTTTATTTTTTTATTTCAATTTTTGATTTTTGCTTTTGTTTTCTTTTTAGTTTTCGTCACATTTTACTCTCTTCTCTCGTTGTTTTCGCATTTAGTTCTTTTCATTGTGTTCATTTATTACTTTTGCTTTTCAATTTTTGTATTTCAATTAAATTTTGTTTTTTGATTTTAACACTTCTTTAGTTTTTTATTTTATTTTATTTTATTTTATTATTCTTGTGCTTTTTGCACTTTGCTTGAGTTTCTTATTTCACTTCCTTGATGTTATTGTTGATGTTGTTGTAGTCATTTCCGTTTTCCATTTGCTTTTGTTTCCTTATTAATATTATTTTTATTATTTTTTTTTATAATTTTTGTTGTTGTCTCTTGTTTACAATTTTATTTTGTCTTTATTTTGTTGTGTTTTGTTTTCTGTTAAAAGTAAAATAAATTTTTAAATTTTCTCTTTACTTTGTTCGTACATTTCTTTGATGTTTTCTAATGATGATTAATTGTTTTTGTTGTATTTTTCTATTATTTTTCTATCATTTCTTTATTTTTAATTATATTCAGTAAATTATTTTTTGGTTGCAATAAAATTAATTTGCATTAAATTAAGCAAAAGAAATAAAAAAAAAAAAAAAATTAAACGCACATTCATTATTTCATTTATTTTTTGTTTTGCTTGTTTCATTAAATTTATTCATCTAACATATTTTCCTAATTTATTTTATTTTATGTTATTTGTTATATAAAATGTATTTTTAAATAAACATAAAATATACAATAGTATAAAGCATTCAACACTTGTGTTATTTTACATACAATTTGCTTATGTCTAACAAATATATATTTTTTTTCTTTTTATATGCAGGTGTCTGTGAGAACTGTGTGCAAGTAATTCGGTGCTCTTACTTTGCTTGTGATTAAATAAATTAATAATAATAAATACAAAAAATAATAAATTATATTTTGTAATGAAAATAATAAAAGAGGTCTTCGGTTTTATCAAAGCTTACATACTCTTGTCTAAAAACACAAATGATTTCAATTCCAAAATGATATATGGCAATAAATTTAACTTTAATATTGGGAAATTCTTACAGAAAACATGGTGTACCCAGTATACCCACTGCGGATATGCCTACTCCTGCTAGCAATAACTCCCTACTTGCTACCTGTGCGGATGATACCACAGCAGTCGCTACAATGACAGGCTGAATTGTCACTCAGCGGCGCTTATGCAGAAAGAGTTCTCAAGGAGACTCAAACGCTATCTCCCTTGTGATCTTGTGACCAGATCCACTTAGCATACACTCAATTTAATTCCAGTAAGCAGACATATGGCTTAATCATAATATGGTAAGTAAGCATAAACAACTAACGTAACAAGGTAAATTGGCTATTTGGCAACTTATATGATGGTAAAATGTTTGACTAAAAGGTACCAAATTAGTTTTAGTAATGTACTATGTATGTACATGCAGTAGTAATAAAAAAAAAAAAAAAAAAAAAAAATTGTGTAACACAATTATTGTAAGGTCTGTCAGCCTATTGGAATATTGTTATTAGCAACTGAGGAAGAAGAAGAACATGAGATTTGATTGAGGAAGTAGAATGAATAAAATAATATGGCTATTGTTACAGAAAAGAATCCCTTCGATGTCTGCGTATAGCAAAAAAGAAAAAAAAAATGAAATAGCTGAAGATTGACTAAAACAACAGAGACTAATATGATCGTATGGTAAAAGTTAAGCCAAAATATTGTATAATTCTTAGCCTGAGGTCCTAGCAGCCAGCACTACCTTCCCTTCCCCTATTAGTTTTTAGTTTACTTATTACTAATTTGGTTAATAAATAAAAAATAAAAATTGTATAATTTTTTGTAGTGTGCTCCGGGGTGTCCTGTTTTTTCTTTATACAATAGCCCAAATATACGTGTCACACATGTGACTAGCACACACAAATCGAATTCAGTTTTGTCAAATTTCGAATTGTTTAGTTCTTTTGAAGCGTACACAGTGCACACGGCGATTATCAGGCGGTTTGACCATATGTTTTTATGGTCTTTGCCGCCGGCAATATTTCTTGCAGTAGCAGTGAAATATGTTTAAAATATATGTGTATAAAATTTTTAAATAACACATGCCTGTAAAATTAGTCTGTTTTTCCCCTTTGAACATCCTGATTCCAATATCAGATTAATAATTAATTTTCTATATTTTTATTAAAATCTATCTATATATATATATAATCGCAAGCTAATCTCAGAAACGGCTTAAACAATTTGAATGCGGTTTTCACTGATGTATTATAGCAAGCTTCCTGTAACATATAGCGTTAATTTTATTACAATAGACACACCAAACCAAAAGATATTCATATTTTTAGTTCTCTACTTAGTTGATTTTCGAATGTTTTCCTCTTTTGCTGTGCGCCAACATTAAACAGCTGATGATTAGGAAAAAAGTTAACAAAATGCACGCTATTACAAACATATTTCGAATACCATGCGTACGAAGTCGTGAGCACAGCTAGTATTTTAATAAAGGTAATTAAATTTAATTACTATGCTGCTACACATTTGCATTATGTGCAGTTTCTCTCAACGAAAACCATGGAAAAGTGAGGACAAATGTGATGAAGGCTTCATATCACATCGAAGAAGAAGAAACAATGTGACGAATATCACTACACTTTACACATGTGATCACACCTTCAAATCGTGAAATACACGCGTCGAATCGCTTTCACATCACAGATTTGATCACAAGTTTGTGATACGTATATTAGGGCCTTAGAGAACATTCACATAGAAATATTTTTCGACAGAATACGAGCCGAAGACATGTGCTTGTGGGCAGGAAACTTACGATGCTTACGGGGTAGCTTCGGCTGCTGTAACACAGATGCTGCCGACGTTTTTACCCGAAAGACCAACGTTCTTGTTCGGTTTCGTCATGTGTTTTGTATTTGTATGAAATGTGAATGCCGAGTCATTGCACAATAATAACGAAGTTGAAAATATTTGTCTAGCACGAATCTGTCGTGTATGTCTAGCAGCATACTTCGGCAAAAAATCTGTGAACCATTGTTTTTTTATTTTGTTAAAGGTTATAAGTTATAACTTAAACCTATTAAATACAATAGAATCTTTTAGATTGTTACCAATAGCACAGCTATTCTATTATTGCGTTTGTTGAGTCCAAGATCTTTTTCTTGAACTATTAAAAGCTAATAGAATTGAAGAAATACTATGCTTGCAAAAAAACGACAATTACGAAAAAACTACATTCAAACTTGGTCGAGATTTGTACCTGAACTATGCACCACCATTGAATTATGAAACGAGTTCACTTAAGCCAAGCATACTCCCCCCGTTAGATTAGTAGATCTTCCAACAGAGTAAGAATCGAGTTAAAGAACTGCATGTCCTTCATACGCTGCTGAATTACAGACACAGGAGTGTAAATTTTAGCGAAAACGATGGATAAAATCAAATCACGTCGGGGTCACCAAATGTTGAGTCCAAGAGCTTTTTCTTGAACTATGAAAATGCAAATATAATTGAAGAAATTCTAAAACGACACTTACGACTTGAGCGAAATTCGAACCTGCACTGTGCTTGGAATATCAAATTTTGTAGCTGTGGCATTCGAAAAACTAAGGCAAGTAGCAGATTTTTTAGAAATTCTTAAAAGTGCTATTATCTCGAAAACTAAAACACTTTTACTGAGGGCATATTTGGTTATGTGATGGTCTATTAACCCTCCATGGAGTATTGTTGACTATTGGGATACTCTGTATATTATTGTATATAGCAGCTAGTATATCAATACCTCGATTTCACTCATCCTTTCTGCGACTGTATTCTCTCTCGCAACTTTTGTTTGTTCACTAGGGGAAGAAGATGCCGACGAGTAAGCCGAGCTGCTTGTACCAGCAGTAACTCGCAGTTCTGCTGACATTTTTCTTTAATTTTTTTCGAGTCTTTCGTGTTTGTTCATGAAAATGCATGCGAAATGAAAAATAAAGCGCGGAATGTGAAGAAATTTGCTCTGCCACAGAACGCATTCCTTCACAAAGAAACATAAATAGAGAGGAATGTGAAAATAGTTGCTATCATTCTAATGCAAAGTGTGGTCAACGAATGGCGTTACCAAAGAAGAAACAACAACTCGAGCGAATCATCCAAATTGATATAAATAATTAAGATGTCAAGATGAATGGTATAATACAATTTTTTCAGAGGTTTGTTAAATTTTAATTTATTATTTATTTATTTAGTATACGAAGAGGAGTGCATTACCAGTTCTACCAGCCTACAACTCTCAGCCGAATCTTTTTTTTGACAAAGTCTTGGAGATATTTGTAAGCATATCCTATGATTTTCCTTCAACTCTTAATATTATAAACTTAATGCAAATTCTAGAACCCTAAAAATGTTACCAGCATTTATGTTCCCTACTCTAGATTGAGGAACATACGTATTCATGTCTCTACTTTCAGTAATCACGGATTGTAATAGGTATAGTAATAATAATAACAAAAATAAAATATTAATAATAAAATAATATAATATAATAAATAAAATAAATAAATGAATATAAATATTTTTTTTTTTTTGGTTTGTATGTTTTTATTCTTTTGTTTATATTGTTGCTCTGCTGTATTATTCTATATTCTACATATACGCCATATGAGATATTTTTGTTGCTTTATTTCCCTAGCACACAAATGCACACACACACATGCATACATATGTATGTACACACAATCAAAAATTTATAACAGTTTAATATTTAATATGATTATTCTAAAATAATCTAATAGGCAATTTTACAATAACATCGATGATGATGATGATGATGATACCCAAAAACAAATATATAAAATTTCAAATTGAAAAGGCCGCACAAGGTACACACACCCAGCCAAACAAACAAACACAGATACATATACAAAAACTCATAGCAAAACAACTCTGATTGAGTGTGAATTGGAGATACAATATGTATAGGAAAACAAAACTTGGAAAAAGAGAATCGAAAAATCGACAACACGCAAGTATAATAACAACAATAATAACAACAACAAAAAACCAAAATAAAAAATAAAATAAAATAAATTACCAAACAAAAAATTAAAGGAAGAATATACTGTATATATTGTATACTTATAAAGACAAAAAAATGGGCACAAAACAAACAAATAAGGAAGAAGAAGGAAAAAAACCCATGATATAAAAATGCAAAGCGTGTTCCAGTTTGCTTGATCCTATGTCCTGTGACTTTTTAACGTTCACTGAACACACGCACACAAGCACTCATACTCATACCCAATTCCAGCGAACCTCACAGATACACCCACACACACATACACACACACTCACACTCACATACAGATATATGTACATAATCACAATGCCGAAAAAAAGGGCAAAAACTTGTTTCGCATTTTAAGAACTGCTCAATTTATGCGTGCAATGAGTGCTCAATTGGGATTTGCTCGGTTTCTCGTTCGAACAAACACAAACACATCAATGCCAATACACACATGTGTATTCCTATACTCATACATACATATGTAGTATTTGTATCTATGAGTTTGTTGTTTGGAAATAAAGTATTTTGCACTTGTTCAAATTACAAAATACCAAAAATGAAATAAGAGTAATCGAATGAAGTTGCTCTACTTTGCTTTTCGTTTAAGCCACTGCCTGTCAATCCATATATCTATCTATCCATCTATCTGGTTATCTGTGTATCTTCTCAATATACTACTACTAGTATATACAATATCTTTTTCTTTATTTGTCCCTTTGTTCAACCAACCATTCATGAAGAATACTTTCTTTCTTCCATTTATCTCTGTACACACATTTTGTCCTTTTTTTATTTTGGAATGCTACCCAGTGGTTGCTATTAAACTTAATGGTTTAGAACTATTACGACGACGACAACGACGACACTGAGTTTTCATGTTTTTCTTTTCTATTTTGATTTTACAACTAATTAAATATTTATCAAGTATCAAGTATCACCCTTTTTTCAATAATGGTTTTCCCATCCCATCCGTTCTCTTTTCTTGTATTTCTTTAATTTGTTTTTTTATTTTTTTTATTTTAAATTTTTGCTCTTTGCAATTGATTTTTTTTTTTTTTGGTTTGGTCTTGCAAGTAGTATATTGGGATTTGGGGTTTTTTGAAAGTGAAATAGATTTGGTAAAAAGTGTACAACGTTTATTGGAATAGAATTGGAAACAGAAAAGGTTCAGAGACTTAAGCAGAGCGGAAAAAATCAAAATACAAAGTACTGAGAACTGAATTGGGGACACTTAAGGAAAAAAACGTTTCTATTTGCTCATTTTAAACACGTGACAATGAACTTTAATTGAAATAATAAAATGCCAAATGGAAAATAGAATTTGTAATTTGAAAAATTTCATTACCAACATCATCATCATCATCAGCATCAACATTATTGTCAATAAGAATTATTTACCATTGGGTTGTCAACTTGAAGTTATTTTAAATTTGTGTCGTGTAGTGAATTTTAAAGATCCGAACACTAACTGTGGCATAACAAAATTTTAAATTGATTTTTAAGTATTTTAAAAGTAAATTCTAACCTCTATTACGAAATTACGTTCATGAAATTTCGATGTTATTCTTATGCAAGCAACTAACTAATGTTATGAATCTTTAGTAAATTGCAACTCTAACAACAAATAGAAAGAAATAAAACTCTTGCAACCATACAATAATTCAACTAAAAACTTTTAAATATTAATAATTGGCTTAGTCCGGGTGAGAGATTTTTCCAGTCTATATACATAGAATCATAATATTTGACAATAAGCCAGTTCCCTTACTTCACCTTCAGTCTACAAAAGCAAAAAAATCCGAATATGAACAAACAACAAAATACGTGATCATTGTGCTTCCCTTCTCAACCAACAATAATTGAGAGGGTAAGCTCTGCCGCAGAATGGCTTTATGAAAACCAATTGATCTAAAATGACTTCATGTGTTTTTTGTTGCTAGAATTAGTAGTGAGATACTTGACATTTATGGTTTACACAGCTAAAAATCGGCATAATTTTTCCCGACATCTTCAATAATCATCATCATATTTAAGCTAATTTTTACAAAATCTAAAAGAAGAATACACCTATAATCTCTTAAGAATGAGAATGGGAAAAAAGGTCCAATATTTTGTTGTAAATAACATTTTGTTGTTGTTTAGTATTTTGAAATTTCTTTGATTTCTGAAATTTTAATACTTAAGGAAGATTAAAATGCATATTTTTAAATTTTTATGAACCCTTACCCTTACCCCTTAATATTCAACTGATTCAGTGTTGCTTTGTGAATTTAAAAACTGAAAAGGGCAAATTTGGATAAAATTACTCAAGGTATGATATTGTGTTTTAATGCCCAATTGTCCAATGTGTTGTGTATGTGTATTTTAAGCTTAAAAATATCAAATGTGTTTGTGTTCTGTGGAGTATTACTTTTGTTTAGTCAAAGGTTATTAAGAAGTTTAACCCATTTGTGCACGTACCTTTTACGTTTTTGAGTTCAATTCGAATTTTGCCGCTTGGCATTACTTGCCTTAGTAGCAAAAATATGAAGAAAAAATTAAACGAAAATATAATAAATTTAATTTCACAAGAAGTCAAGCAATTTGTTGCATTTATCGAATGTTGGATAGATTCAGAAAACTCATTCGCGGTGGCTTCAAGTCAATATAGTAATTGCATTTGATGAGCACAAGATGTCTCAAAATAAAATGGGTCGGTCGTAAGGAGCTAAATTATCTAGATGCAGGAACTCACTTGTAAAGAAAAATAGCATCGGAGCTTTCTCTGGACCATTCTCTATTTGTTACAACAATTATTCCATAGAAGCTAGCAGATGCGCTTGCTCGAGAAATTTGCCTTAATAGAACATCACAGTTAGTTTGATTGAAAATGGAATTTATAAAAGAAAGGACCACCCTTAGGCTAGGTTAAGTGGCAGTCCTCAGACGAGAGGCTCACTTAGGCACAAAAAAGAGTATGGCCCTTATATTAAAAGAAAATAAATGGGGTGTGGCTGTGTCGTGGACAAGGCCGTTTGTTTTGCGTGCATACGTCTATGTGTGTTATAATCATTTTTGAAGTCTAAAAAGTCCTTCGGATTTTCATGTTTTATTTGTGATAGCTGCATATTACTTTCGCCAGGTTCAGTATTAAGTAAAAATACATATGGCATACAGGATTCATCGAGATTTCTTGTACACGTTAAATCAAAACAGCTATTGCCTTACGTAGTTGAAGTTGTTTCGATATGAGATAAATTGCACTCACTTAACATGAAGTCCGGCAATGAACAATCTTGTGTGCCATTAACACTAAAGTCTCTGACTATCATGATTGGTGCAGTGAGATCTGATTCGTATTCAGGTATTGTCTTAACGATGTTTTATGAATATTTCATTAGAGCTCGTAACATACAAGGCTTAATTTCTGATAATGCTGTACCCGAGCATGAATTTGAAGGTATCATTAAATTTTACTTTTACAAGACAGACACCACCAACCTTTGGGTCTTTGATCTTTAAATTCATCTCGAAAATGTTAATGTTAATTTTGTTGCAGTGAAGCTATTCATATTGCGATGCATGACTAACTTTATGGGGTGTCCGATGACTCCTTCTGTGTGAATGAAATGAGCTGAGCACGCTCAACCAGAAAAAGAATGAGCATGTTGTTGTAGATCTAAAATTGCCACGCTTCCCACTCCGCCCACCGCAATGTTACACAGTCCCCAGTCTAAACGTAACTAAATCTTTGATCCTTTAGCTACCGAATGGTGTAATTAGATTTTGGATGTGGATAATAGTTTTGCAACTACAACACCAAACTGTATACCTGTATTTTTTCTATCATCAAGTTTGGTTGACGGTACAATTCATGTCAGTCGTGTCAGCTGTTAAAAAGAAGGGAATTTACCTTGCCGGTTTTAAAGTTAATTCTGAGAATCTTTAATAGGGTCACTACTTTTCAATACCCGGATAACACATTTTTTCATAGATATGAAGATGTAAATGTTTATTCAGAAGAAGAGGATGCCGAACATGAAAGTTTAGGATTGGAAATTGATTTAGAAATTGATAAGAATATGAAGAAAATTTGGCTGGATTTTAGATAGGTGTGGTAAGTGAAATGACATAGTATCGTTTATCTAAAATAATAATATTATTTTGCAGTATGTTGGCTTCAATAATACAATTTTTACAATATTTTCATTTTAAATAAATAAATTCGAAAATAATTAATCGATAATGCTATGGAGGCGGGAAAGGCGTCGTCCAATTGATGAAGTTCCTTTTTGTTTTTAATTCTACTTTAATCTGATATTATTTATTATTCTATTATTTATTATATATATTTAGAGTTTATGCCTAATATATTTTTTCACCTTGTGCATTGGTGAAATTCATACGATAATCCGTTTAGTAGTTTTTGAGTTTGAGTTGTGTCTAGACAAACAGATTTTGTTTTATAATATTTCATTGCTATTTCTTGTTTGTGAAACTCGAATGAAATGCGCCTCAAAGTAGGCAATACATTTTTGTTGTTAATTTTATCTCAATTTCTGAAATGAACTTTTTGCTTGCAATTTTCATGTTAACATGGATTAATGCTAAGAATATTCAATTTAATGAAGAAAGGAATCAACATCATGCTGAACAAATATCCCACACTTACACTTGCCTTCGAAGTGCAATGAAACTTGCAATGAACTATTGTACTACATCATTATCTGTCAGCTTGGAATAACATAAAATTTTAAAGGATGGAAGGTAAAATTTTTGCCAATATTTTTGTGATAAAAACTTTCACAAAACAAAATTCAGTTAAATTGAATGCAGTTGAAGGCTTCAAAAACTATGCAATGAACAACAAAATTGTTAGCAAATAGTTGAGAGATGAACTTAAAACCTTTTTCTTTCTTTCAATTTCTTGTAGATATTTGCAACTGTATTCTATGTGTGTGTGTGTGTGTGTGTGTGCCATAAATTATGCAATTAATATCATGTTCTTGAACATGTGTAAATGTTGTTCCTAAATGAGCACGTGTATTGCATGCACAATCTTCATTGCAACTTCATACAATATTTTCACCAACAGTACGCTACTCTTCTCTTCTTTTATCTGGGTTTTTTGTTTCCTTTTTTTGTTTAGCTATGCTTTTCTTTCTCCTTCCCTTATGGGGGGTTTTTACACTCGCTTTAACATGGAAAAGTTTCTTTTAATCTTTTCAGTTTATTTTCAGCTATCAGCATCCTTCCTTTTCTATTCATTGTTTTCTCTTATTTCTTTATTTTATTTTATTTATTATTATAATTTTTTTGTGGTTATTTTGTTGTTTTTATTCATCTCTTTCGTTCAACAACAACAACAACAAATTTAATCAAATTATTAAGAAACAGAAAACTAAAAAAAGGATAAGAGAATAGTAGATAGAAAGCATATTGTATAAAATATTCTTTCGTTGCTGTTGTTCAGTCTCCCGAACACAACCGCATTATAATGAAACCACAGCAAGTAAATGAGAAGAGATGCTTAAAAAATAATTTGTATATAAATAAAAAATGTGAAATGTGAAAGAGGAAAGATGCCTGGTGGCAGGGGAAAAGGGAGAACCGAAAAATTCCATAGAATTTAATCTTCAAGGAGACCATTAAACTTTGCCTGACTTTACTATTAAAAGGTCGCTGGCTCGCCCCCGCCTGATGACTATGAGGAAGTTTTACCGGAAGAAAAGTGATAACATTTTATGGAAGTAAAAATTAACTACTCTTAACGGTTTTTGTTTTTTTTTTTTTTTGTCCTCTTGAAATTTTATTTATTTTCATTTCTATTTTTTTTTCTTTTCATAATTTTCTTGTTTTTTTCCGTTTCTTTTTTGTGTAAATTAAGTTGGAAAAGTTTTTTCTATATGTTGTTTCTCTAGGTTGCTTGTAGTTCTTTTACTATTATGAAGAAGAAACGCCTAAGTTTATGCTATAAAAAATGTTTGTTGCATGTGTAATTTTTCTTGTTAAGCTTTCGTAAATGAAAATGGAAAACACAAGAATCCATTTAAGGACATGAAATTGCTAAATAAAATTTACTAGCATCTTTACAAAAAAAAAAAAAATATGTATGATTGTTTTTGTTGTTGTTGCAGGACAAGAAGAAGAAGACAAAGAAGAGCAACAACAAAGAAGATGATGATGACTATGGAAATTACAGAGAAAATGTCAAAACAAAAACAAAAAATTATATTGTAAGTACAAAGATTTTGACGTCATAAGAACTAAAAGATAAAGGCACACACACACGCACACACGGATAAATTTGAATATAACTACACGCACACTTACACTCAGACACTTGGATACACACAAACACACACACACAAGGATACTCAATTGTAACTAAGAATGTAAGGACACCACACACTTGCAAGAAAGACGAATCAAGTGTGGAGTGGTGAAGCTTAGTTAGGTTAGGTGAGGAGAGGAGAGCAAAGGCCAGCGACATGTCAGGGTCGGTAATTCTTGGTTGCTTGTACAATAGTAAATTTAACATTAAAAACAAAGAAAATAAAGGTAGAGAAGAGAAGAGAATAGAATAGAATTAAAAAAACAAAACGGAGATGCTAGAAAAAGTGTTGCAAATATTTCGGCGAAAAATAAAAAGAAAAATAAAAAAAAAAGAAAAATGCCAGCAAATGATGGCCAATGGCAAAGAATGGTAGAAGTGAAAGGGAAGAAAAAACAACAACATAAGCCACCATTTGACACACACACATACACACACAGAGAGATACATACATATGTATATAGAAAAAGATACACAAAGTTGCATACGTCAATATCAAGAGTTTTAAGTTGTGCCTAAAAGTAGACAACAAATTTTATAAAACAAAGAGATATCAAGATTTCAAGCATGAGCAAAAAAAAAAAAAAAAAAAAAACATATAAAATTACTGACGACTGACTAACTGACTGAGTGACGACGAAGTACTTCATTGCATTTGTGGCAGCTAAAGAATTTTATTTGTTTTTTTTTTCTATTTTTGTGACTTTCTTCTGCATATTTGTTGTTAGTGTTGTTAGTGTTGTTCTTGTTGTAGTTGTTGTTGATGTTACTTTGGCCAGCATAAAAAGTAAACCAACATAAGTGTTGCCGTTATTGTTATTGCCAGAAATGTTAACCTCTTTTTTTCTGTTGCAACAGCAGCAGTTGCTGTTTCTTGTATTGCATCTTTTACTTGATACTCATTCGTATTTTCTGTTGTTGCTATTGCTGTTGCTGTTACTGTTGTTCATGTTGTACTTATTGTTGCTACTGCAGTTCTTTTGCACCAACAATCACCAACAACAATAAGAACAAACAAACAAACAACAGCAGAGTTGCCATTGCAGTTTCCATTTATTGTTTTTATTTTGTTATTATTGTACTATTCTTATTGTTTTTTTATACGTTTTTTTTTTTTGGCATTCGACATCGTCATCAAACATAAGTTGAATTTAAAATGCCATGCACCATAAACTACATTTGACTACATACACATATTTATGAATCTACCTCCAAAAAAAAAAACTACTATTCAGGGAACCTGAAAGTAACTAGGTCTAGAGTCTAGACCAAATTATGACTTCAATGTTATATTTAATTGAATTGCGATATTTGTAATTCTATACTTATTAATGTTATAAGTGATCAATCATTCATCGTCGCCTAATTCGAAACTCATAAGTAGTCTGTTTTTGTACCTTAACTTCTCCATAACTGCTGCTTTTATGAAACTTTTTTTAGCATAAAGATAAACAAATAGAAGCCCTACTATTTGTGAAAGACATGTAGGTGGTCTTGGTCCTTATCACGTCTTCTTACTTCTAGTTCAATTGTGACTTAACATAATATAAAGTATTGAATAAAAATTCCAAACAAATCAAGTCAACTTGTTATTGAAAAATAAGTTTCTTATTCATTACGAAGATTTTCTCATAAATAATTTTTATATAAACATAACACACACGAAAAAAATGGGGAAACTTTCCAACGCTATTATAAAAACTTTAAAAGTTTTTAAGAATAATAACTGAGATATAATACCATATTGAAGAGGGTACTCGTAGATGTGGGCATAGAAGCTAGCTTGTCAGTACAACTAAAAAACTGCAAGAGGATGCAAAAATAAAATATAATAAATATTAAAAAACCTCTAAAAGAAAAGTAATAAACCTCTAAATAAAAAGGGATTGCGCCAAGTGAATTTCCGAGGATAGCAAGCGACCACGATTAAGTATAATATATTCAATAAATTGAGTGTTTGTAATCCATAGAGTTTTTACTAAAAATATTTTGGAGATTATCCTTATTTCTTCAACAAGAAATAAGGAATGACTACCATATGTTTTTTGAATCTTATATTAATTAATTTTGTATAGTATAACAACATTTTGCCATGAGAAATAGCACAAGTTAAATTACCATTATGAACAATTTATTAAAGTTTTTAATTTTAAAATCAACTATAGTAAGTAGTAACCTACCAACAGCCCCGGGTGGCAATTTCAGAGGGTGCTAAAATCATAATATAATATGATTGATAGCATACAGAAGCCTGGTTGGCTCACAGCCGACTTGTAAGAAAAAGGCGCTACACAGGCCCACATCTACCAACAGTCGCGGAGTGAACTTGTGCACCAGTGCACTAGGGAATTTTTGGACTCAAGAAGAAATTAAAGAATCCTCTTTAGCCGTAGAATCTAAGTATGAAGCTGGTCACTTAATACATGCGGTGATGGATTTTGAGTTTATCCTTAACTTAATTTAATTTGTAATAATATTTTTAGAGAGATTAATATAGTGAATATTGAAATGCAAAAAGAGGATATTTTCATTTCGCGTTCTGTGGTGATAATGCAAGGTCTTGTTAAGACTTGACAAGAAATAAGAGAAAAACCAATAGTGCATTGGATCAAAGAAGCTGCACCTGTATCAGAAAAGTTAGAAATCGAGCCAGTACTTAAAAACAAACGAATTTCCAAAAAGAAAAAGCAACACGGGGAAATCTGCTTGAAAGAAAAAAAGATCCGACTAGTTTATTTTACAAAGATATAAAAGTAGTGTTTGACAAAATTTTAACGAAAATTGAAACAAGGATAGAAAGCGCAAGGAGTCTACATGTAAATTTCGCTTTTCTTAGTGGCAACGCAAAAAAATGGAGCCGATCTAGATCATCAATATTCGAAAGACTTGAATTCAATTGATTTTTGCCAGAAACTTGCCAATAAAAAGAAGAGCTAATAACTGAAATTAGTGCATTTGTTACAACATCTGTGCAAGCATGACTTCCAAGAAGCGTTTCCTAATATTTTAAGAATATATGAAAAATGCCAAGCATTATATATTCATGAGTTTTTTTAAGCAATTTATCTTAAACGCTGGAGATAGGGGCCCCACTATCAAGTTTCTGCCCTACCAACTATGTAGATCAAGCAGCTAAATCAATGCCAAAATGGAAGATATTAGAAAAACAGTGCTTCTGGTGGGATCAAATAGAAATAAATTGCTTACAAAATCAATTGATGACCAGAACAATGTAAGTGCAGTTGCTGGACTGCATTGAACAAGATCTAACAAGGAAATGCTTAAAGCATTCCGCTGAGCCGTGCTAACCCATGCAACTTATTCAGAAATACTTTTCGTTTTGTCTATTTATATATATTTGTATCTGATTATTAAACCTAAGTCCCTAATTAAACCTAAGACGTTAAATCTATCAAAACAAATACAGGTTTGTGTTGTTCATAGAAGGCAGAGGAGATTTTTAATAGTTGCTTAATAGAATGGACAATCTGATAGGATGTGGTTGTTAGTTAGGATTACATTACATGATTGGCAGGTAGGTGAAATGTTTTTATTTAATGTCTGGTAATGAGTTAGTTATACACGCATCCAAAGAAACTAGAAAATAGGACAACGTCGAGGTGAGATGTAGTGTTGCTGTTGATGGAAGAAGGCATTGTTTTATTGCAGTTTTGTTGTCATTAAGTCTTGTCATTGAGTATGTCTGAGAAGTTGTGGTTGATGTCATACATGAGGGGGTATTTGACGGTGTTTTTGGCTTCCTGGTCTGCTAGGATGTGATCGCCTATATTACAGTGCCCCGGAACCCAGATTGGAAAAAATAATTCCAGTCTTGTGGCTAGTATCTTTCGGATTTTTGACGTGTAAAATTCTACGTTGTGAGTGGTTGCATTGGTCATAAGAAGGAGAGTGAGTCAGTGCAGATTACAAAGTTTCTTCGATTCTGTTGGGCATGTTTGCACGCTAGGCAGCAATTTTTTGGTGAAATTTTTAGCGTTATTTCAATTCTTTTGAGCATATAATTGTTGTCAGGAAGGTAGAATTCTTCTACCAAAGAATCCGTTGAAGGTAATGACTAGCAGAGGATCGATTAAAATGTCGCTATGATTTCAAAATAAAGATCAGTCTCCTATCCGTAAACCTATCACTTAATAGTTTCATATACACGTAGTTTCCTGATATACGATATATAAATTGAATCTATTGAATTCACTTAACAGAAAAAAATAACAATACAAATTTGTAGACAAAAAATCAATTGTACAACCAACAGCAATTAAAACAAATAGGAACAATTTCCAATATAAAACTATTATTGCACATATTATTGTTATTGTTGCTTCTATAATGGATATTTTTATTGTTTTATTTGTTGTTATTGATATAGTTTTTTTTTTTTTTTTTGTAATTGTATCTGCATTTAAATAATTTATTTTTCGAAATGGAAATTATTTTTGTTGCAATTTTTGTTTTGTTTTTTCTCATTTTTTATTTTTATACACTTCACTTGGGTGGATCGGTATTATAAGTTTCATGTAATACGCATACAATAGTACATTAAGGAAATCAATCTAATGTATCTGATGTTCACAATCAATCGGTTATTATATTCCAGAAGAGCGAAGCCCACCCAGTTTATGAAGAACAAAGTTGTCCATTGTTTAACTGAATTCTCGGGAAACTAGGCCTTTTGGTTTTCCATCGATAAATTATTAAAGTCATAGTTGTTAGCAGAAAAATAAACATTCATTCATTTGATGAGATCATATATTTTGAGGATGAGTGTCCTCCATAAAAACTTATTCAGACTAGACCGAGTTCAGTGAAGTGCATTTACCACTTTGGTGAGACCAAATTTAATGAATTTTCTTGTTTTTATTTAATTATTTTTATATTTCTTTCAATAAGCTCTAAAGTACATATACCAATAACAATGGTTTTGACCATATAAACATACAGATGCACACACACACACACACACACTCAAACAGCAGACCAACAGCAAACCAACACTAACATTTACATAAGTATAATATAATTTTATAATTTTAGGGCAATGGGGCGGATGTAAAGGGTATTAAACCATGAATATCGGCATTATTTCAACTACTTTGCGGTTGTTTAAGCTCAAAGAATTATGCCAAATGTGGGTGATAGATACACCAATGTAAATACATACAATATATTGTTGTAGATGGAGAAAAGTATCTACTGATTGGTGGGTAGGTTGTTGCATATAAATTTCATATGAAAACAACCAATGATTACTTTTGGTGATGACAATGAGATGGTATTAAGGAGGAGGTATTGGGAAATGAATAGAGGACATTTGGCTAGTACGAACATTGTTTTAAGCGGCCATAAAACAATACGCAACCAACAACAACAAAAACATGCTGCACAAACAATAGCAAATGCATTTTGTTCACCACCTGAATATGGTTTCATACATAGATACTCTTACCCTTTGAGTACACATGAATTTACCATATATGTATGTACTATGTAAATCAAATTGATAAACAAATAGATTCATTGAGTTCTATAGAAAATTCATAACAATTAAAACAACAACAACAACAGCATCATCATCATCATAAGCAACAAGAACATTTGTTAATGACTTTTATTTCAAAAGGAAACAATAATAGCTCAGCTTATACATATATCATAAAACTATTAAATGGAATTTATCTGTAAAACTTTCATTGAAAATAACAACAATGCAAAATTTAATAAAGTTGCATATTCAGTCTTGACGTTTCAAATTACACGTAATTCGATGTAAACTTAACATCCATTCTTTCTCTTGGTAAGTACTATGATGAATCACCTCATCACAATGTATCAAAATGGGCAAGAACATACTTTAACTCACAATGTCATCTGCTGTCAGAAAAGCAATGACTTTCTACCCAATCATTATAGTATACGAAAGTATTGAAGCCACCAATTCTGTTGAATTCAAAACATAAAATCGTGCAATCAATCATTGGACATTGGTCAAGCATTGCCGCCACTATTGCATATCCATGTGTACGGAAGCTTTGTATTAATTGGAACCCACTCACTTGCGTATGGAATATTGTCATAATGTGTTGAATTTAAGTTACTCAGTGGATTCAAAAGTGGATACAAACAAAAAATACTAGAATGCTTGAAATATGAGCAACTAAATTCTATTGAGAAAAAGAACTTGAATAAGACAATAAACAAAAAAGAATAGAAAAAAATTCATTTATTCAATTGAATATAAAAATGTTTGTTCATATAAAAATGACTGATATGTGTATAGAAGTAGACAAACAGATATACTCGTATTTACCATACACAATATACAATATATGAAATGAGAGACAGAGGGCTAGGCAGACAGACAATCAAATAGATGAACTGATGATTTGAAAAAACAAGAACTCCACATTGAAAGGCATTAAATAAACACGAGAACGGATTGTGGCATTTGCAACAAATTGTCGGTCAAATGGTCAGATAGATGCCATGTTTATATTGTAGATAAATCAATAGAGTGTTCGTTGTGTTGTGTACAATAGAATACAACGATTTTTACTACTACATAAACCTAGAAACATGTACATTGAATCACACGGAAATACAATAAGTTAAAAAAAAACACTACAAACCGTAGTCGATAGTACAACACATACAGGACACGTGACAGTTTGACATATTCTTAATGGAACTTATAACATTTGGTCATTTATTTTTTTCTACCTTTCTTTTTTTCAAAACCACACACCAGAATGTATCTACCGCAAGACAATGCAAAAAAAAAAAGTGACCACGGCTCAATCGAAAATTGAAAATCGCTAAAGAAAAAGCCAAGAGGAAGACAAACAATTTTCGACAACAACGAAACTTAAATACCTTAACATAAATGTTAAATGTTAATGGAAGTAAGCAGTTTTTCTTAGAATACATGGACTCAAAGTCAAAGCAAGTCAATGATAAGTCATGGGGAAAATTTGTGTTGGTCTTGCATTTACAATATTTGGTATTATAAGTAGTCCAATAAATCAATCTGTTTTCACAATAACCAGAGGCCTTGATTCTTCTCGTCATGGTGACTATTTCCACATAAATGAGTGACCTCCTGAGTGACAAACATTATCACTAAGTGTTAAGTAATAGTAAATAATACCAGATTTATTCTGATATCCTTAGAGAGTGAATTCTATGATATCAAAGGAATGGTCATGACCACCAACAACATGACTTACTCAATATAGCAGAAAAAAAGACCTCTAAAAAGAGGGAGACAGATTCAGTTAGAGAGGGAGAGAGATGGATAAGTTGGATGGAGTTCAAATATGGAATATATGCAAAAAAAACAAGCAGGTAATATTGTCGTCTAGTAATATTGATAAAAATATTGCTGCTGAATTGAAAAAAACTACTAAAAAACTTAAATAAAATTATTTCGATATTTATCTAGATGGGAAACAAACAAAACAACAAAACAAAAAAAGGCTTTTGTAGCCACAGGACAACGACGAACGCAAATAAGCGAAATAAATTGTATGCATACACATGTACATACATACATGACCGGATATCATTGTATATATACATATATCCATGCAAATGTACATGCGGTATACAAGTATGAAAGTGTGTGGATGCTTATCTGAGTTCACTAATCGGAATCTGTGGTTATGTCAGTCAGGATACAAAAAATATAATACCATTTACCATAGAATAAAAAAAAGACAAAAAATTCCAACTTAAATTTTTATATAAAATATTATTAAAGCCAAGTTAACTTTAGTTATGGTAAATGAGGAAAAGGAAAACCACATTCATTATATTGGTATTTTTACTATTTTAAATTAAAGTTCTTGGGTCTCAGAACGAAAAACAAAACTTTAAATGAAATTGGAAGTCCAAAGGTCCACAAAATATCGAAGGCCAATGATAAAACAAGATGATAAACTTGTCCCAAGTCTACATAAGCATGAGAAGAAGATGTGCATATATAAAATAATAATAAAATATAAAAATAGGAACAAAATGACAGGAGGACATGGAGACACTGACACACATAGAAATACTATATAAGTGTTGGTACTGGTAATGTTGTTGTTGATAAGGAAAATGAGAAGAAAAAAAAGTTGAAAGTGAGAATGAGAACGGAAATAAGGTGGACCACGCCTTTGTCATACTTGAAATTGAATTGTCGCTAATGTTATTTGATATTGACACAAAAGCATGCCAATGGAGCAATTCAAATTCAAAGGCAAGCACAAGCACGATGATGATGATGATGATGATGGTGATGACAATGACAACACCAACGACATAAAGAAGTAAAACAGACAAACTTAGGTAGACATGCCGACACAAAATGGTTCTAAAGATTATTTAAAGGAGGAAGGAGGCAATGTGCACACCATAAAAGCAAATATTCTAATAGAGAAGAATTGAACAAAATATTGTAGAAGTGAGAGAAAAGAAAAGAAAAGGAACAGGAACAGGAACAGGAACTAAGGAGTAAAGGCGAAAATAATTGTATCATAGATTGGGGTTAAAGTGAAGAATATGAATATGAAACCATTTTGTACAAAAAAAAAATGACAACCGAAGACAAAATGATGACAAAAATGATTCAGTTTCAGTTTAAACCAAATTATCAATACTCTGCACAAACAATGGGAAATATACTACTAAATATAATAATATATTATAGGATATACAACTTCTTATTTCAATTTTATTGAATAATCAGAGAGAAGGCTATCATTGGATATGCCAAGGATGTAATATTCTTCACGCTCCTCCGGGTTGCATCCAACCTTGCTTTCTTGGCATCACTATTTGTCATTTAGTTTGGGCTTGTATGGGAGGTACCCCTCTTGGTAATCCTAGGATCATGAAATGTACATGGTTTGTGAATATACGACAGAGACTATAGTGCAGTTTCGGGAAGAGAGAGATTTCAGAGATGGATGAGTGGAATCACAAATTTTCTCTTAGTTTAACACACTTATATTACGAGAGTCATTCAATAAGTAACGAGACAAATCGATGCAACTCAGAAGCGAGTTTAATAATCAATACAATAATTTCAGTGCGTCAAGTTGGTATCCTGGTACTTCGTTTAACAAGAGCTGTTTGAGAGTACTTGGTAAGCATAACTTCAAATGTATTCAGTAAACAATGGCGAGTCCACTCAAGCATTGCACAACGCGTTGTGTGCTGCAGAGTATATCAAAGGTAATGAAATCCACGAAGGAATGTGTACGGGAATAATTGATTGAAACGTTCGAATGTTTACAAATGTGTAGAACAGTTTAAATAGGTAAATATTGACAGTTCTATTGAGTGACCTTCAGTATCTGTTTAAAAAGTGAGAAACAAAATTGATTCCAATAAGGATCAAAATTTATTTCACTAAATAATTGTTGTAATATTAATGAGAAGCAACAAAAAACAGTAATCAAATATAGTATTACTAGCGAACCCGGTTGGCTACGATACGCTCTCCACGTTATGTTAGTGCGTGATGCTGTTCTATTTTTTAATTGTAGTAGCTTTGCAATCAAAATTCTATCCACCAATTTCTCGACAACAGCGGGTCCGATTCGAAAAGTAAGTATGCGTGAAAGCGTTACATACCAATCACATATTAGCAATTTTATATTATAGTACAGAGTATAGATAGATGTTATGTTGGAAGAAAATTGTATGCAAATTTTCAGTTTCTTATCTCAACAACTAAAGCAAACAAATTTGCATTACGTAAAACATGTGTGAAGGGTATTTAAATACATCCAGACACAGGTGCATACAAACATACATACATATGTGAGGGTACCTAAATAGTATATATGTGTGAGTGTGCATAAGTGTGTGTGTGTGTGTGTATGTGTGAGTGTATGCAAATATCTTTGGTATCAGTTTGAGTGGCAAATAAACATGAAAAATCAGTTTTCCAAATCAGCATACATTTTCAATACGCAAACATACATAGATAGACAGACGGAAGAAAGACTGAAAAAACGAAAGTAAGGAGAAAAGAAAGTAACACACACACACACACAGACACGCAAAAAAGTGTTAAAGAAAGAGAGATTTGAGTTTTTTTTTCATTTGAAAGGATAATCTTCTTCGCATGTTGCCTATGACAAATCAATGCAAAAATACACAATCGGCACTCCTGGTGCTGCTCCTGCTCCTGCTCACAGAGCAATTGCCTTTTAACAATGCTGACGTAATTGATTTTAAAGTAAACAAACACTTTTGCCGATATTTTCCGTTGGGCCTTGAGAAGTGTTAAAGAATAAGTTCACACACTACTATAAACATATGTTAGTATAGAAAGAATGGTTAAAAATCTCGCGTCTCGCATCTCACATCGCGCGTTAAGTGCAACACTTGAATCAAACGAAACATTTAAGAAGCGAATAAAGGGGCAACAAAACGAAAAGGTTGATGCCATCCACTTCGTTCGTGTGGAGAGCATAGTCCATAAGTATTTTATCTGATCTGAAATCTTACAACATAGTTTAGCTCTTAAAATTTTGTATGTTTTTGTTTGTTTAGTTTATCTTGAGTTGAAATTCCTTAAGCATTTGTGACTTTTTTTTCATCGTTTTTTTGTTTGCATTTTCTTTTTGGTTTCTTTTTCATTCGTTTTGCTTTGAAAATGTGCTGAGCACAAATCCTGTTTTTTGGGGCAAATAAAATCCAGTTGGACGATTCGAAAAACGATGAAGACCATAAAACATTACAAAAGGACACAAAAATAAAGGAGTTGAAAAAGGGATAAGAACACACAAAAAATACACAAAAAAAAAAATAATGATGTGTCAAAAGCAAATGCGACGCTTACTTGAACTGTAACTGTAACTAAGCACACACACACACACACACACACACTCATATATAACCAATATCACATGTTTGAATGTGTAGGTGGAAGTGAAATTCCTGTAGTAAGGACAATTGGCACGGTCCTAAATACATAGAATGAATTTATGTACAAACAAACCAAGTCAAATTCAATTGAACATAAATATATACTCACAAACACACACAGAGATATATATGTGTGTGTGTGTGTGTACTTAAAGATATTTCTTCAAATATTTCTTTCTTTTTTTTCTGTTTTCTTTTTAAAATTTTATTAACACCACACTTCACTATGAAGTTTGTAACAACATTTAATTTACAGTAAATGAAAAGGAAAAACTTAGAAGATCCCCTATACAATTAGTGTATGATTATTATTAGATTATTATCCATCATTTAGCTAAGGGACAAACTAAGATTCTTAAGAAATATCCAATAAAAGTCTTTTCATTTGATAAAATGGTTTCAATGCTCCATAAATTTATTTACATATTCAATCGGAAAATTGGTTTAGTAAATTTGAAATTTCTACTTTTTAAGAACCCATTGAAAAATGGCAAAAATCGTGACACATTTACATTAATGTGTGGTCAAAAATAGTATTAATCAATTCTACAGAGACAATTTGGTGTGATGACCTGCTGCTACTTCTGTCAGGCAACTTCTTAGTACAGCATTCATAGTACTACAAATTTTCTAAATTTATTTACAATAAACTTAACAAATTGCTGCTTGAATCATTCTTCAGAAGCAAAGAAGGTTTTTCATTCTACCAATGAATATAATATTGTATTGTATTAAAGTCTTCTTTCATTATCTCAACTAGTGTAGGATAATATAAACCACTATTTACATTTATCTATGTAGGACATTAAATGGAAAGCATTTACAATAAGAAGCACTATAGGGATCCTAACATGACACTGTGAAGAACTAAAGTCACCATACAATATTTGTCAAGATGTGGAAAATATGTTTGTGTGTGCGAGAAGGTTATCCATACGCGGAATTTGGAATCTCTTGATAGAATTACAAAAGTTGTGGACATTACATTGACAAAAGTGTTTGCTTTCATTAGGACCAATCTTAGGGTGGTTTCGGAGAAGATTCTGTGGGATAAGGTTAGTAGCTTTTGTCATGACAATTGGTTTAGTTGGTAAGTCAACATCAAAACTTTATTTCTAATTGTGTAAAGGGTATTTATATTTACTACAAACATAAGTAAAGCTTACATAAAAATACTAGTTGTTTTTCATTCATTTCTTTTCTCTACAACTTTCTTCCCACTGTATTTCTCTTCTTTGTGTTTTTATTACATCGACTTTAAATCAAAGTCTTCTTAGTCTAAAGGTAATCCTTGCAAAAAGTTTTCTCTAAACTTGGTTACGTGCAAGTCTTATAAGAAAAGATACAAAAAAATATAAAGAAAATTAAAAAAAAAAACACAGAGAGGCATAGATACTTATAGATAAATGTGTGTGTGTGTGTGTGTGTGTGTGTGTATGTCTGTCTAAATAAGTATGTAGTAATTCTTATGGTACCCGTAAGTGTATATATGTATCTGTGTCTTTTTGGTTTGACTTCAAAGTTGCCACAATGCGTGCGTGCAAGCGTGCGTACCTCATCAGTAACAAAAAAAAAAAAAACAACAAAAAATGAAGCAGACTTTTGTGCTTTAAAGAAAGTAACAACAACAACAAGAACAAAATAAAGAATGAGAAAGGAAGCTTGAACTCAACTGAAACTTAAATAAAAATGACATTTTTCTTATGCCATTTGTTTGGTTTCAATTCATTTCGTTTTGTTAACAACCAACCATTACAGACAGGACAAAGGACATAGGACAGACGCACATGGGACAAACAGCTGGGCTGGGCTGGGCTGGGCTGGACAGCACAAAGAAGACATTCAGGACAGACGCATAAATGAAGCATACTTGTGTGCTCAATCAAAGCAATCTCAGAATTTGTTTTTGCACAATTAAGCATTAAATATTGTATAAGGAAGGCAACACAAAACGAAATCATGAAAGATGGAAAATTTTATGAAAAATTTCAATGAAAAACCATAAAAGATGAAAAATTTTATAAGCATGAAGAAAGCTTAAAATATTGTAAAGACACATTTCCATTCCATTCCACTCCATTCCTTTCCTTTCCTTCCCTTCTTTCTATCTTTCCTCTTTTCGTTTTTTCATTTGAAAAATATCAAAATACTTGGCTTCATACACATGATTGATTGGCTACATATTTATATACTTTATATACTTACTACTCAAAATTCAACATAATGAAGTTAATACAATATATTGTATTTGAATTTTCTTCCTTTTTTGATTTCTCAACTTTTCACATTTCAATTTCCTGTTAATATTAATGGAGCACATCAACTTGGTTAATCAAATTATAATTTGTTCATGTTGAAATAAATTACATGCAAAAATTGTAGAAATTGTCAAATCAGAAAAGAATTACAAATACTTATGAAGAATAATTGAGTTGTTGGCTTCACATTGTCTAGTTGAATTCAATTATAAGAAATTTATATTAAAATGTTCTATTCTTACTGATTAATATAATAATGTTAAATGATATTTGGTCACAAGCATAGAAGATAAAGAAAGAATCATATATGGGCAATAGTAGTATTAACATTTTATGGTTTCCCTACTTAAAATACTAGATTGTATTTGTATTATAAAGATGAGTGAGTTATAGTCCGATTTCATAGGAAACTGTGAAATTATGATTACGTAGAATGAGTATAGAGAGTTATTCTGTTTTCTTCAGTTGATTTGTCAAACTAATAAAAAGAACCTTTTGGTTAATCAAGAAAATGAATAAAAACACTTCTCTTTAATTATGACTTCATAGTTGACGGAAGTGTAACGAAAATTGAATTGAATGGTTCAAGCATATCAAGACAGACAACAGAAATGTAATGCAGAATGGGTATTCACAGCAGGAGCTGAAACAAAAGACTCTCTCTTACGCAGTCGAACCATTCATTATAATCACTTAATAGTTTACTCATTCTTTTGTATTAACATATTTGCCTTGGTTTGAAGTCTATCTGACGCCAGCATTGAATTTGTCGCATTTAATTTAATCATTAGCTACGGTATTAAAATCAAATTACTAACAAACAATGGTAAGTGAACTCACGGCTCTAAATATCATTTTATATTATTTAAAGTACACAAATGTTCTTGTAGATTTAGTACAAAATTTATCCATACATAATTAAGTTATAATTCTTGACTATCACACTTTGCAAATATTGTAGAATCAACACTTTTTTCCAGACACGGTGACCGATAACAACGAAAGTTGCGGACGCTGGGAACTCGTTGTCTCTGTTTGAGTACCACGAATAACGAAGCAGTACCTCCAGTGACTACTTGTAAGTTTTTGAAAAGTTGGCTTACAGCCCAAGAGAAGGCGTGAAGCTACACCAAGAAAGGAAAGGATGAGTGTGGAGACCGATAACAACGCTGACGTTCTCACACCACGTGGCAAGACTATGGATGATGCGAGTCCGAGTAGCATGTGCTATCAGTCGAGTAATAAACGAATCCTTGTACAAACAGAATCAACATACATATGTATATGCTTGCAACATGTATATTAAATCTAAAGCTTTTATTTTATTCCATATAATATTCATATTGATATTAAAATTGATCGGGGTCTTCATTCAAACGCAACATGTATTTCATATACAATACCGTGAAGGCCCTGTTTTGATTATTGACTGTGTAAATCATGTTTTTAGTGTATTTCGTATTCCAAAATGTAATAAACAATATAAACTGCCTTTGATTTTGTGTAGAACTCATCATAAATTCACAAAGTTGGCAGCTGTCAGTATGCACGGGAGATAAATTAAACGGTGTAAAATATACGTGGTTTAAACCATACGAGTATACGTTTGAGTGAAGACCCTGTATGTATTTATGTTAAGTTTATTCATCATCATACTTATGTTTTCGAAAGACAAACAAAAAGTTATGAATTTTCTTGACAATTTTCCCAATACGAGTATATGCAATAGTATCTGTTTTGAGAAAGACAATGTTTGTGTCAACTTTTTTAATGAACATCAAGTGATCAAGTACCATAGGTAGGATAAGAATGTGATGAACTCTCAGCATAGTCGAGATGAGTTGGTTTGAGTCCGATTTTGTCAGTTATCTTATAACAAATGAAGAGTCTAGTTGACCCGAATTGAATAAGTTTGATATGACAGTTGTGCTCCCTACAATATCTAACAGTTAGTACATTAGAACTTTTATTTAGTTGCTATATAGTCCTTTCTATTTAAGGGTTTTTGAATGAAACACACCCTCTATTCAATTCAATTTGAAATGAATGAATAATGATAATCAAATTATAATAAGTGTATTGAAATTTCAATGGGTTCGGGAATGCTTTTCATTGCCTTAATTAAGTTAGTTAATTAGTAAGTCATCAACTTGAAGTACAATTATTTATTTATTAGTAGGAAAATATCTTTTGAATGGTGTCTGTAATACATAAATATAGAAATTACAAGTGTCGAATAGGAATAAAAAGGATAAAGACATATGCGCAAGCATAAAAAATTTATACGATTCAAAATTGAGCCATAAAAATGTTAAACAAAAAACGAACTAAAATGCTTCTTTGTATTTTATTTTATTTTATTTCGTGTGTGTGTGTTTTTATGTGATTTTTTTGTTTTTCTGTTTCGATTGCCCAAAATGTTCATATTTGTTTAGTTATACAATATTTTCTACTCCTTCTTTGGTTTATTTTATTATTTTATTCCTTCTGAAGGTTTTATGTATCTCAACACACACACACACACACACACACACTTATACTGATATGTAACATGCAACGAAAAATACAAGAATAACAAAAGAACAATCAATTTACATACTCAGCAGCCAGCGAGTTGAGAAAATAAAATAAAATTCAAACACACAAAAAAATAAGAAAAAAAAATAACCAAAGAAATTTATATAAATAAACGATAAAGAAAATTTCGACACATGAAATCCATACATACACAAACAGACACACATACACACTCTCACACATGCAGAGAAAGAAAATGTTATGCCGCCATTGCCGCCGCAATCAGTTGAAATTTTGTCGCGTTTGTGGTGCTTAAGCACTCACTCACTGATTGAGTGAGTAAGATTTTGTGTGAGTGACTGAATGAGTGTCTGTCTGTCTGTCTGTCTGTCTGTATATTTGTGCATATGTGAGTATGTGATTGAGAAAGTATGCAAAATAAAATTATTTCTTGTGTTTTTTCGATATCAATTTTTTTCTTTGGCTTTGGGTTTAGCTTAAGGCTTTTATTGCCATGCCATGCCATGCCAGGACATGACTAAGAAGCAAGCAGGCAGGCAGGCCAGACATGATGCGAGCGCATCAAGGATCGAGTTAGTTCGTTCGTTCGTTTGCATTTACAATGTTGTCTAGTAAACATGTGTTGCTATATCTTATTACGCTCCAGATGGATGTGGTATGTGATTTCATTGAATTATAATATCTATGGTAAAAACAAAATACTTGTATCTACCATCGTACTACACAACATCGAACTGACTTAAGAACAAAATATTGTTGCAAACGCTTAGGCGCAACATACGGTGGGTGCATGACAACGAAAAAATTCAAATTTTAAAATTATTCCACACTTAACCATCCATGATGCTTCTTTTCATATCTCTCTCTCTCTCTCTATGATAACATATGGTAATCAGAAGAACTATTTAAGAACTAATGAATGAAATTACTATTGATATTTGTCGCTAACAACACTCAATACAATATTCACTTTTGATTATAGCGTGGAGAAACGAAAGAGAATATTACCATTACTATATGGTTAACTCTAGTCCTGAACATATTTATACACCAAAATAACTCAAGTTATGATTTTAACTCATTATGAGAATGAAAGTTTAAACAAGAATTAGTGATAATTTGCAGCTGTATGCTATTTTTAGGCATAACAGTTAAATAGAATTGTTTGAAAGTCTATCGTGTCATTGTGTATTTTGATTGAAGTTGAAGTATGCAAAACTCCTTGAATGGTCAAACATTTGGTTCTAAAGATCAACCAATTCTCATTGCACATTGACATGTTTCACGCAGACTAGATAAATCATGACAATTATGAATGTTGATTATATTTTCCAAATAAAGATCTTGAAACGATTCATAAATACAAGTGCAATGACTTTATTGACAACTTCTTGATGGAATCCTGCTATGATTGCAAATATTGAAAATAAATCATATGAAAAAGTGCTCTTAGCGTAAAGGAGAAGCCTAAATTATTATGGAAAAAACCTGAATAAGATTTGTTATGATATCGGAAGAGCTGTGCTCAACACACTCATAGATCCTTATTAGTGTTCCGCTTGGTAGAACATCCACTGAACATTTGTTTTACTGCATTGACTATTCTTTAACTTGAACAAAGTCAAAATCTTCTATAACTTGAACTAAAAAATGTGTATTCTTATTCTTCTTATGTAAGGGTATGCGTTTGCAGATATCCATTCATTTATAAGCAGGAAACTCATTAATAAATATGAACATGTCTTTTTTTGGCGAAAGGAGAACTTTAAGTCTAAGCTTTCCAAAATGGAAATGCGTTTTATTGCAACCAACATACATTGAACTGTTGCAGTTCTAATCGATGATGAAGAAAAAAACATTTCCTTGTTTTGACAAATAAAATAGAATAGAATAGAAAACGAAAGAGTAGACTTGGCTAAGAAAACTGCACATAAGATGACATTTTAGAAGTTAAACACACGTATTGTTATGATTTAAACAAAATCTGGATGAAGGTTCAATACACATTGGCTGAAATCAATAAAGATATTAAACTAAACTGAAAATGATTCCATTCAAAGGCATGAACTCAATAGGCGTGTTACTTCATCCGAAGCTATTACCAAATTTAATAAGGCTACAACCGAAAAAAGTATATGAAAAATCATAAACAAATCTAACAATATTCCGTAATGCGTGTTTTAAACCTTCGCAGTGTGAAAAATATGGTAACTGGAATGGTAACGAAAGTGGATTGTATTTTGTACCATACATAAATTAAACTATGCTTTCTCTTTAGTTTTATTTAAATACTCCAAATGAGCTTAGCAACTACATATACCATACAGATGTATACTCGTAGAATATATTCCTATTTCTAGTGTAGTACTGTGTACCCTCACTCAATGCAATACGCGCAACACCTCAATTATTTGCACGTCAGACTCTGTTAACGTTACTTAAAAAAAAAAATTAAATTAACCTCAGTTAAACGCAACTTTCTTTACAAAAATCATTTTTATTACTTTTTTGTCTATTTTTGGTTTTTATTTTCTACTCTTTCTAACAAAATTAAACTTTGGGATTCCCCACTTTGGTATATGAACGAATCATACAATTAACTTTGATAAAATGCATGTACGCACGTTTATACAACACAATTTACTTTGTGGCGGTTGCTTTTACTGTGCTGCAAAAAATGCCAGTTATTTACCTTTCAATGGACCAAAAATGTGAAATTCTAGGCAATCTGGATAAAGACATTTCTATTGAATCAATATGCACAAAAAAATAAAGTGAATAAATTCTTAATATTAAGATTATGTTGTATTAGGATGGGTACCGGGACATGAAGGTCATTGAGGCAATGAAAAGGCCGACTACTTGGCTAAATAAGGGGTGATCATGCCCTTTTTCGTCGGTCCTGAGCCATTCTGTGGTCTCTCGAAAAGCCACAGAAAAATTAAGCAATCAGGAAACTTGAGGAAAAGAAATTTCTAAAACACTGGGTGAACTCCACTTGACAATGCCAGGCGAAACAATTCCTCACAAATAAGCTTCTCTCACTCAGTAGAGAAGACTTACGCATTTTGACTGGATACTTCACGGGTCACTGCAACCAAAGGTATCATCAAAATAAGTTAGGTCTTTCCGACACTGATGTATGCCGATTTTGTGAGATGGACAAAGAAAGTTCAGAGCACCTTGGTGACACTGTTGTTAAACTACACAAATTGTGGAACAACAAACGCCAAGTAATGTTAAGATTCATCAAAAGTCTAAACATATAGGGCCATGTACAATAGATATTATTGGTTGCAGTGCTTTCGGGCCCGTTATTATTAAAGAAAAAAGAAAATAAGCTGAGTAAATTTGTTGCGATTAACTGCATTAAATGGCCACTTGAACAACACATTGTCTTCCAGCAACAGACATTTTAAAACTTCAAGAACTTCGTGAGACTGAAGTGCAGTACCATGTAAAATGCAAGAAAACAAATAAATAACATGAATTTATTATTCTAAAAATATTTATTTAAATTCAGATATTTATTTGCTCAGTTTCTATTAGTTGATTTAGGTGAGGTTACATAGTATTGTGCTATCTATCTAAAACACCAATTAGTTGTTTCCCCAAGTATTATACTAAAGGTTAATTACATAAATCATACATTGATGTCATGATGATGACCAAAAGAATAAAAATAAAATTGTTTAAAATTTATACAATATTTTTTCAATTAAATTAAATTAAATTAAATGAAATCATTATCAATGTTGTTCTTATTGTTGTAGTTCTTAATTGAATTAATTTCAATAAAACAAAACGCAATTGTTGTCCTTAAAATTTAATCTCAATTTTAATTATTTTCAATTTTTTTATTTTAAAATTGAATTCAAGGCTATGAAATATTTTATTTTGTTTTTATTTTTTCCACACTTAAAACACGAACAAAAAAAAAAAAATTATATTAAATATTTAATTATTTAAATTTACATAGAAATAGAAAGACCAAAAAAAAAAAAAAACTATAAAATTTATTAATATTAATTATTATGATATGAAGATTTTCTACTTCTTAATTTTAAATAGTTTTTTTTATTTTTTTAATTATGCTTATAATTTTTATTTTATTTAATTACTTGACATTATTTTATTTTCTTTTTGTATACACTTAAAAAAAAAAATCACCAAAATAAATGGAAATATTTTCCCACTATAAAAAAAAAGAAATTGTAAAAAAAAAAGTTTATTTAATTATTTATTTTAAGCGCGCGATTTTTTTATTTTTTTTTAGATCATATAGTATAGTATATAGTATTGTCCTCATATATCTTTAGTTTTTCAATTATTTTTATTGTTGTTGTTGGTGGTATTGTTGTTGTTGTGCTGTCGATGCTGCTAATATTTTTAATTAATTAATTTAAATTGCCAACATTCTATGAAGTACATATTTCTATGTTCTGTCAGGGGAGTCAAGTCAGTTAGTTGTTTGCTTTATGGTCTTGGACATTGGATGCTGCTGATGATGATGATGACGATAATTTTATAGCATTTAACAAAGAATAGAGCATAACAATAGGCAACAACAACAACAAACCAATGAATAAATAAACAAACAAAACAAAAAACAAACAATGTTTTGTTTATTTTTTTTAGTTTTACTCTTTTGTCTTTTTGAATTTTTTGAATTTTTTTTTTTATTATTTGTTTTTATATTATTTTTGCAAACAATTGTGATAAATAAACGCAAAACACGAAAGGAGCACGCAATGCACGACTATTGTCAATTGAGATGAAAATGGGAAACACAACAAAACGTGTTTGTTCCGTGTTAGTTTTTATCGGTTACCGTTAGCCGTTACCGTACGACCGCTTGACGCCCGTATACAAAACAGACTGAGCAATTTCGAGATTTATCCCTTGAAGATAAGTAAAATGAAAGTTGCCTGCCTGCCTGCTTGCTTGCTTGTTTGTTTGCTTGTTTGCCTGCCCGACTGCTTCTCGCTATGTGTGTGAGTAAATGGATCTGCATGAGAGTGTGTGTGTGTGTTGCTGTTGCTATTTTATTTTTTTCAATTTCATTTTGTCGTCGGCATCAGCATCATCGGTGTTGTTGGCGTCATCGTCATAGCCATCGTCATCGTCGTCGTCTTCCTCAACATCAACATCATCATCGTCATCAGCGTCGTCGTCGTAGTCGTGGTCGAAGTCGAAGTCCACGTAGTCATCGTCGGCTGTTGTTGTTTTCGGTTGCTGCCGCGTGTAACTTTTTTATTGTTGATGTTGTTGTTGTTGTTGTACAAAGGATACGTGCGGCAGCTTCACAACAACATGAGAATGCACGAAGAAGCGAGCCGAGAGCAAAAAGTGTGGTGAACTAACGCACGCATATAAAGAGCAACGCTCACTCATTATTATGTTAAGAGTAAAACCAAAACAACATCAGGAGCAGTAAACCGAATCAAAAAACATAGAAAACAGCAGCAGCAGAAAAGAAATTCAGCCTATAAGCTTGCAACATAAAATTTAAACATTCAGTCAGTTACTAATCAAGTTGCAAAGGAATGCGGTCTTTTTTGTTTGTCATTAGTAATGACTCATTACAAAAAATAACAAAAGCACACCCAAGCAAAGCAAAAACAAAAATAAATATATAAATGAATAATAAAATTTATATTAAATTAATGAAAATAAATGATAATAAATCTTTTAATCTTCTTCAGTTAATGTTAATTATTTTTGTATGATTATTAATTTATTTATTTTATTTATTTTTTTTTTAATTAAATAAATTAATATTAATTATTATTAATTTTTTAAATTAATAACAAAATGCAAACAAAAATACAATTTTGAATTTAAAAAAAGCTTGCATACTCTTAAGAGCAATTTATTCTCTTTTTCTTTGTCACTTTATCAGAAACACACCACACCACAGCACAACATTATAGTCATTTAGTGGTGAATTCATATCATAACAACACACACTCTCTCTCTCTCTCGGTGATGTTGTTTGAGCTTTCATATTTAAAGCAAAGCTTTTTAGTAATTCAACAGCAAGGAGGAAGAGAACTCGAGAGCATAAAATTCAGGAAAGTAAATTAAACCAAAAGTAAAAAGAGATAATCAAAATTTTTGTTTTTTGTGTGCTTGAAGAGAAAATATTTTGCTCATTTCGAATTGTTTATGAAAATAAAAAACAAAAATAAAAAATAATAATGATGTTAGTTAGTGATGATGATGATTACAGTGATGGTGATGATAATATAGGTTGAAGAGGTCGCCAAAACATTAAAATGCATTGCATTGTCGTGCAATTTGTTAGCTCAGTGATTCTCAACCCACGGGTTAATGTGCCTGACCTCCTGACTAGAAAAATGCAAGAGTTATGTTAGACTGAATGCAAATAAAATGCAAAAAAATATATATACTAGGGTAACCCGCGCCCTACACTATCGACCGCATTCTAGAAAAAAACATTTGTTTCTAATAACTTCTCTGTAAACAATGATCTTTGGAAAAACTCTACTATCACGTCATAAATGGCACTGATCTGATGTCTCAGATGTACATCCAACGAAGAATACCTTTCAATTGCTATTCTTAAATCAAAATCGGTTCAGTGGTTTAGGCAGGAAAGGATTCACAAAACATGTGTTTGCCGTTTAATTGTATTAAATTAAATGTATTTCATATCCTTTTCAGATTGTTAAGAGGCGTCCTGGTGCTTTCATTACCAAGAGGCCTTTGCCTTAATCCAATTCGGGACTTTTGAATTATCAAAAAAAATTTAACAACATGATTAATAAAACCCTATCACTCTTCAACGCTTCTCAAAATCATCAACTTCGAATTCAGTTTTTCAGCAGTTGCTGATGGAGCAATCATTTAGCCTTCGCCTAAACGACTGAAACTGGTTATTTACGGACGGCTCGAAATCAGATTTAAGCACTTCTTTAGCTATTGTGAATAAACGTGGTTCTCAAGGTTTACTCCTTCACTACTACTTCGTGTTTGCTGCTGAAGCCGTAGCGATAAAAATGGCTATCCAATACGAGAAAGTAAACAGAGGAAAATACGTGACCTGTACGAATAGTTTATCTACAACACTAGGAATCCAAAATTTATTTAATAATGAAAGTCTTCTTGTGAACTCCGTCATCTCTGCATCAAAAACTGGAAAAAAAATTAAACTCTTTTCGTTTCCCGGACATTCGTGGATTGAGAGATGTGAATGTGCAGATGCTGCAGCAAAGGAAGCAGGATTCACTCTATGTCTCATGGTTATACCATTAGTTTAGTTACTTGACACGGAACTAAACTAATGGCATGCATATGATCATTGGTACAAGACGTTTAATTCTGACAAAATCAAATCCATTTCTCTGCTTCTTACCATCGTCGGATTTGTTCTACTTTCATGCAATTGATAACTGGTCACATCAAAGTCACTCATCAACATCTCCTAGAAGGAACAAGCTGTCCACACTGCCCATTATGCGGGAACAATCGTTGAAACACCTTTTGGATGATTGCAATAATCTAGACAACACCAGACTCAAAATATTTGACATAATCTACATTTCACCTTTCTTAAAATTCCAACCTTGGATAACATTCATAAAATTTCTTCTTTTATTAAATATCGCAATCTATCCAATTTAATTCAACCAGTCTATAAGTTATTCTAGATAATTTATTATAAGCAATTATGTAATCTAGGTTTAAAAATAAATAAATAAAAGATTGAGGATCACTGTGTTAGTGCAAGATAAATTTGTTATGATTGTGGTATTCTACTATGCCTTATGCTGATGATGCTGTTGTATCCTGTAACGTGACTCTGACGTACTTCAATATGTTTTGCCTAATCTACTTGTACATATTACATACATATGTAAGTATATGCATTTGTTCATTATTATAGTAGTGTGCTATGACACTGTACTTGTGGTCTACCTGCGTTGCTATATTAATGCGCTTTACTGTGTTGCTTCATAAGCTTAGCGAATTTTGTAGTCAATTTTTAGGCAGCTGTGTTTTGCCAATGTGTTTTGATAATATTATACAACATTTTAAGAACTTACAGCTTTACGCTACTTGTTTTTTTGCAATGTGACTATAAAATTCATAATGAGATTAAAATTTCATTTTCAATATGTCCTACAAATTAAGTTAATTAAAGCAATTTTTTAGTCTTTCATGTCTGTTAATGAGAAATTGTTGAAAACAAAGGAGACGAAAAAACAGAAAAACGTTGTCTGGTTTTGCGATGGCTGGAATGTCATCTTTGTCCAGATATGGTGGTACCTTTCATATCAAATGTTATGCCAATGACTCGATTCGAAGAAATACACAAGAAGAAGTAAAAGACACAAATAGTCTTGATTATGACAGAGCATATAAAGTTCTGCCAATAATAGAACATTTGAATGCTTCTTTTCAAAATGCCATCAATAATACAAAGGAACAATCTATTGTCGAGCATATGATCAAATTCAAATTATGGGGCAGATATGATGCGGCAACAGGTTAACTATTTGAATTTGAATTTTTATACAGGCAATCGAACTTCCGGGACTGAGTATGGGTTGGGTGAATCGGTAGTACTTCAGCTTACGCAGCTTATGGATCAACGTAAGGTGTGCTATTAAATTGATTGGAGATTAAACATAGTGTTTTTCAACTGTTTGATATATCAGTAAATAATGCATATACCGTCTACACAAAGCTTTATGATAAAAAAAAAATAAAAATAGGTTTGTTGTCCAGCTTGCAGTTTAAACAATTCGTAGCTAGAAGTTTGATAAATGGTTTTAGATTCAGGCAACGTGGTGTTCCCGTTACAAGAAAAACTGCAGTACGTACAACTGTGAAATGAAAATTACCATCACACCCCATGGAAAAATATAATGCTAGAAACTTTACCAAAAACAGATAAGAATGTAATGTTTATCTTTGCCACACTAATGAAAGGAATTGGTTTTTAATATTTTTCTTGAATAAATAAATCTGGGATAATAAAAGCGCAGCTTAAAAATATTTAAATAAACCTAAAAACGTAAAGCTTAAATTGCTGGAGCAGAAAGTAATCCTTAGCTAAGTGACTCGTGCCAAGGCTTAGCCCAGCTGTGGACCTAATTTAGTAAAAATATCCGCACCATTTCTGGAGCACATTGGTTACCAGGTGATACTAATAAGCCTTGCCCACAGTACTCTTCAACGAATCAAAAATAAAATAAAATAAAAAAATTTACTCCGTTGCTCATGAACCCCCTGAAATGGAGATCATCCCCTTAATCATTTCCAACTTATTGATCACAGCCGAGTTTAAAAACATAAGGTTCGCCGCATAGCCACAAATACTTTTTAGTACTCTTGGGTGGCTACAAATAAGTCAAATGATCTACTTATAATATATTATCATAACAGCTAAAGGAAAGGAAGGTCTAGCGTGTTTGGTGAAATTTATCCATCATTTTTATTAGTTTACTTTTCATTATTCATTTGAATTTGTCTGGTTTTTTCATCTAGTAGACCTAAGATTTACTTACAATATTAAACTGTAAACATTTGGCGTTCAGTGATTTCACACTGAAATAAAAATTATTCAAAAGTAAAAAAAAAAAAAATTAAAAATTTGAAATGAAGTTAAAACTCCTTCTTGCGTTCATTGTGTTTTATTGTGTTGATGGTCTTCTGTACTATTTATTTTTCAAGGACTTCGATAAAGGTATGATGAATCCATATATAACATTTAGAAAGTTCTTTAGTCGCAACATCAATTTTTTATACTTTATTTCAGATCACAATGATGAGTACATAGTGTACTTCTTTCTAGCCATAACTGTAGTTAATGTAAGCGTTTTGGCATTGGAATACTATTTGTTGGAACATTATGGAGAGGAGTACTATATGCTATTTCGTTATGGAGATCAGGGCCCGGTTGAGGAATGGCGGGCCCCAGGGTAATGAATACAGTGAAGCAAAAGAAAAAAAAGAAAATTGACAAACTTCCACCATTAAGATATATGCAAATGCGACATACGCGTTCGTTTGCCTTCACTTCGACGCACACATTAATTGAACGCATTCGCTCACTCTCCCTTCATTCGCGTTCGTTCGCCTTACGTAGCATATTTTTTAATAATTTTCATTTAAATAAATGAGCTTTCTCCACTACAATTAGCCACCATCAACACTAAATACTTTCTCAACGTAATTTCAATATTGAGAAATGAAGCGCCAACATTTTTATCATCCAGTATCCTGTAGAAGAACATCTCTTTTGGTTCACTGTTAAGATTATAGTCCTTCTGGAAGGCAACTATCAAGACTACAAATTGGACAAACTCATTATCAAGACAAATTTCGAGATCGTCGTTGTTAAATTTGACTAACTTGTCGGCAACTTTGTGCAGCTCCGATAAACTCACAGCTGTGCAGCTCCGATAAAAGCCACAAACCAAATTGATCACATCCTTTCACTCAGAGATGCTGAAAGCTAATCAACTACTGGAATAAATCCTTTCCTGATCGAAATTTGTCCTTGGTTCAAAGTTGGGATTCTAAGGATTGCACATTATCCAGTGGATTTTGCTTAACATTACTTGATCAAGAGTGTTTTTTACTATATTCGTCAGTATCTGATATCTTTTGCGCAGCTCATTTTAGTGTTATAAAATTTTTGAATCCAATGGTGATTAAATAAAAATTAACCTGTAATTGATGTAAATGTATGTATTTTGGTAATTGTGGATGCTCATACGAGTATTGTAAGTTATTGTGAAATGAAAAATATGAATATGGAAACTCCATAGTGGGGCATAATAGCTTTCAAAGTAAAACTTCCTAGCAGGATGGAATGGAAAGGAAACAGATTTCAATCTTTACGGATGGATTAAAGATGGAATGTGGTGTAAGTGCAGGGGTGCACTCACCACAAATAAACTTCGACCACTCTTTCCGACTATGTAATGAGGCCACAGTCTTTCAGGCAGAAGTCCTAGCTATTAGAGAGACATGTCAGCTGACAGGAAATAACGTACCAGAAAGTCGTAAGATAGCTATCTTTGTTGGTATTCAGGTGGTACTCAAAGCACTGCAATCCACCACTGTAAAGTCCAAGCTCGTAAAGGAATGCAGGTAGACGATAAGCGAGCTCAGTCATCAAGCTGATATCACTCTCTTATGGGTTCCCGGCCATGGGGGGGGAATGAGAAGGCTGACGAATTGGCTCGTTCTGGTGCTTCTCTTGATGTATCGTTGGCGGAACAGGTCTCGATTCCCTTGGCGGTCGTCAAGAGGAGCAACTTTCTGCAAACAGACAGTGGAAAGATCTTGAATCTTGCAGAGTGGCACGTGCTACCTGGCCTAGTTACATCGAAACTCATCAACAGAAGACGCTCAGATATCGTTAGGCTCACATCGGTTTTTACTTTTTTTTACTGGTCTCTCACGCAGAGAGGCTGGGTATTTCGTTCAGAAGCCATTGTAGAAGCTGTGTTTCTGGGCAAATACATCATCGACACACTCTCGGACTGTTCAGTCACATGTCCGAGTGATCTCCTTAAATACCTAAATTCGATGGGTTGGATTTAGTAATACTGATTGCGTTCGATGAGGAAGTGGTTTCAAAATGGCACTCTAGTGCTAATTGTTGCTCGTAGTGGACTAAACGAGTCAGCCACGGTATCGAACCAACCAATCATGCAATCGAGGATAAATGAATAGCCATATAACGTTAAATTTGCGCTACTCAGTCAGTTTTAGAAGTGTTCCATAAATTATTTTTACTGATGAATGGATGGAGTGCATCAGATTTATGATTGGCTTAACTTTGTCACAATTAAAAGAAGTGATTTACCATATATTAACAAGATAAAGCTTCGGCACATCCTCTAGTTAATTTTCTCTAATCATTACTGACTCATATAAGAACCATGAACTATGTATGTATATCCAATAGTAATAGATCAATTTTTGTACCAAATTAAGTTCCTTTAGACGATCATAGCGTGTCATATTTCTCCAGAAATCACAAATGCAAATTTCATACAAGCATAAATATTATGTAATTAGTAGAAGTTTCCGCATACTCATATTTCTGGAGCATTAACTGATCCTTACAGAACACCGCAAGACAGATTGAAAGACATAATTAAATTGGTTTTAATTTAGAGAGATAAGTCAAACAGAAGTTGTTGTAGTCTTAAAAACTAAGAGCATTGGTTTCTTTCTTGCTATAATCTCCATAGTATCTTACCAAAAGAACACAATTTTCATCAGATGATATTCCCATAGAATAGTCTACTGATCCCAAAGACCCTTCTCCTCACAATTTACAAATATTCCAGATTGACATTAACTTATTATATCAGCAGATTATATGCAATTTGAAAAATAAGAAAAACCTTTGCAATTTATAAATAAGTACTGTCAGATAGATATTTTTATCAGCTGTTAAGTTCAGTGTTGGCAGTGATAATTTTTGCACAGTCTGGCAAAGCCAAAGAAATTTGAATTTTTTCACTGTGAATGGCTAAAAGCCTAAATATAAATTGGTATGCATATCTTTTCTTTGCAATCGCATTGCTAAAACAAAAAAATTCCCAATTTATTAATTCAAGGTGCTCACTTAGTAAATTGTTTAAAAGGCAAGTGAAGTGATTGAATCTAAGTAGCAACAACAAGCAATTGAATAAGTAATTGTTGAATTATATGTATGAATTTGTAAATGGCTAAGTTAAAATACATATGTCTGATTTTCATAGTTTTGCCTTAAAAGACTTTTGCAAGAAACAAACCCCTAAAAATAGGATTTGTCTAAGATTCTACAAAATATCATTAATTTGATTATTGAAATAAATAGAAAAAGAAATATTGCATTATTCTGCACACAAATTCTTTGGTACATATAGATGATGATCACATGATATATGCGAATGAAAAGACAACAACAACTTAAGAGATATCAGAGAAAGATAGAATAAAATCGTTCAATTATGCCACACAATTGAAGAAACCAATATAATACGCAGAGCAATTTGAATGGTAGGGAAAAACAAATCAGCATTGTTCCACACTCTGAGAGATTGCTCATATTTATTTTTTTTTTTTCATCCAAAGCTCAGCTACTTGGTCGAAACCACCCAAAGAATCAAATTTTTTAAATATTTCAGCTTGCAACATAAAATCGGCTATTGTTAGTTTAAGCACATTTGCCGGATGAAGATACAAAAATCAGAACGCGTGGGTGTTCTTTTCAGAGGATGTATTTTTCAGCGATAAGTCTAGGGAATCTAAATATGGAATAAATATTGACCGATTTCAATACTCTACTTGTGTTGTTGCCCAGTGATTTTCTCTATGCTGCTGTGTACATGGTTCCATATTACTAGCAATATTTTCAGCAATTTTGTCAACCAAATCAAAATATTGTAAGTTGCCAAAGAGATAGGATGCCAGTCAATATATCATTGATCAATATTCATTTGGTCATACTAACAAAATGATTTCGAAATGACATTGTTGCCAACTATAACTATATAATAGGCCCTGTATACGGTGCAGCTGTCAAGGTGTAACAAAGCAAATTGATTCATAAATTATAGTTAAAGTACGTTTGTTTTACCTATAGTGGCAACTCTAATTTTTAGTACCAATTTTAAAGGTATTTTATTAATTAAAGTCTTGTGACAGTTCTTGTGAATTTCGGTGAAAAAAAAAAGAATTTTTCATAATTTGGTGCCATGGCTGAAGAATATAATCGTAATATTCTTCGTGTTGCAATTGCAAAAATAGCTGAATTTTGTGGCTTCACGAATATTATGCCATCGGCATTGGATAATTTGGAAAGTATTTTGCATAAATATTTGCAAGATTATTCCCGTAATTTACATTCCATAACCGATGGTAATTATAATTGTTCTTATAAAATTTTCCTAATTCCATTGTTTTGTAAATTTAATTATAACACTTGTTGTTTAGTTAATCGCACTGAACCCAGTCTACAAGACTTTATGTTGGGCACTACGAGTCTGCATATTAATATTGGTGAAATGCTTGCTTACTTATCTCGTGCGGAACCTATTTCATTTGTTAGACCAAATCGTTCAATGTCGCTAGTTCCTCTATTTAATGCTCGTGGTCAACCAACTAATCTAACAGCTGCATTCTATATGTCACCGAATGGTTTGATACATTCAAGAATTGAGGGAAACTTTGCTCTATCAGTTACTCCGGATCTATTCTCTGCAAGAGATTACGAAGAGCATGGTGTGTTTCTTTCTCCTCTACCAGCACTTCTTCCGCCGCCACCACCACCACCACCTCCAACAGGGCAACATGATCATTCTAACGTTGAATGCAAGAGGAAGAGGAAGAAAATGAAGAAAAAGATGAAGAAGCTTATGAAGAAAGAGAAGAAAAAGAGGAAGGAAGAAAGGAAGAAGGAAAAGTTAGAGAAGAAAAGGTTAAAGGAGAAATTAAAAAATGATGGGGAGAGTCTATAGAAGAATCCTATCTAAAAATAATAAGAAATTCTGAAAACTTTATTACCTCACACTACTATTAAATAAATGCATATAGGTGTCGAGTTTTCTTAATATCTTTTTAAATTTAATATAATACAAAATTGTAGTATTTAGATTTCACAAGTATTGTATGCCAGGAAATCTGATTTGATACATGATAAATAAAAAGAGATCACCATTATATTCTACTTTGCGTTTTATGTATTTCACTACCCACATAGACTCTTTAAACTGTTATTCGCAATAACTCCATGCCACCCGGTTGTCAACATTTTTAGGAGCTTTTCAAGTCTTTTGTGTTGGTTTAGTGGGATTTTCTATCACTGAGTTGGTTGCTAATCCAAAGCAGATAGTCTTTTACATACATAAAGGGGAAACAAACAAACAACAAAATAAAGAAGTGTGTATGATTGGCTTGTCATATGTGAAAATAACCAACAAGTGCTATGGATCAGAAACTGATGCCGAACTGCCATGCTAATAGTATTGATTCCACTTTATTTATATTTATATTAAGTAATATATAACTCAAAGCACTTCTGCTTTGACTCTTCTTAAAATAAAATAGTTATATTAAATCTAAGAGGTGGCAAGTTTTTGGGAAGGGGAATATCATTTCAATATTTGGTTCTATAAGGGGAAAGAGGAATGATGAGGGCTTGGAATTAGGGAAAACGGTATTTCTGATGCATTGTAATTGAGTGCAACTGTCAAAAATATGTAGTGTCGACACATTTTCGTCCAGTATTTTGCAAATCGTCTGGTTCCGGTTACTTATGTTTTTGATAGCATCAACCGTTGAGAGACTGTCAGTGCAAATAATACATTTGCCTCTGGTTTGTTGCACAATTTGTACTGCAACATATTTAAGAACTGCTTTTAAAAAATGCTCAATATTTGAAACAAAAAATAAATTACAGAATTTTCTCATGGGTGATTACTTTTAAGAATCTTATATGGGTAATATCTTTTTCCTACAAATGCGTTACATTTTGCGAATAAAGCTTTAGAGAAATATTTAAAAATCAATCAAATCGTCTTTGTCAATTATTTCTTTTTAAATTTTTTTTTTATTTAATATTTTTTTTATTCATGATTGTATTAAAATTGAATTATTTCAGACAAATTCAAAGAAAGATTCGGTTGACCGTGTAAAACTAATAAGTCTTGCTAAATATTGTAAAAATAAAAGCTAAGATCCCTGTGTTACTGCATTGCTTTATGGTGTCTCTGGCACTTGATTCTGTTTTCATTTTATTCTAAGAAACGATTTTATGAGAATTAGGATTAATTAATTCCCAATATGTTTCCTCTTGAAAAAAAAGACCAACTTGGTACCGCCAGACTGCTATTTGTTGCAATGTGAAAGAGTTCCCATCGATGCATTCCAAGAAGTTTACCATGACTGACTGGCTCATCTTTGAAAGAATTTACAACATACATACGATTAATAAATTTAACTGAAAATATTATTTAATCATTATTTTATTGTAGATAAATGCAATCAAAATAATTAATCAAAATAGCGAAATGAATACAATAAAATGAAAATTTGTCTTTGAAAGTAGTTTGGTGTTGTTACATAAATGTTATGTTAATGTGTTCTCATGAAAATCGTGTTCTCTTTCGGTGTGCCTGGGCCTTAACGCGTTTGTTATATTCCTTACGTTTGACACAGTATATATGATAAGCTTCGTACTGCGCCGATTCACAAATTACAGGATTGGCAAGCAATTTCTGTATGAGTAGAAGGGTTCTCTTGATGTTTCTAGTACATCGCCAGCCAAGTCCTCTAATAAGCTTAGTCGAAAATATAATTCCCGAGGGGTAAACGTTTGGATGAAATAATTTAGATACGAATTGGCATTTCGGTGGCGATTTTGGATAGTCACTCTTGAAATACATTTTCAAATGATATTGTCCTTTCTTCCATAGAGTTCCCTGCATGCCTGGTATGGTACAGTTCCAAATCATTAAATTCAATGTGCCATTCTTATTTCTAGAAGGGCAAGCCCTGAAGCCAATCAACGGAGCTTTACGCCATGCAGCAATTTCACTAATTAAATCGTACGCAAGGTAAGAAGAACACTTGACTGTGACTATAAGATTAACATATCATATAAAGTTGAATTTTGAGGTAATTTATGCATAATGTTAAGATACGTCAATGAATCCCTGTCATCAATATTATGCGTTATTCTTCGAAAAAGCTTGTAGGCAAATTAATGTGAGAAATGTGCATTTGTTTCGTCCAAAAAGTATTGTACTATGTAGTAGCAACAACACCACCCAACTTAAGACATTTATTCATCCATGCATCCATTCATCCATTCATCTATCCAATGTGCGTTCACATGTGATTTTCTAATGATGTTCAATGGCTGTGAGCTGAGACAGCAAGCGAATGCTAAAGATTTCCGAGCAAGAGAAATGATTATGCGTGTACACATATAATATTGATGGGAAGGTGCAACAGGACAATGCTAAAAGGTCATAAGTTTCACTCACTCTGTGACTCATTAATTTGGATCTTTTCTTGGCCCATATTGTTGGTGTTGGTGATAGCCTGTGTTGCCTTCATGTTATGTGCCAAGCTAATTCGAAGGAAATTAAGCAAACATTAATGAAGCAATTAGCAAATGTTAGTTGCTTCCCACGATTCAATACGATGCGATGCGACTTGATTCAAGTCGAATTGTTGGGTCGACTGTATCCAACTCAACTCAATTCAACTAAACTCAACTCGACTTTGCTCTGCTTCGGAATTTAGTTGGGTTTGTTTTGAATTGGTTGCTGAAGCTGCTGCTGCTGCTGCTGCTATAACTTAACTTGACTTGCTTTTGTTTTATTTGGTTTAGTTGGTTACCCTTTCCACTTTTCACTTTCAGCATGTTGTGTCATGTTCCACCATTTGTTGTTGTGAAGGAGCTCCTTGTGCAGTTTGCGGTTAATATCCTGCGCACTCATTCATTAGTAATCACATTCACACTGAAACTGAAACACTCATAGATACTCACTCGTACATACTACACTGACGGACATAATGAGTTCTTGTTTGTTCTTAACATACTAACTACTACACACAACATTCATACATAACTATTGGCATATCCTAGCATATACATACACTATGGTGTATGCGTGTGATTCTGTGTCTTTGTATCTGAGTCCTATGTATTATATTTCACTTTGCGCAGCTGTGACGTAATTTACTATAAAAGTGTTGTGTCTCGAAGAACTATTTATGTGTTTGTGTTCTTAAGGACAACTTCTTCATGTTGTTTACTTCTATTACTAGTCTTCTTCTTTTTGCCTTAAATTACTCACTCAACGATAACAGCTCAATTTGAATCAGATACTAATACCACTCCGCTCTGCTTCTATGCATGCCCTTAGTTTTGGCTAGTAGAGCCACTTCTCATGATTAATAGCAATGAGGACCGATGGATGGATAGCTTATCTATGTAGTAGATATATACGTACCTACCTATGTAGAACCAAAATTTACCAAATCCACTATAATTTGTGTTGTTTATTTTGTTGTGTACTCACCTAAAAAGAGAGAGAGAGAGTAAGAGAAGAGAAAATTACATTTTAAAAATTGTCAAACATTAAACAAGCTAAAAGTAAGAAAATTTATAGTATATTAAAAGGCTCTTATGGTAACAAACTTCAACCTTTTTGTCACATTTTTTCATCATTTCTTTCCAATCAATTCGATTGGCAAAGGACACAAGAGAAATGTTGTGCTACAAGTCAAACAAGGTGTGGCATGATGGTTGGTGATGTCTGCAAACAATAAAAATTATTGTCTACTTTAAGGTAGTTGAACGTGGGTCAAGCGAAGCTTTGACTTAAGTCAACTCAACTCAACTCAACTCAGACACTATCATGATGAACACACATAAATATTGGGAGACAGACAGACAGGCCGGCGGACAGGCAGACATAAATAAGTTATCGAACCCAATGGTCAACGGTCGATGGTCATCGACGACGGTCTTGCAACGGTCAGTGGTCAGTGGTCCTGACAACTCTAAAGTCACACTTACACACACCTGTATATAATGTTATTATTGTCACCATCATCATCATCATCAGTATTGACGATGAAAGGAAGCCAATATTATGGCATAAAATAAAGAACCATACAAGTTTGTGTGATGGTGATGGTAACAACAATAACAACCTATTCGATACGATTTAAAAATAAGAATGTGCGTGTTCGTTTTGCAAGAAGAAAGGATACTCGTAACTGCCAAAAGATTGATGATGTTTCAATAAAGTTTCTATGCTACTGAGCGTATAGCGTGTGTGGGTGTCCATAGATATACAATTTTCTTATAATATCGAAAATGAATGGCTACTTATGTCGCACATCAGCTGCACTGGGAATACTAAGTAGCAACAGCAGCAGCAGCATCAGCATCAGAATTGAGGACCAAAAATTGCCAACACACATGTTGGTCACGTCATCACAGACAAACACAAACATCAACCAAGTCAACTCAGTCGAACGAACCAACAAAACCCACAGACTCACTAAACCCATTTTGTAACTTAAGGTCCAATGGAGTGGAGTGTGGTCAAAGACCAGAATAGTTCTATCCTAAGCTTTGCGATACCATCATGTTACATTGCATGCTTGTTATTTGTGCTCCAATGTATTGGACTCATGTGACAATGTGAATGAGAATGATTCATGGTCAGGAATATTGCATGCAGACCCATTCTTGTTTCCATATTAGAAGTAGGCAAAACAAATTCACATAGATACATAAATATATTTACACAACATATGCATTTGCCAATGGGTCCATGTATGCCCAAGGACAAATCACAAACCATTGATAGTTTGACTTTTAAGTCAGTTACATTTCTAATAGCAAACCTATTGTATTATTTGATGAACATGTTTACAACAATAATCATCTTCTCAGAAATTTGATGCAACAATAGTAGTAATAGCATTACATCATTTCTCAGTATAAGACAGAATAATTCCCAATTTCATAACAGCTCCATTTTTAAAGAGAACTTAAATTTAAAAGGGAATATCAATTAACTGATTGATTGACCAAATTTCTTTAGAAATTTAAAATATATAATAAAGGCACAATTAACTTGCAGTTACTAGTAGATAGCAGAAGCATCTTGAACATAACACATAATATGCTGAAAAATCTCAAACGATCCATCTATTTGGTATGCCGAACATGTATCGAGGCAACCAGAAGATATAACCAATTGAAATTGCAAATTCAATTTGAACATCCTAATGTTTAGCAGAATCTTAGAAGAATTGTAGTTGACGAGATGACTAGCTACTGCTTCTCTCACCTTATCTAATCTAATCTACCAACAAAACAAACTAAAGAATGCATAAATAAGTGCAGATAAGCTTATTACATATAGGACTATATTCTAAAATTTATAAATATTCAGGATTGATGGTATAAGCATTCGATTCTGTCAATTCATTGTATTGTAGCTTTTATAATTTGTTAATTTCGTTCTTTTATCAGCTGTTAAGCTTATACTATTTTTCCATATTAATCATTTGCAGTCTGGTAGCACTGCCTTCAGTGTTGATCATCATTTTTTAGTGCGAAATATTTCCATATTATAATCGATAGGTCACTCTATTACGTACGTACTCATTTCGCTAGAATAAATTTCTCGTTTCTTTTCCTGTTCGTCGCTTAACCGAGTCGTGTGTGAAAAATAAAAATTCGTGATCTAAGAAAAAAAATCTCAGATTTTCTGAAGAATAATTTTCTCGTTGCATTTCTTTTAAATCGTTTACCCGAGTTGTGTGTGAAAAAATAAAAATCTTGATCTAAGAAAAAAAAATCTCCGATTTTCTGAAGAATAATTTTCTCGTTGCATTTCTTTTAAATCGTTTACCCGAGTTGTGTGTGAAAAAATAAAAATCTTGATCTAAGAAAAAAAAATCACAGATTTTCTGAAGAATAATTTTCTCGTTGCATTTCTTATAAATCGCTTACCCGCGTTGTGTGTGAAATAATAAAATTCTTGATTTAAGAAAAAAAAATCTCCGATTTTCTGAAGAATAATTTTCTCGTTGCATTTCTTTTAAATCGTTTACCCGAGTTGTGTGTGAAAAAATAAAAATCTTGATCTAAGAAAAAAAAATCTCCGATTTTCTGAAGAATAATTTTCTCGTTGCATTTCTTTTAAATCGTTTACCCGAGTTGTGTGTGAAAAAATAAAAATCTTGATCTAAGAAAAAAAAATCACAGATTTTCTGAAGAATAATTTTCTCGTTGCATTTCTTATAAATCGCTTACCCGCGTTGTGTGTGAAATAATAAAATTCTTGATCTAAGAAAAAAAAATCTCCGATTTTCTGAAGAATAATTTTCTCGTTGCATTTCCTTTAAATCGTTTACCCGAGTTGTGTGTGAAAAAATAAAAATCTTGATCTAAGAAAAAAAAACCTCCGATTTTCTGAAGAATAATTTCCTCATTGCATTTTTTGTAAATCGCTTACCCGAGTTGTGTGTGAAAAAATAAAATTCTTGATCTAAGAAAAAAAAAATCTCAAATTTTCTGAAGAATAATTTTCTCGTTGCATTTCTTATAAATCGCTTACCCGAGTTGTGTGTGAAAAAATAAAATTCTTGATCTAAGAAAAAAAAATCACAGATTTTCTGAAGAATAATTTTCTCGTGTTGTGTGTGAAAAAATAAAAATCTTGCTCTAAAAAAAAATTTAATTTTCGCAAAATTAATTTTCTCGTTGTGTGTGAAAAATCTTGATTTAATTAAGAAATATCTAATAAAATTCATGCACATTATTTGATGACAAAGTGATAGAGAAAATTGTGAATAATTATAAAGACGACATATTGGATTTATGCGTGTGTGAAGAAACGTAACTGTGAATATTCTATCGTACTCGAATAAGGTAAGGGACGCCATATTGAAATGCTAATTTTATCAAAATAAATAGGGTTAGGGACGACATATTGTATTGCGAAATGTAGAGAAATGAAATTGTGACTATTTTAATTAAATCAAAGAAATAAAAATTAAAAATACTTTAAAAAATTTAAGAGTAGTGAAAGTTAAATTTATTCTAAATCTAAATGTTAGCTTTCCACCGGACATTATCAACTGTGCTTGACGCAGCATGTCAGCTGACGCAGCCTATCACCTGACGCAGCCTGTCACTTGATTTCTAGAACTATCTACATACTGCGACTGACGACTACACATACACGTGCACATACAATTACACATACACGTGCAAATTTTCTTATTTTCTATCTATAACTTATTAAATGGAAAAAGTAATGATGCAGTTTTCTTCGAGATCTATATTTATTCATAAAATAATAAAATTTACATTTCTTCATTTATTTTATAAAAAAAAAAAACACATAAAATTAACAAAATAACAAAAATTAATGTGACAAAAATCTACATACAGGCAGCGTGATTATAGAAAATCTTATTTACTTGTCTTATATGGAGTAAGTTGAAAACTTTTAGTATTTGGTAGGTCCACCACCGTTCTCTATTACTGGTTTCAGGCATCGTGGCATTGATGAAACTAAATTAGAAACCTCTTCTGGGGTTATTTTCTCGCATGCATTTGCCAAAGCTTACTTAAATGGTTTGAGTATCATGTACTGGGTATTTTCTAATTTTTCGGTTTAACAGCTCCCAAACATGTTCGATCGGGTTCATGTCTGGACTGTAGTTTGGTATGGAGTTGTCTTGGGAATAATACAATAAGCAATCATAGCAGTATGCTTGGGATCATTGTTTGTTTTATATAGAGAATAAGAAAATTTCCAGGTGTATGTATACTTTAGTCTTTCACTGTATGTATGTATGTATGTTGTAATGCAATTAACATTGGCAAAGGGTTAAAGGGTGTTGCCTTGATTTATCGTTTGTTTTAAAAAAGGGAAATTAAAAGCGAAACATGTTTCTTGCTTCTTCAAATAAATATAAAATTGTACATTAATTAATTAAAATTACATTTCGATGTGAATATAATTTAATTAATTTACAATTTTATTGTATTTATTAAAAACCATTTAAGCTTATTAATGTAAAGGAAATCGTACATGTTGAAGTCAACTCAACTTTATTTGTAACATCATCTGAAGTGCAATTGGATAAACAACAAAACAAAACGAACATGGATATATGTACTTATGTATGTTGTATTTGTAAAGTCTAATTAGCAAAAATCATTTCTATTGAAACATAATCTATAAACGAGGGACAATTTCAAAATAAGAATCAATTCAATGGGGATTATTACATCGGTTGATTCACTTCTTGACTGCAAAAAATATTCAATTCATTGAACTGAAATATGTTTTTTAAAATAGTTTTTAGGGTGTTCATATGAAGGGTATTTGGGATCTTTAAACAAGCGCAAGAAATTAAAATCAACACTATCTTTAACCAAGAGAATCATAATCATATCACAATTAGAAAGAAAAGGTCAGGTTATCCAGGCCGCTCGCGAGTCCACCTAGAAGCCTTAAGGCCCATTGTGATGCCTGATAAAAATGTGGAAGGGTATGGGGATTATGAGGGGTTAGGGGTAATTCACAACAGTCCAAGGCTGGTCCCAGAGATTACCCTTTTCTCTAAAACTAACCTGAGTAGTCCACGAACAGAGCCAGGTGCTCCAAAGGACATTTTGCCAAACTACCCAACTCTTCGAAGAACGGAGTTCGTCTACTGAGAAGAGCAGAGGAGGTGATGCTCTTCGGTTCCTCCTCGTCTTCATAGCTACGACAGAAGTCATGGGGTCATCAGCACTATGGTACAGTGCGCCGTCATAACTCCCGTCAATGTCCGAATCATTTTCTTGTTGAAGTGTAGGAACTCGGAGGTTGTCTTTGGTTGATAGCAAGGCCAGAGTCTCCTTCCGACAGTATAGCTTACTTCCTGTCTGATAGATCTCTGGTTATCACTTCTAGGCATGATAGTATATCCTGAAAGGGTCTGTAAATATTGGCAAGTGCTTAAAACATAGGCACATAAACACTCGTTCGCCATTTCAATTCTTTGGATACCGGAGTGACCCGGCACCGAGATGAGCGTAATAGAGTGTTGCCGCGCTTGATTAAGAGTTTCTACCGTACTACGTATGATTTTACTCTTGAAGCTGTGGGACGACACATCGTTGATGGCGGCCTTGTTGTGAACATAAATCGATATATGCCTTGGGATCTCCCCCATAGCGTTAATTAATTAATAAAAAAGAGAATATGTGGCGCAAAACAGCCGGTGTGTGAAAATTGGGGCAAATGGATAATCTCCATTTAGTACAGGCGAGGACAACCATTTGCATGTTGCCATATTTCATTATTAAATAAACATTCACTGCTATTTTTCACATCTGAATGATACTGTACTTCGTCTATAAACAATAAGTTTATTTATTAATATAGAAAAACGTTTCAACTCTTTAAGAATGACTCACATATTGTACAATTCTTGTGTTCTTATAAAACTATCGCACGAACTAGAATGGTTTCTTGTAAAAAAGTATTATAAACTTTCATTTGTTCTTTTTTTTCTCTCATTTAATTAGGTAGATTTTTTTCTATAGATTTTCTTATTCTTTGTATGATTTTCTATGTTTGGTTTGAGTCCTTACTATGTATTTTTTGATTTTTGTTTTCATTTCAATTTATAAGTTTTCAGTACTATATTGCAAAGGCTAATTGGTCTAAAAATTCGATCAGAACTACTAGGAAACAAACACTCAATGTTGTTGTTGTTGTTGGTGTTGTTGTTATTTATTATTGTTCATGATGTTTAGAGATGTGAACCCTAAATTCTACTACTATTCAATCAGTTTTTAACACAGCTTTTCAAATCACTTATTGCTCCAATTATGAACGATTTTCAAATAAAATAAAAATAAAAAAAAATAAAGCGAACGATAGCAACAAAAATGGTTGCATGATGAAGGTGATGAAAGTGTTCATGATGATGATGACGATGACGATGATGATGTAGATGAAGAATGCTTCACTCGATTTTATTGTGTGCAACTAACTGTAAAAGTTCATTATGGCATCAAAAAATAAAAGAAAATACTAAAAAATAAAGTTGTTTGCCTTGGAGTAAATCTGATAGATAAAAAAGGGCCCACACAGAAAGTGTGTCTATGATGAGAAGAAGTAAATAGAAATTCAGAATAGATATACTGTAAGTGTAAAGAAAATGGAAGAGACGAAGATGAATTCTATGGGAAATATTTTTGCTGTTGAACTTTTTGAATTAAATTCCTTTGGCTGAGAACTAATTCAGGCACACAGAGAAAAGGGAGAGCACAACAACACAACACAATTGATTGTTGTCGTCATCGTCAGTCTCTCAATGTCCATAACATCATCATCAGCATCTCATTGCCACCCTTCGACTTCTTGTTGTTAATTTTTTTTTGAGAATATTGTTGTCCACATCATTGAAGTCAATATTGCTTCTCTCTAAGGTCCAAGTTATTTCCGAGATTGAGAATCCAAACTTAAATGAAGACTGAGCAACATCGGCGTTTCTGTCTCCATAATAACAATACCAAGATACCGAGATATGATGATGATAGTAGAAGAATGATAATAATGAAGTGTGAGATAGTAAGTGGGTGGTCTATGGTGGTCGATACCAATGAAGTGTTAAAATCGATTAAATAAAAGTTTATTGCTAAATTGCCAACTGAAACATCTCAAACAAAATCGAATGCAATCGCATCACATCGCAAATTATAAAGACCAAAGGGGGGCTGTGGGTGGCAGATGAAACAGAAATGTATCCATTCTATTCGATTCGAAAGAGGAATTTGTAAGATTAATCAATGATTCTCATAGAACGAAAACAAGATTAAAAACGGACTATGTAAATAAGGGTTTGGGTTAGTTGTTGTGATATGGCAGTATATTCGCTTAAGAATGTCTGGTTCCAAAGAAAGAAACAATAGAAAAATAAGAAAATTAAAATTGATAAAACAATAAGAAAAAACTATGTACAAAAGATTTATTATTCTTCTCTTTGCTTTGAAATTTGATAGTTGAAAATATTTGTTCAATTGACTTGACTCTCTTGACACCCTTGTATTGCAACACTTTTGTCTGATATTTGTCAATGCAATAGTGATGTTCGTACGTCAATTCGTCGGTGTAAGAAGCGACACTTTTCACCCTACAATTTTCATTTTCGCTTATACAATATAACAAGAAAGTGGGGATTTCCAACACTATAACTCAACAATTTATTAATAATTTTCACTCATATATGGTCCCTTACCACCTAACCATTGGCACACCAAGTTGTTTTTGATAGTTCAAGTTTCAATGGCTTCTATTTATGTCTAAGCAATAATTAAACATACAAATTTGTTCTTTTTGTAAAGGATATTTAATTACCTTTAATTTCATATCAAAACATGCACACATTACATATACAAAAAGACAAAAATGACTTCAATAATACATGAATTATTTTTTACCATTATTAATTGAAACGGCAACGATATCTTTAAATTAAAACTGAGTAGCAGCCCTCTTATTTTTTTTTTCCATAGAATTTATTTTATTTAGGCAATCTTTTGGAGTCCCTAATTTCCTGAATTTTTGATTTTAATCTAGCCAGAATACGCTGAGCATCATTTCTTAGCTTTCTTTTCATGATTCCCCACAAATTTTCTATTCATATCTGGTTCATATCTGAGCTTGATGATGGTCTATGACACCAATTCCATTCTCTTGAAGCCAATTTTTGCTTGTTTTTGCAATGTGTGGAACGAGGTTCTTTTCTAAAATACACTTGTAATTTTCTACATTTACAGTGCCATCTATAAAGTGAAGCTGTCTCACACCTTTTGCTGACATGTATCTCCACACCATTGTGCTCGCTGGATACTTGACAGTGCGTTTTAGACATTCTTCTTGATATGCCTTCGTGCACTTTCGTATAACTCACTTTCGATTATCACTGACACTTACAACAAATTTGGATTCATCGCTAAGAATAATAGAATTCCATTGGCTTTGTACCCAGTTGTTTCTCTGTCTTGCCCATAGCAAACGTTTTTTCATTTGCAAAGATGTGAGCAAAGGTTTTTCTTTTTTTTTTTTCTTTTTCTTTTTCATCGCAATATCTCTAACGCTATTTCGCCGATTTTACTTCAAAATAGTCGCCAAAACCCTTTTGTCACGTGGAGTAATTTTTGAGACTTGACCTATCTTGGCTGTAATATTGAGAATGTTGCCATTCTTTTTATAGCTTTGCACTATATTTTGCATTATAGAATTGGATAACTTAAGACCTTTTGATATTTCGCCATGTCAGTTGTCCGAATTGAATTTTTCAATAATAAGGCGCACACTGGCTTACCACGTACCATCATGCACAAAATGAGACTAAATTGAAATAAGACATCAACCAAAATCCAGATGGTTTTGCTTTTCTTACATCGCAACATTCTATATACTCTCTTATACTTACAGTTTTTGTTTACATTTCTACTTTTTACAGTTTCTATTTAAAAATATCGTTGTCGTACCAATTAATAATGGTAAAAAATATTCATGTATTATTGAAAAAAGTAAAATGCACAATTATTACTTAGCCATAAATAGAAGCCATTGAAACTTGAACTATCAAAAAAAAAAAAAAAACTTGTCGTGCCATTAATAGTGGTTAGGGCTACGAGCCCCGAGTATTTTGTACGCAAAGATTAAAGATTATCTATATAAAATACAATAATGAATTTAGTTCCTGACAACAATAATGAATTCGGTATAAAATATATAATTTTAGTATACTTATATATGTAATAACAAAAATAAATGAATCATATGTATGAAAATGTGTAGAATGTAATTCTTTTCAACACTCTAAACCAATTTTAGTTGCTTTTTTGCATTTTTGGTACAGTGCAGCACACGTCTATAAAAATTCTTATTGTAACATTTTGTTAAATTTGGAACTAAATGCATAACTTATCCCTGAGAGAATTAAAAGTAAGAACTTTTGAAAAGTGAATAAACTGAAGAATTGACTATTCAAATGCTTCTCAAAAAAAAAAAAAAAAAATAAAAATCATTTTACTGTTAAATTTCAGATTTACAAGATCAATTTGCTTGTCAGCATCGCCACTCTTAACTTGTGCAAAAACGAACTAAAAGGTCACGTGATCACATTCGTGAGTGTTTTTTGTTCATTCCTTCTCGCCAAGAAACTTTCGTCGCTCAATAGCTTCCAATCTTCTCCTGTGCATCTCGGCTTTTACAACTTTTTTAAGGTATGTATATGATATAGTAAAGATTTACTATTTATTGCAATAAGTGTCTTTTCTATTTATTCATTCACAAAAACTGTAAATTTTCCTATTATTTAAAGATTGCATTACATCAAATAATCGGCCATTTACTAACTTTACCTCTCCACCACTAATTGTTTTTTCTTTCGCTTTTTAAAATCCCAACAGAATTCCAACGAAGTAGTTCTTTTGCAAGGCATAATGATTTTGACAGTCTCCGAGCAAATTTTTGTACTGTATGCGCTTCTATTCCTGGGTTGTTGGGTGATTTGCAATATTGGTATCTGGATTTCCAATATTGGTATCTGGATATCCAATATTGGTATCTGGATTTCTAATATTGGTATCTGGCTTACCAAGCTATTCAGGAAAATACAGCAATTGAATAGGTAAGTATTTACATATATATATATATATTGTTGTGAGAGGACATTTGGATAATTATTTACTCGCTACAGTTGGAAAAAGTGGCAAGCGAAGTTCCCCAAGTTGCAGAAGCAATCTAAGCAGCAGAACGGTAGCCCTGGCAGTGGAGCCCTTGAGTAAGTATATTGATATATTGCGACAGAACATTTGGATAATAATTTACTCCGTACAGTAGCAACAAGTCACGAACAAAGGTCCCCAAGTTGCAAAACGGTAGCCCTGGCAGTGGAGCAATTGCGTAAGTATATTGATATATTGCGAGAGAACATTTTGGATAATAATTTACTCCGTACAGTAGCAACAAGTCGCGAACAAAGGTCCCCAAGTTGCAAAACGGTAGCCCTGGCAGTGGAGCCTTTGCGTAAGTATATTGATATATTGCGAGAGAACATTTGGATATTAATTTATTCCCTACAGTTACAAGTCACAGGCTAAGGTCCCCAAGTTGCAAAACGGTAGCTCTGGCAGTGGAGCCCTTGCGTAAGTATATTTATTTATTGCAAGAGAACATTTGGATAATTATTTACTCCCTACAGTTGCAACAAGTGGCAGGCTAAGGTCCCCAAGTTGCAAAACGGTAGCCCTGGCAGTGGAACCCTTGAGTAAGTATATTGGTGTATTGCAAGAGAACATTTGAATAATTATTTATTCCCTACAGTTACAAGTCGCAATCGATGGTCCCCAAGTTGCAAAACGTTAGCCCTGGCAGTGAGTAAGTATATTGGTATATTGCAAGAGAACATTTGAATAATTATTTATTCCCTACAGTTACAAGTCGCAAGCAAAGGTCCCCAAGTTGCAAAACGGTAGCCCTGACAGTGGAGCCCTTGCGTAAGTATATTTATTTATTGCAAGAGAACATTTGGATAATTATTTACTCCCTACAGTTGCGATATGTCGAATGCGAAGGTCCCCGAATTGCAGGAGCAATCTGAGGAGCAGAACGGTAGCCCTGACAATGAAAGCCTTGAGTAAGTATATTTATTTATAGTAAGAGATCATTTAAAGGTAGTTAATTAATCACTTTGTTACAGTCCCATCAATAACAATCAAATTGCGATAATGTTGAGGGAGAATGGTGAATCTGTGGTAACGAAACAGGTGCTATATGATCTTCTGAAACCACAGTTTCCCCATCTTTCCGACATGGATGTGGTCAGAAAAGCCGACATACTGTACGAAAAGTTCAACAGAGATTACGAGCACGTACCATACTTCGCGACACGCAATTGGAGACTACAAAGACAACAGGGAAGCTATATGTTTAATCATCCCGCTTCAGTTGCAGAATTCATTTAACCATCCGGTTTGATATGGAACATTCTTCTAAATAGTATGTAGAAGACATTAATGTCTTTCTAAACTGTCCGCATTGTCTGTTCAATCTAAATACTTAAGTATTTCCATTTCTTAATCTTTTTTTGGAACATTAGTCAACGTATTGTACACCTGTCATTTAAAATGTCCGTCTAAAATAATATGTAATGGTCTCAATTCTCCGCATCTTAGTTATTTTCTTTTCAATCAACATTTTCATCAAATTATAAATTTACCAAATTTTTGAAATCGAATTGATGTTATTCAAACTAAAGACATGATGAAAACTTACATTGCGTATGTATCTATCATCAGTTTGTCGGTATATAGCGTGCCTAAAAAATATACTTATCAGATCGCTATTTACTACATCTGCCATCATAATCCTTTTAATTTCTTTATGAAATAATAAGGAGATTGAGTGAGAAATTAAGATCTACACAAAAGAATGCTGAAGCAACTAATTATGGTAAATAGGAATACATTTATACAATAACTTTTACACTAGTGTGAGTGTAAGTCTAGCTTAAATTTGTGTATTTGTCATGCCTTATTGTTTGTATCTTAAAATCAAAGCATTTCAATTATTAAAATAAATAGAAAAGAAAATCACCAAAACATCATGACTAATTGAATTGATTGCTCGAGCTATCCTGTACACTTTTTTTTAATCTGTGATTAGTCAAAGTTACTAACAATGTGTTCTACAAATTGATAAATAAAATATTAAACATATAAAGAGAAGTAAAGAAAAAACACAATAAAGTTCCAGGTTTCAAGCCATTCATGACCAGCGATGGTGGTGTGGAGCAGAGTGAGGGGGTGCCTTAAATTAATTTCTAATTTATTTTACTGCAGCGTGGCATAAACATGTGTTGCATACGAGTAAAAAGGGAAAAGTTGTTTGCTACTAGTATTTTATGTTTTGTTTTTTTTTTAAGTAATTTAAAAATAGAAAACTTTTATCATTAAAATGGCTTTTATGTGCTCATCATCAACTTTAATTGAGTTTGGTTCTTTTTTTTGTTTGTTGTATGCATATTTTTGTTTTTGTTTTTTCTGTTCTTTAGCTGATCTTTTATTAATCTACTACATACTATAGACTTACATTACATGTACATACTACATACTATGTAAAGAGAGAGACAGAGAGAGAGAGAGAGATGTTGCTTGTACTATATGCTTACGTTTGTTATTCATCAAAATGCTTGCAATTAATTACAAAATGGCCGCAAGCTGAAATGAAAGTGTTGAATAACAAGCGCATTACACACACTCAGCACACAACTATGGAAGCTGGGTGGGTGGTAAATGGAGAGTGGAAAGAGCGTAAAGCGAAAGACCACAACAAGAGAAAAAAGTTGGAAAATGTGCATATAAATTATCATACAGAGATACGCGTTTTTTAACAACAACAAAGTGAATGATGGTAATGGTAATGGTAATAATGATGATAATGTAGATGACAGCGATTCGAGTGCAGATTGAAATAAATGTTAGTGTTAATTTTTTACTTTTACACACACATGCACACACAAACACACACACACACACACAGATTTATATCATAGTTAACATTCAAAACATTTCTGAAATTCATTCTGACCCAGTCTTTCCGTTTGGTTCAGTTCGGTTCGGTTCTTTTCTGTTCAGACAACTAACCACCCACCCCTAGTAAGGTATTTAAGTTTTATTTTTATGTGGCTCTTCATCACTTTACTTTTCCTCAACCCAATCCAATCTGATTCAACCCACATACCAATCTCTTGCCATGAGATCTTTATTTAATTTTTATTTTTCTTTTTTTGTATGGTTTTTCTTTTCTATTTTGTTGTTGTAGTCTATAATCAGAGCTCCTTTGTTTACATATCATGCTCATCTTTTGTAGTACGAGAAGACTAAAATTTGCTTTGATGCCCCTGCTCCCTCAAATCTTCCTTCTTCGACAAGGACGACTTTGTCATCTCACTACCCACATTCATTTTCTTTTTCACTCTATTTTTCTTTATCATTGTAAATACACATATGAATTACACTCATGGTCAAAATAATAAGTACTATATGGTACAATAAATAACAATTACATATTTCTATGAAATGAATTTGACTTGTCACCCAACACTGTCTGCTGAAGTTGGATCTAAAGAATAACATTTTCAATATCTCATTCAGATATCAAACAATCCAAGGATCTTCAATAAGATTTGAATTATAAATGCCTAAAAACAAGCTAGGGATTCTTAACATTATGTATTTTGAATGGTGATAAGAAGTGCAAATACTTTTGTAAAATCCTGATTGGGATTTGATTAGGTGACCCAGAGCAAAATTTCAATTATTTTAAAAACTAAATACCACATCTTTAATTTTAGTATATAATATTTTGTCATTTTAAAAGTTTATAAGGATTTTATCATATATCATAGTAGGTGCAAATCTTAGTGCGTAATAAAAGAATGAAAAGATAGATCAGAATAATCCAAGCATTCTACTACATGATGATGGTTTTGTGTTTTTAATAAATTATATGAAAATCTTATACCGTTGTCTAATAGAAGTTTCTTTTCAAACAGATCACATTGGTATATAATAAGGATGTACTTAGTATGTTGACTAAGAGTGTCTTTTAGGTATGTGTGTACATGTGTGAATATTAAATACTGACGACCATTATCTGCATTTTTACGGTCTAAATCCATTTCAGTTGTAATCACATAATGGCTGAAAATGTTTAAAACAAAGAAAGACTAAAAATAAGTAGAAAAGATTCAAACAAACAACTAGTACAATAATAAGTAATAAGATGGAGCACCAAAAGAGAAAATGAAAATGTGATATGATGAGATATGTACATAGACGGAAAGAGAAGGTATGCATGGGTGTAGAAGAGACAAATAATAGAAGCGTAGCATAAATAAATAGAGATAATTAGACCATAACGGCAACAACGACGATGACGACGACGACGACGACGAGGTACAAATGAACGAGCATTAGTGGGTGCATAATAAAAAAGCCAAAGAGCTTAGACTCAGACTATGCTCAGCTCGACTTGGCTCAACCTAACGGATGAGTGTGAAATATATATGCAAAGTATGTATAATAAGAGTGTTTATGGGTATTCGTATTTATGGAAAGACAGTTATAATTTTGGGAAGAAGGGAGTAATGATATGTGAGCTAGGCAAAGAAGGGTAAATAACAAGACAAAAAAGCTCACAAAACCACACTGAATATCTACATACTCGTATAAATTGTATATACTACACAAAAAAAGGATAATAAAACTATAGCATGTGCACCATATACAAATTATTCCTTTTGTCCTAATGGTTGTTGGTTTCATTCAGCTTAACATGGTCTTTCCATGCTTCTATATTAAATATAGAATATATGAATGGATATACTGGTCACTAGTATAAGCTTCTACATTCACACAAAATCTTGGTTAGTCCAAAACGAAAAATAAGAAAATAATATAAAAATAAAAAAACAGAATACAAATAACAATAAAAAAAATTATAAAGTTAAAAAAGAAAGCCGCCGCTATGAATGAACGCACGAAAGGACAGTACTCCAAGGTGAATGAAGGAGGCGAACCATAAAAAGGAGGAAAAACCTTTTGTGACTTAAAAATCCTTAAAAAAAAAAAGAAACCAAACAACTATTCCATGTCTAAATGGTAACAATCCAAAACCAGCTTAAGGCAAACACATGCCCAAAGGTAACGACATTGGAACCAACACCATCAACAACACCACTGCCAGTAGTGACCAAGTGATAAGTTGGCATGAGTTGGGTTGGATTGCCATGCCATATTATCTCATCGCATCCATAAGGGTGCACTGAGGAAACTGACTAGTGAAGAAAGAAAGAAAGAAAGCTGAAAGGTCACTAGATAGTTACGTTAGCATTTAATGCTACTTTTGCGGTTCTAATTGTATGAAATAAAATACTATACCAAAGGAAAACCCACCATCAACATCAACATCAACAACGGCAACAAATGAGGGTGAAGTCCAAAAGAGAAAAAAATTTATAAAATTTACAAAAAATACAAAAAAAAAAATATATTAGGTAGTATGTATATGGTAGTATTTATATAGGGCACACAGAACTAAAAAGGTAAAAAGCATTCGCATTTTTACGCTTATTTGTATGTCCGGATTTCGGAGCTTGAGTCAACGACAAAGTATTAAGTAAAACAAAAAGATACAAAAAACGCATTGGGGAGTCAAAAAAGGACAAACACACACAGAGAGAAAGATACACTAGTAGTAGATACATACATATACAATTTATATATATATATGTATATGGAGAAATGCAAACACAGCCAGACAGACAGATAGACAATGAGAGCAACTGAAACAAAGTTGACCATAATCTAGTTTTCATGAAGCAACATTTTGAATGGTTGCTTTGCCTTGTCCTATTCTATTCGTTTCGGTTCTAGTACTGTTCCGTCCAATCACCATCCGAAAACATTAAGCCACCAGCCACATCAAGTCATCTAACCAACAGACCAACTGACATACCCAAACCAAACAACTAACCAAAGCATCATCATCATCATCATCATCAGATTCTGTATCCTCATCATCATGAGATTCAACATCAGTATCATGCCTTATGCGAATGCGAATGCTAAACTGTGCGCCATAATAATTTAAATTAAGTGAAGGATACACTATGACAGGCCAAGGAAACTCAACCACGGAATATGAATAAAATGTTTTGTAAATGTTTTGCATTTTACTTGTATGAACAACAACAACAACAAGAACAACAACAAGAAAACAAAATCTAAAAATATGAAAGAAATTTGATATATGTATATAGTACACTTAAGTTAGGTAGCATTCTACATACAATATATACTACGCTAGCTACATTTAAATACTCTACTTTTAGTACTAGGGATGCCAATTTTCAGGGTTCTTGTCAATCACGGAATTTCGGGATATTAAAATGGCAATCCCCAGACTTTATTTTTCCTAATATACACTCACAATACACAATATTACCAAAACATATTTAATTTTTCTTTTCAAAAAATAAAGGGTGGGCCGTCAATTGGTCCGATTTTGGTTTGATCATTAAATAGACAAAAGATTATTTAAAACAATTTTTTTTTTTGTTTGAATACAATATATAAATATAAGTAAATGGGCAACACATAATAAAAAATAACATCACAATGAATGGTGACAGATTACCTATCCTTCAAGAAACTTAAAAGGTAAGTCTAAGGGGTGACTCCTCTTGAGTCAGCGGACGTTGTTATCAGTGACAAGTAGGCCTGAGGCAAGATCATAAGGGTGTACTTCAGGACGGGAAGCAGAATTTCTGGTAAATCTTCCAATTTCGTCTTTGATCCATGGGACATGAAGAACTCTATGAATAGTTGTATTTCTGACATACCAAGGTGTATTAACTATTCTGTGGAGAAGCTTTGATTGTAATCTTTAGAGAATCTCAATATTAGAATGCGAAGCAGAACCTCTGTGGGGCTCCATATTGCCTTCAAAACTATTTTGTGTAGCAGAAGTTTGTTGCGCAAAGATAATTTTGAATTGTGATTAAGAAGCCACGACATTTTTTTTCAGTTTACAGTCCGTTGTTGGCGCTTACATTTAAAGTGAGCCTTCCAATTTAACCGTATATCCAGGATGAGCTCCAGCTATTTTGTGGTTTGTTCAATGGGGGAAGATTTCGTGACTCTTCCGAGATCAAATTACAGGATTAAAGCGAAACTCCAGACTTTGCATTGAGTGCAGTAAACGTAAATTTTGCACATTTTAAGGGAATATTTTTATGCCAGATGGAATTACAAATTGTTTGAGTGGTCAAATTTTCTAAAATATATGACGATGTGAATACCGTTATTTTCAGGATCCCGAGATTAGCATCCCTAATTTATACATATGTATGTAAAGTATGAGAAATGATAAAAATGTTTTCAATTGACATGACTAAATGATTTGTTTGGTTGAATCTTTTAGAAAAGATCTTCAAGACGGAGTAAACATTAGATGAACTAAAAGAATGCAAACTATGCATCATTAAGAAACTATTATCCTTGGGCTACATTTTACTCCAAGAATGAAATACGATGCGTTCCATTTTTTATTCCAATGTATAAAAGCTTTACTGGTTGTTTCAGATGGCATTAAACATGTGTTTAGATATTTGAACCGGCGACTGGACTTTGCCAACCCCCTGCATTAAAGGATTATGGATTAGATAAGTATTTATGTATATGTTTATAAAATATTACAAGGATCTACATAAATAAGGATGATATCGCTGCCTTCTTGATGTTTCTAATCACCAATTAAGCCACACAATTCAGATTGTAGGGTATGATAAAAATTAAAAAAAAAAATAAATTTTGAAAAGATTCCGGTTGAAAATATTTTGGTTTTTCTTATTTTTGTTTGAAATGGGGATTGCTTTTGTAATTTTTCTCTACTCTCTTTTTCTTTTTTTGTATAAAACATGAAAAGAAAATCCAAAAAGCCACAAAACTAAAAACCGAAAAAAGGAAGACAATAAAACGATCCCCGCGAATGAGTAATGTACTACAACTTCATAGTAGTAGTAATACCCCAAAAAACAAATAGCACTAAAAACAAAAACATGTACAAATACAAAAAATCAAATAAAAGAAGCGCCTGAAAAACAAGCGAAGCGTATTTGATAGAGGTAGATATTTTTTTTATTTCAATTCTTTTTTTATATTCCATTTTTCACAAACACAAACACATACTACATATTCATGTTCATGTGTATGCGTACATATGTATGTGTACATTTATGTATATTCATGGATGCCTTTGTTTTTCTTTTTTCTGTTATTTGCACATTTGTATGCCAAACGAAACCAACTAACAACGATTGGTTATTGTTGGTGTGGTTTATTCTTTGATTGTGGAACAATTTTTTTAACGACTTCAGTATTTGTTTATATAGAACAAGCGAGGGTTATTCTCAAAGTAAGTAAGTAAGTACATGTATTTGCAGATACTCAGATTACGTAAAAGCTTTGGCAAAGTACAAGCAAACAAAGAAGTTGTCTAAGTTCCCAAGAAATACATCAATCAATCAATATTTATTAACAATCAACAAGATAAATTTGATTACTTCGAATTGTCCACCAAAGCAAGGCTGCCAACTTTCAGAAATATTTACCGCTTAAGTTAGTCAAAAAGTCCTAAAATCGACAATTACACTTACTTGAAAAGCCTACTAAAAATAACATAGAATGCTTTTCGGAGCATGAACATTTGCTACGGGAGCAGAGCAGAACACAAAACTATTTCGTTTGCTCTGCTCCTGATTGCTCTAATTTATTTTGCAATTGCTCCGACTATAAATAGCATTTTTTTTTGAGTTCTTCACAAATTGAGAGCAGGAGTAAGGGCAAAGCTGCTATGGAGTAAGCAATACAAACCTTAAATGGAATGTCGGCATTTAACTGAATACTGGAAAATTGTTCATAGTTAAAATGAAGGAATTATGCAATAGTATTGTACGAGTTTAATAGAAATATATCATCTTTTGAAAGACAACAAAATTGAAGATACATTTCCAAATGTAGAAATCGCATTGAGAATCTTTTTAAGCATTCCAAATTGGAAAAAATAAAAGAATGAATTAAGAAAACCAATGCTTAAAGAGACTTTAACCAGTTTGTCACTGATGTCCATAGAATGTGATACGTTCAAAAACATAGATTTTGAAAAAGTGATTAACTTAGATTTTTAAGCACTATCCTGTGAATGCTAAGAGAGTTACTATTACAGCTATTTCACAATGAGCATTCAATACTTTTGTCAATAACATCAACAGGGAAAATGAATGATGTTGTTATTGTAGTAGAAAATGTAGCATTCGATAATAATGCTACTAAAATGTTGATTGTGAAATTGATCACTCTACACAGTGCTGGTTAATTGTTGTCTATTTTTTAGGTCGTTTTCGATTTTCTTTCCCTTTTTTTGTTGCGTGCCAACATTTTTTAAAAGATTTTATTAAAACAAGTATCAGGAATGAAATAGGTAGAACCTAGCTTATCTTCATTCTTTGTCTATTCTAATAAAATAGTGCTCTGTCCTAATGTAACCAGCGCCTCCAATAGACGGCCCTGTTAACGCAAGGTAAGTAATGTTCATGGTTTCCCGATTCAAATTTTATCAACATCCCTCGTATTCACATTTTATTTGCACAAATTGTGTGTACACAAAAATTTATGTGAGTGGGTGAGTGTGGATGTAGTACATGTATCAATTTGTTCTATACTTTTTTCATCGTTATTTTATAATTACAAAAATTTAAATTACCCTAATTACCATTTTTTGGCCATTTTCCTTATTTTTCACTAAAATCCAAAACAAACCCATCAAACATTGTTGCAATCTATCATTCAATGTTGAAATGCTGCGTCCATCTCTTGTATGACATCATGTAATTTTAGTAAATAATTTCTGTAGAATTTTGCGTAAAAGAGAAAATAGAAAATCTCTTTCCTGTTATTTGCCACTTCAATTTCAATCGAAATTCTGAAATCGGAATTCGATCCTTTAAAAATAGCTTCGTTCGTTTGATGCTTCTATTAAAATGGGTAAAATCAATGGATGGATGGATGGATGAATGAATAGATAGATAGGTGGATAGATGGGTGGATAGATGTGTACCAAACCAAACCAAACCAAACCATTCAATTAACTAAACTCATTACGGCTTAATGGAGCATGTGTTTCTCATTTGATTTTCATTTTGTGTTTTTTCAATTGGGACATGATGTTGGTGATGATGATGATGATGATGATGATGATGACGATGATGGTGATAATGATGGTGATGGTGATGATGATGTGACATTTTCATGTTGTGACTTTGGTTTCATTTAAATTTTTCTTTCGTTTTCGATTTAGAATCAATTTAAATCGGAATTTCATTTTCTGTACGAGTATTCCAGATGAATTGTTATTTTAATTGGCAAATATTCTTCTTGTCGTACCATGTACATATATATTTAAAGGTTTATTACGTTTGGATTCTTGACTTACATACAGAAGTACATACTTATGTCAATGTCAAATAATAATGGAATTACAATATGTTGTAGTAAGCATGTGAGTTTGTTTTGCTTTTCATTAAATATTTTATTGTTGGTCATTGCAAATTTCTTCTGATATGAGTACATTTATTTATTATAAATCATCTAATTACTTATGTAGATAAGAGACTCAAATTTCGTTGAGCAATTAAGTGTAAAAATAGAAAGAATTATAATGATATGAATGTGTAAGAGACAATTTTATGGTCAATCAATAAAATACTATATGGACAACTTTCTATCCATTAAGTTGACATGGCAATTCACTACTCTGTTTAAATTAATAATATATTTATGTAAGTATCTATTCCAGATGCAACATCAAATTAAGAGCTGCGTGCAGTGGTGGATTTACACATTGTAGTAGGCTATTCAAATTTTGCCGCTCCTATCGACCTTTTTAATTCGATAGCCACGTTCACAATCTTATTAATTACATTTGTTTTCGCAATGAAATTGTAACTGTATGATTTGCACACTATCGTCCTAATTACACCGTGGTTTTCCATAATTAGTATGATTGTAAACTAGGGGATCGATGTGTCAGTTCCTTGATTATGTATAGAACCAAACGATTAAGTTAAGGTTGCAGAAGAAATAGTTGTAAGACTTTATGGCCCATCAAGAGAATAAACTTTTCTCAAACGGTACTTCCAAATCCTTGATTCCAAAATCGTTCAATATGACTGGCTAAAAATTGGGGGAAAAAATGGTGGAATTCAGCTAACAAAATCATAGAATAATTTCCGTTATGCACATCACTGAACTTTTCATATTTTCCTCTGAAAGCGAGGCTTCTTAAAGACAGTCGCTACACTACGGAAATTACGTCAGAACATCCTTCCAATAAGTAACATCTTCCTCAATCTGAGCTCATCGCTCTCCTGCATTTTTCCAGTCATTAAATGTTTCGTTATCAAACTGTGCAAACTGTGCCCTATTGAGAGTGCTAGCACTTCACTTTTTATCATTTTTATTTGCAAGAAACGTTGTCTATATCGCTCTCAAGCATAACGTTGTTGTTCTCAATTGAGAGCGTCCTTTCATGAAAGGTACTGGCAATTTTCTTTTATGAAACGTTCGTGAATGAGATTATCGTTTTACTACACATCTCCGGATCGTTGTATGAAAAACAGAAATCAAGCTCTGCCGGCAAAGAAGAAATGTTGATCAGTCGCGTTGCAACAAGCTTTTTTTTTTGTTCGTCATTTTGACGGTCCTGCGCTCAACGTGCCTAAAGAAGTTTTCAATTTAAAAAAATGGCGCCCCTAAAATCTGCCGTCCTAGGCTCCAGCCTACTCAGCCTTCTGGTAAATCCATCACAAGCTTCGTGTTGCTTTCATCAATTGGTCGGTCTTATGCAATCGATCTAAAACGGTCCGTAAACAAAAATTTTGAATCTGTTCCTGTTGCAGTTCTGTGTCTGGTTTTTTGTGGTTGCTACATTGAACAGAAACATTATTTAAACAAAAAAATAAAAAATTATGTACATCCGTACACACAAATTGTCATCGGTTGAAAACATGCTTCATACCAAAGAAACTTAAAGCATCCCACACACTTTGAATTTAACAGCGCAGTTTGTCACGTACCCTTTATCTTTATAGTAAAATGAACAAGTTCAATTTGATCATATGATCATTTTAGACGGATTCACAGGTACTGACTCCGCAAAACTTTCAGTTCACTTTATTTGATTTTAAATATGATTTTTTATTGTATTTTACATTATACAAAGTAGGCTTGCATTAAAATTGAAACCAGATCTCAGTGTATTGGCACCAGAACCAGAAACAACTACTTTTGAATTCTTTTCGGTACCGTCTTTTCCTAATCTTTCGATTGCTCAACAAAGCAATCTTGACCAAAGCTATGAAATGAAGTTTAGAACAAATTGTAGCAGCAATATATACTTTCACCTAAAATATTATTTATTTATAGTTACTATCTGAATTTCACTGTGATTCTGTTCTAATTTGCACAGTCTCACAGAACCAGAAACAAAACCAGAATGTTGTTACTGGAGTCTGGTTCTGTTGCCGTTTCTGTCGTATGCGACACCGTGCAATAATATGTACGAAACGAAAATAAATGAATCACATACATAGAAATATAGAAAATGTAATACTTTTCAGCACTACATTACCCATTTTTACATTTTCAACACTCCATTGTCATAAACTAGTTTCAGTTGCTTTTTTCCATTTTTGGTTCAGTTCAGCACACGTCGAGAAAAGTCTTATTATCAAATTTTGTTAAATTTCGGAAATAAATGCATTTGTGTTTTGTGTCAAACTATAAATCAGTACCGCAAACGCCAGCAGACGACATAACTTTTCCCTCAGAGAATTAAAAGTAAAAAATATTTAAAAGTGAATAAAGTGAAAAACTGACAATTGCAACGTTTATTATAATAAAGCATTTTATTAATTAAATTCAGATTTACAAAATCAATTTTCTTATCAGCATCACCACTCTTAACTATTCCAAAAAGGATCTAGTAGGTCACGTGATAACATTCGTGAGTGTTTTTTGTTCTTTGCTTTTCGCCAAGAAACTTTCGTCGCTCAATAGCTTCCAATCTTCTCCCGTGCATCTCGGCTTTTACTACTTTTTTAAGGTATGTATATGATATAGTAAAGATTTACCATTTATTGGAATAAGTGTCTTTTCTATTCATTCACAAAAATCGAAAATTTTCCTACTATTTAAAGATTGCATCACATCAAATAGTCGCTGTTAATCTAACTTTACCACCGCCACCAATTATAGCTTTATCTTTTGCTTTTTGAGAATTTCAACGAAGTATTTCATTTGCAAGGCATTATGAGTTTGGAAATCTTCGAGCAGATTTTAATTTCCTTTATGGGTAACTGGCTTACCAAGCTATTCTTTAGGCAATTTTTTATATATATTGTTGTAAGAGAACATATGGATAACAATTTACTTCATACAGGTGCGATAAATCGCAAGCGACGGTACCAAATTTGATGGATACATATATATATTTATTAATTACAAGAGATCATTTGATGGTAGCAAATTACTCACTTTGTTACAGGCCCATTAACAACCCTCCAATTGATAAACATGTTGTCACAAAGGAATCGCTATATTTATTACTTAAACCCCAATGCCCCAATCTTTCCGAATTGGATTTGTTAAGGAAAGTGGAAAAAGTATATGGTGTTTTAACCAGAACGTATGTGCACGTTCCGTACTTTGGGACATCTGAAAAATAAGACAACAAAAAGTTGCCATATAACTGATCATCCTCATCAGTTGTGGAATCTAACTGTCCGTCCGTTTTGATATGGATAATTTTTATATAAATAGTATTTAGATGACATCAATGACTTTATAAACTGTCCGCATTAGTCTGTTCAATTTAAATACTTAAGTACTTCCATTTTCCATATGCTATTTTCGTGTCATTTAATTTTGAATTGTCTAATTGATTTGCATAATAAAATGTGATGGTCTCCATTCTCCGCATCTTAGTTATTTTCTTTTCAATCGACATTCTAATCATCAGCAACTTATAAATTTATGAAATTACTACATTTTCTCTTTGCCAATTTGTAAATTACCAAATTTTTGACATTGAAATGATGATATTCAAATTAAAGACATAATCATCATCAGTTTGTTAACATAGCTGAGATAGTTTACATAGCATAATATGGTTATGGTTTAAAATTGTGAAATTGTAAAATTGGTGTTGCCTTCTTATATTATTGGTGTTCGATGTTCAAAAATGAAACTATAAAAATATGCAAAGCTTTAAAATCATATATACATATATCAAAGGCTATTAGAAGACAGTTATCAAATAATTAATTTGTTCTTGATTTTAAGAAATTTGTTGCATTATTTGTATATTATTTGCAATGCCATTAATTACATGTAAATCAAAAAATAAACAAAAGATAAGATGTCACTTATGGTACCTGAACTCTTTATATATTATACAAATACAATAAAACTTATGTATAGAAATTATCATCATCTGGCCATCTGTAATTTGTAAGAGGTCTCTTTGTTTTTAAGTTATTATAAGCGATTCAATTGATATTTGCAGTTCTGTCTCCATAGAAATCCCGTCATGAAGACCCTTCACTCGTTTTGTTTAACATAAATAGTATTGTACTTATGTATAGAAAGAAATCAAGAGAAAGATATAAAAACAAATTCTTGAAATAAAACAAATGAAGCAAATACACAGGACTTGGTGATTTCAGTTCTTTGTGCTTTGTATCGTTGGCATTTTACATACTTAAATGCCACTGTTAGGATGAGAAGACACTCGTCGACGTCGTCGTCGTCGTCGTTGTTATTATTACAATTATTTTCATTTTTGTTATTATTTTGTATTTGTTTTGTAGTTCAGTTGTTGATGTTATGTCATCATGTGACATGGTTAAGTCTTAGCTTGCGGTGATGCGACCTCATAATGATGTTGTCAGTATTATTATTATTATTATTCTGTATTATTGTATTCAAAGCTGAAGTTGACGCATTTGTTGTTACTATTGTTGTTCTAGTCTAGTTCCCTTATTTTTTTGTATATTAGAAAATTCCATATATGTAAAAACAATTCTCACAGCAGTAACATGATGATGTTGATAAAGATGCAAATGATGTTGAGAACGATGATGATGATGATGATGTTATTAAATAGCCTTAAGAACATAAACAACTTTGAACAAAGAAAGGCATAGCGCGAGATACATAAGTATAATATGACGGGTGGTCCAGCGATTTTGAAATCTGTTTGAGCTCTTTGTCCTAGTACAATGTTTTGCCTTTGTTCCTTTGCTGGTCGCTGCTCCTCAGTTACAGTCTAACAGTTCCTGAACATGATTGGAAATAGCATTATGATGAACCAACTCAATTCAAATCTAGTTTATTATTACTATACAATTGTCATGCAGTATTTCATTGCTACTTGCAGTCTACAACAAGATGGCATAAGAATATATATTCTATCAAAAACTGGACACACCTATTACATATTTAATACTAGACTTAATATACAAGTTTGACGAGCCTTTGACTCGTGATTTAATTATTTCTATGTAGTAAATATTTATGAATTTGGAAGTGTTTAGGGATGAAGGATTTTTTAAAAGTTGGGATGGAATATGGCAACCAAAAAGGGATGTGCTAATGCACCCCAAGTTCTGGTAGGACTCGAAAAGATGGTCTACGGTAAGATCGGCTCCACAGAGAGGGCATGGTGGATGGACTGTACCGTTAAGAAGGTGTTTTGGGTCTCCTATGTCCGCATACCCGTCTCATTAAGTTGGCGGTTAGGGACATTTTAGAACACGGCGGGGTGATGAGGTTCTTTAAATCCTTGGAGTTGGCCAGTGTAAAGTAGTGACATGGGGCTTTGCTGATATGCTGCGCAGCCATATCAGCACGTTCCTTTCCGTGTATTCCTTGATGACTCGGAGCCCAGAATATAATAATTTTGTTGTGGTGTGAATAAAGATTTTCTGTATTTCACAAATCGCGAATTGTTATCACGGTTTTGTATGACTAATAGGGCGAAAAGGCTGTCAGAGTAGATTACAAAGTTACCGATATTGTGGACAATAATATTTCAGTTTTCTATAGAAAAGTTCAGCAAGATATATGTATTACTCAGATGTAGGACACGATTTTGAATACAATCAAGCAAGGTTAATCGGGACAGTCATCTAAGTTATGCTTAGCGTTTGATTGCCATTATAATCTTTAAAAGTTTCGAAACTTTCGCATTTTATTACATTTTCAAATTACAAATGATAGATCCCATTGAAGAGTTTATCTGAAATAATTAGCAATGCATATAATTATGCGTCGGAGATCCCATAAAGTATATATGGAGATGATAAGTATGACGAGGAGAATATCCAATTCCAGCTTTTGACCTATCAAACTGCAATTCTGTAGACATACATTAGAGTTCTTTTTAGAGTTCCGAACCCAAAGGGTGCCTACACTGTCCGTCCGTCCGTCCGTCAGTCAGTGAGTTCTATCTCATGAAGCGTAATAGGTAGACAGTTGAAATTTTCATAGAGTGGGTATTTCTATTGGCACTATAAAAACAGATAGTAAAATTTTTGGAAAATCCACCGTAAAAGTCGGAATTTCCATATTTTTTTCAAAACAGTATATCACTGGCACACTGTTTCCTGTTTTCTACGACACTTTGTGTGTAGCAGATGTGATGAAGCAGTTTCCATAGTGAAATGGTATAAATTTGTAAATTTCTGCTAATTTTTTTTTTTTGTAGTATACTTTTAGGCATAATAGGAATATTTCTGTTTTGCAACAAAAAACAAAAGCAAATTAATTTTAAAAAAAACTTCAGATAGTGGCACAATCTTTACGTCCAATGAATTTTTGTGGTAAAAAGTGTTAAATCTTGTGCGATGGTACGGAGCCCTTCGTGTGCAAGTCCGACTCGCACTTGGTCAATTTATTAAAGACGGCGAAGTCTTGGTATTTACGAACATTTTCATGGTCACAATTGATAATAAATACAACAATAAAAATAAATAGAATTGTGTTTATGGTAAAAAAATAATCAAAAGAATAAACAAGTATTAGGTGGAAGAAATATTTACTTATTTTTATAAACAATGAAAACTGACACAATGAAATGTTGTCCAACACAAAGCCAAACAAACAGAGACACACACAAAGTTTGAATGTTAGCATCGTACTATGTGTATGTGTATATATGTATGGTATATGAATGGATCTGTTCATATAGTAAACTTGGCTAACATACAATATATGCATGTGTACAATCAGACACAGTCGAATGGTTGGACAAAGATACATATACGTGTGTATATAGAAGGCCATATAAATAACAAGAGGAGATATGTACTATTGTAGAAATGGAGAAAGTGTGAGCTAAGTAAGAGATAAACACTTGTAGTTTGGTTTCAACATTACCGCAGTGACCCAATTTTAAGAAGACCATAATAACAAAATTTTTATTACCAACAAACCAACAAAGCCAAACAACGCCAACAGCAACAATAAATAGTATAATACACTCCGATTCTCCTCCGATCCGATGCGATCCATTGACAATTGCAATGTTATAGTAATATGACAGCGGGGGAGCTTGCTCGGTCATGTTGTTCTCATTGCTTAATAGAGTAACAGCAATAATAACAACGGCAACAGCAACAGCAACAGCAACAGTAAAAGCAACGACAACAAAACAAAAATGTCATAAAAATGACATCAACAGCAAAACGCACATAAAAACGACAAAAACATCAGCAACAACATCACCAGCAACACTGGCAGCAGCAGCAGCAGCAACAGAAACATCAGCAAACTGCAACAATTGCTGTAGCAGCAGCAACACCAACAAATTAATATTGTACAAATTTTATTTATGTCATGTCAACAACAGCAGCAACAATTGCTTTATTTCACTTACAAAAAAAAAAAAAGATAAATAATAGTACTGAAATAAACCACCCACTAGTTATAGTATACCTCAGCCTGCATCACATGCATCACCCTTCTTTAGATTTGCCAGCATGAAATGCACATTTACAATAATTCAAAATAAAATATTCATACAACAAAATGTTGCATACACCATTGAACAATTTGAGCAAATTTAAGCGTTGCCAAAAAGCGAACGATGAACGATTTAATAGTTTATTTTTTATTTTCTGCTTTTTATTTTTTATCCAAAATGTATAACCTACAATACATACTCTCGTAGGTATGGAGGATTGGAAAAGTATTACATTACATCCATGGCAACTCATTTTACGGCTTTTCACTATAATGTCATTTGTATATTATGGAAACTTTCGGATTTAAGTCTTATAGCTATATTTTTTCGAATAGAAATATTGAGTATTTTTCCAAAAGTTGAAAAACTCCAAATCAATCCTTTGAGTCAGGGTCATATTTACATATGAAGTTTATTTTTTGCGATGAAATTTTTAACAAAATTCATGGTAAATGTTTGAATTCAAAGAGGCAAATCATAGAGGAAAATCAAATCAACCACAATGAATCGAGTGAATCAAGAATACCTATAAATCAGTCAAGTGGGAGTAGGACTCACACACGAAGGGTTCCGTACCACCGCACCAGGTATGCAAATTAACATCACCATAAGTATGCTACCAAAAAATTAACCAAACTGAGTCACAAAAGATTTGAATTTGGGTTTGTACCATCCCTGGTTACCGTAGGATCATGGTTGGTGAACATAGATCACACACTTATAGTGTCCAAATGTCAGTTCGATAAGACAGAAAACAACAAAGTTTTTCTAAGAGAAACATTAATTTAAATTTGGGACTGTTTGAGGACCCCCCTATGTTTTTAACTTTATTTTATTTTTAGTATTTGTCATTATATACGCAATTAAATTACACACTCTGTGGCTTATGAGATAGAGACCTCGGGCGGATGGACGGACGGACAGTGTAGACTTAGTAATAGGGTCGCGTTGGCACGCATTGGGTGCGGAAACCTAAAAATTAACAATTTTTCGATGAGAAGCCACATGGCGTTTAATTTGACGAAATTTCACTTCACTGAATTTTACTTTTTTCACACCTTCACAATAAACAAAAATGACGCCAAAAATGTATTGCCAATCTCAGTGCAATTCAATTAGAAAGAAGTCAAAATTACTTGTTTTTGGTTCTGTAGCGTATGCACTAAGTACTGGATTCGTTGCTGATGCAACCTGGCAGCACTGTTTTCTGTTCCTGGTCTGTTTCTGGAGCAAATGTACTGGAATCTGGTTCTCTTTCCGGTTCTGGTTTATTTGGCAACAAGGCTTAAGTGAACTCAATAGTATCGTGTAGTCATAGACTAAAAAATGTGCACATTTGCATTGAACAGTACTTGGCCATGTGCAATCGCTCTATGCCAATTCAATACTTTCGAAAAATGTATCAAACAACTTTTCATCGGTAAAAAACATGCTTCATATCAAAGAAACTTAAAGCACTCCACACACTTTGAATTTAAGAGCGCAGTTTGTGATGTCCTCTTTATCTTTATGGTAAAACTAGCTGTGCGTGGTATTCGAAATATGTTTGTAATAGCGTGTATTTTGTTATCTTTTTCCCTAATTATCAAATCTTTAATGTTGCCTCGCACCTAAAGAGGAAAACATTCGAAAATCAGCCAAAAAGTAGGCAACAGAATTTGAGATTAGCGTGCACAACACGAACAGTGAAATTTGTTCATATGATCATTTTAAAAAGATTCAAACGTACTGACTTCGCAACACTTTCAGTTCACTTTATTTGATTTTTTATTGTATTTTACAGTATACAAAATAGGCTTGATTGAATTGAAACCAGATCTCAGTATATTGGCACTAGAACCAGAAACAACTACCTACTTTTGACTTTTTTACTTTTCTCTCGATTGCTCAACAAAACAATAAAGACCAAAGCTTTGAAGTCTTCGTTAAAACAAATTGTGGTAGCAATATATAGGTACTGAAACCTTCTAACTGAATTTCACTTTGATTTTTCACTATGATCAAAACAATAATAACTAGTTCTGGTTCTGTGAGACTATGCAACATAGAACAGAACCAGAAATGGTCCCAGAACTTTGTTACTGGGGTCTGGTTCAGATGCCGTTTCTGTCCATGCGACACCGTGCAATAATATGTACGAGATGAAAATGAATCACATACATAGAAATGTAGAAAATGTAATACTTTTCAGCACTACATTACCCATTTTCACATTTTCAACACTCCATTGTCATAAACTAGTTTCAGTTGCTTTTTTCCATTTTTGGTTCAGTTCAGCACACGTCGAGAAAAGTCTTATTATCAAATTTTGTTAAATTTCGGAAATAAATGCATTTGTGTTTTGTGTAAAACTATAAATCAGTACCGCAAACGCCAGCAGACGACATAACTTTTCCCTCCGAGAATTAAAAGTAAAAAATATTTAAAAGTGAATAAAGTGAAAAACTGACTATTGAAACGTTTCTCAAAATAATGCATTTTGTGGTTTAATTTCAGATTTACAAAATCAATTTTCTTGTCAGCATCATCACTCTTAACTATTCCAAAAAGGATCTAGTAGGTCACGTGATAACATTCGTGAGTGTTCTTTGCTTTTCACCAAGAAACTTTCGTCGCTCAATAGCTTCCAATCTTCTCCCGTGCATCTCGGCTTTTACTACTTTTTTAAGGTATGTATATGATATAGTAAAGATTTACCATTTATTGGAATAAGTGTCTTTTCTATTCATTCACAAAAATCGAAAATGTTCCTACTATTTAAAGATTGCATCACATCAAATAGTCGCTGTTATTGCTTATTGCTTTATCTTTTGCTTTTTAAAATCCTAACAGAATTTCAACGAAGTATTTCTTTTGCAAGGCATTATGAGTTTGGAAGTCTTCGAGCAGATTTTAATTTCCTTTGTGGGTAACTGGCTTACCAAGCTATTCTTAAGGCAATTATTTATATATATTGTTGTAAGAGAACATATGGATAACAATTTACTTCATACAGGTGCGATAAATCGCAAGCGACGGTACCAAATTTGATGGATACATCAGAAGAGCAGAGCGGTAGCCATGACAATGAAGCCTTTAAGTAAGTACATTTATTAATTGTAAGAGATCATTTGGATAATTATACACTGACTGCAGTTACGATAAGTCCCAAGGGACGGTACTTAATTTGATAGACAAATGTGAGGAGCAGAACGGTAGCCCGGACAATGAAGCCTTTGAGTAAGTATATTTCTTTAATGGAAGAGATCATTGGATAATTATTTACTTCCTACAGTTGCGATACATCGACGGTACCCAATTTGATGGACAAATGTGAGGAGCAGAACGGTAGCCCGGACAATGAAGCCTTTGAGTAAGTATATTTTTTTAATGAAAGAGATCATTTGGATAATTATTTACATCCTACAGTTGCGATACGTCCCAAGGGACGGTACTCAATTTGATGGACAAATGTGAGGAGCAGAACGGTAGCCCGGACAATGAAGCCTTTGAGTAAGTATATTTCTGTAATGAAAGAGATCATTTGGATAATTATTTACATCCTACAGTTGCGATACGTCCCAAGGGACGGTACTCAATTTGATGGACAAATGTGAGGAGCAGAACGGTAGCCCGGACAATGAAGCCTTTGAGTAAGTATATTTCTTTAATGGAAGAGATCATTTGGATAATTATTTACTTCCTACAGTTGCGAAAAGTCCCAAGGGACGGTACTCAATTTGATGGACAAATGTGAGGAGCAGAACGGTAGCCCGGACAATGAAGCCTTTGAGTAAGTATATTTCTTTAATGGAAGAGATCATTGGATAATTATTTACATCCTACAGTTGCGATAAGTCCAAAGGGACGGTACTCAATTTGATGGACAAATGTGAGGAGCAGAACGGTAGCCCGGACAATGAAGCCTTTGAGTAAGTATATTTCTTTAATGGAAGAGATCATTGGATAATTATTTACATCCTACAGTTGCGATAAGTCCAAAGGGACGGTACTCAATTTGATGGACAAATGTGAGGAGCAGAACGGTAGCCCGGACAATGAAGCCTTTGAGTAAGTATATTTCTTTAATGGAAGAGATCATTGGATAATTATTTACATCCTACAGTTGCGATACGTCCCAAGGGACGGTACTCAATTTGATGGACAAATGTGAGGAGCAGAACGGTAGCCCGGACAATGAAGCCTTTGAGTAAGTATATTTTTTTAATGAAAGAGATCATTTGGATAATTATTTACTTCCTAAAGTTGCGATAAGTCCCAAGGGACGGTACTCAATTTGATGGACAAATGTGAAGAGCAGAACGGTAGCCCTGACAGTGAAGCCCTTGAGTAATTATATATATATTTATTTATTACAAGAGATCATTTGATGGTAGCAAATTACTCACTTTTTTACAGGCCCATTAACAACCCTCCAATTGATATACATGTTGTCACAAAGGAATCGCTATATTTATTACTTAAACCCCAATTCCCCAATCTTTCCGAATTGGATTTATTAAGGAAAGTGGAAAAAGTATATGGTGTTTTAACCAGAACGTACGTGCACGCTCCGCACTTTGCGACATTTTAAAAATTAATCAACAAAAAGTTGCCAAATAACTGATCATCCTCATCAGTTGTGGAATCCAAGTGTCCGTCCGTTTTGATATGGAACATTTTTATATAAATAGTATTTAGATGACATCAATGACTTTATAAACTGTCCGCATTAGTCTGTTCAATTTAAATACTTAAGTACTTCCAATTTCCATATGCTATTTTCGTGTCATTTAATTTTGAATTGCCTAATTGATTTGCATAATAAAATGTGATGGTCTCCATTCTCCGCATCTTAGTTATATTCTTTTCAATCGTTATTTTAATCATCATCAATTTATAAACTTAACAAATTTTCGAAATGAATTTTATGGTATTCAAATTAAGGACATAATAAAAAGATACATTGCATATGTATGTGTCACCAGTTTGATGGTATATAGCGTATCTAAAAAAGATACTTATCAAATCGCTATTTACTACATCTGCCATCATAATCAATTTAGTTTCATTAGGAGGGATATTTGTAATTTCATTGTTAAATGGAAGGTTCGATGAAACTTAAAAATTATGTAATTTGTATCTTAATAATTAAAATTTTAATTAAATTGTGAAACAAAATAAGAATCCTTAAACAACAAACGTCTCTTAAGTTTTTAATTTAAGTTTTAAGATCTATAAGAATGCTGAAAAAACTACAAATGAGAATATTTTCTTTGTATGAGATCATTTCGTTAAAGCCTATTGTTGATCGAATATTGTTGAAGTCCGTCTAATAATAGTGAGGAAAGCAGGCTCAAAGGATTCCAGACGCTTTCTGGAGGATTAGTAAGCAAACTTGATAGTTGATAGTGGAATAAACTTGGTACTGCCTCAGCATTAAATAATGTAATGCACAAGAGTTTCAAATATTTTGCAAGGCAGCAGCACCAGGTGAATGCCGTTGGAGGAAAAAGTAAAGCGAAAGCAGTAGTTGAATGCCGTAAGCAATTGAATTCGTTTTTAATATTCAGTTTTATTTAATTATTATTATTGGTAATTGAGTGGGCTAGGTGCCGAAAAGAAAATAAAAAACTGTAAAGTGCCACTCAAACTGTGCTCACATTTGATACTCAACCTGTAACAAAGAGAATATAGTGATGCTAAAAATGAGGCATATCTGATATCTGCAATTTGGAGCCGTTCGGTTGATAATCTTCTTTATGGTTTGATTTATTTAATTAATTTTTATTATTTCTCGTTATACACGCAATTGAATAACACATTCTGTGAAAATTTTAACTTTTGGTTCAAGAGATAGAGCTTTCTGACAGACGGATGGACAGTGCAGGCTTAGTATTAGGGTCTCGTTGGTACCCTACACTCTGATCCTGAAATTCGATAATCTCTCTGAAAATCCAACAAAACATCTACGAATCATTTCTTCGAATACTATAATGGATATAATTACATTTTGACAGTAGTTACTATAAAAAATGCTATAAAAGAATAAATTGAAGCTCAATGAAGAGAAAAGTTCTTCATAAATTTATTCGAAAAGCATTTCTAGTGCAAAAAGCTTTTAACCTAATACACACAGTTGTTGCTTGAGCTTTTCATATTCTATTTATAGTACATACTTTCACATTGTAATTGTGAAAGCTTTTTTTATTGGAGACTTAGTCAGGACACAGGCCAACACATTAAATAATGACCGAGGAAAATATTAAATTAGAATTTGACAATTTCATTATGAAATTACAGAAGTAACACATACATAAATGTCAACATTTTTACAATTTCCTCATCAGTTTTAATAAAACTCATTTGCATTTAATCATGTGTTGAACATTTAAAAATCAATTGAGGAAAATTTATTTCATGAAATTTCATTTTTTATTATAGTTTATGTAAAGATTTTTAACCAACACATATGTAGATACTTACGTGTGATATATCACACTTTCATAACAATCGCTGTCAGTTTATACTTTGGGTCATATCAGATTCAATCAGTTCAATCGTTAATCAGTTAATGTATGATGAAGTCTTGACAAAGCTTTTAAAACCATCTACTTATTCTATGTCAACATATATGTAATTATGTACATACGAGTATATGTATTTTAATAATAGGTTTTTTGGGCATTTTTTGTTGAAAGGTTGTATATTATCTTGTCACTATACGGACTTCATATCATCGGCTTACTATTGAGCATACATTTTTTAAGGACAAACAGATCTCCTGATTTTAATATAAAGAGTTGTAAAGAGAAGAGTTACTGAAGAATAATGCTTCTGATGAATCTTGATGCTAAAAGAATGAAATTCAAAGTTTTGTTCTTATAAATGACATACATACATACATACATATGTATGCATGAACATCCTTTTACTCGTATAAATTGAACTATTTTATGTACAAGAGTATAGTGAAATAAGTTGTTAGAACCCAATAACAATAACAATCAGTAACTGCAAACAAACTTTACTAATTGAAAATAATATTTATGTCTACTTACATACGTGTATATGCTTACCGAACAACCAACCGACATGAACATGCAAACAGGATTGAGTGCATAAGTTACTCAGTAAGTAAAGACAAATGGAATGAGGTTGTTGGTCTTTCAGTAAATTTCAATGATGATAATGATGCACATGCTCAACTTTTAACTCTCTTTATCATTCTATAGCATATTGTTGTCATTATATTGTATTTACACTACGTACATACTACAGTATTAGTACTGGAATGCAGTAGTTAATGAAAATTATAGAAAAACTTCTACCTAACAATGTTTTAAGTACAAACTAGTAACCACACGAAAGTATACATACTCATAACATAATTCATAAAAGAAAGAATGAAAAAATGTAATTATCCTCTTACCGATTAAAAATCATTATTTTTTAACATAAAGATGAATCTATTCTATATTTCTAGTATTTAGATATATGTATTTCAATTTAGGAATAAACAAATGGAAATATATCAATATTTATATCAATTTGACTGTGATTTATCATTCATATCATTTAGCTGACGAAGATATATTAAACACTATGCCATTTGAAAAGCACACCGTCGCTGTTATTAGGAAATATAGACTAGTATTTAATTTTAAAAAAAAAGTAAAATCTTTCGAGGAAAACCTTTAACAGAAGCAGAAAAGCCAAAACTAAAGCTATTTTAAGAAAAGATTCTAATACGTATGACTTAGTTGCCAGGATAAAGAAACAAAAAAAAAGCACGTGGTGTTAATACAAGCCTAACCAATATTAGATGTCTTATTCTAAAAGCTACACTACCGTTATTGTTTTTGCGGGAAAACGTTTTCTGTTATGTATCACGAGATGACACACAATTTGTTGTTGTGTACGCCAAAATTTAAAATAAAAAGTAGGACATACTATTGTATTTTAATAAATTATAAATGTGGTCTTGATAATCTTCACCTAAAACTGAAAACTTTTTCCTGGCAATTGCAGAGAATCGGGAGTTCTCAGTGCCTTACAAACGCAATATCGGAAGTTTATATTTACAGAAATATTTAAATTGATTTAATTAACAATAACTCTAATTTAGCGTGAGACGCTTACTTCCCGAATACTACTCGAAATTTACTGCCGAAGCGCTTGCCGTTTTAAAAGCCTGTACTTTCGTGGTCTGCACCGATAGCAATATAAAACATAAATTATCTAAATACATTAATAGTCGATAACCGTGGCTTATGCATACGAAAACGCTGATAAAGCTGCTCGCTACTCGTTTTTGGCAGCTTATACTATGTATCAATCGACCCGTTAGATGGCAAATACCTAAAAAGACATCTTACTAAAGTTATCCACACAAAGTATTTGAAAAACTGGGCAAGATTCCAACACACACTACAATCCTACGGGCACTGATATCCGTGCGCATAAGCTCCTTCTTACCGGTGCTTCTCCGCAACTCTGTCCCTGCAGAGCTACGGCCTCCGTCGACCACATTTTAGATGTCTGTGAAGATCTGGGGAGATCTAGGGTTATATATTTCAAAAGCATGAAACCATCAGAACTTTTAAAAAGATGCTCTTCGTGCAAAAATTCTTCATTGTAATTCATATCATCATAGAGTCGAAGGCCCCGGTAGCTCGAACTCATGTAATTTTAGGTGGAGTATCGTTGTGTACACCTTATTACCGGCGTGGTTTAGAAAAACGAAAATTATAGAAAACCCAAAAGGAACAGCCGAAAAATCGGAGAATCCAAATCAAGGTGTGCAAATGAGATGGTACATGGTTGCTAAAATGAATAATTCGGCATTGTAAAATGGCCGAAACAGCTGAGATGAAAGACAACAATGGAGATACTCTCTATTTCACTCATCTATGAAATACCTATTATCAACATAAATAAATATTCCCAATCAAGTCTGGTCCCTGCACTTTGCTAATTCTTCTCCCTATCCTTCATAACTCTCCTCCTTAAAATGTTCTTAACAATAGCCTTTTTATTTCTTTGTTTACAAACAAAACACAGCTGAGTGAAGTCCGCTGACTTCAAGTAATCAAAGTATTTTATGATGTTTTTTTTAGTCAGCGCAATCGCTATTTTATGAATGAATTTGTGATTTTGACAGTCACAGTGAACACCAAGAAATAGGAAAAAGTCAGCGATTGGTTCTGGCAAAATTGTGAAGTATGAAATGAAATAAAGTTAATTGCTTAGCCTACTGCTGCGTAATTCTTTTTTCGTTTTTAAGTAATATTTACCATTGCTTTGCTGTGCGCAAAACAACAGCACGGCTGAATTTTTTGTTTGGTTTTGGTTTGCTGCGCACATTTGTTCAGCCACAGCGGCAGCATAGCATTGGTTTATGTTCATTACTGTCGCTCTGCTGTCGTTTGTGATTTCGTATGTATGCAGTACGGCAGCACAGCTGCATGTTTTGTTTTGGGTAAACAAGTGAGAACAACAATGCTATGCATGAGAGCGATAAAGAGAACAAACATCTTTGTAAGAATGAATACCAAAGTTGAACATATTTTGGTATATGTTGTTACTTTGGCTGCGTACACTTCAACAGCGGCAGCATACAATTGGTTATTTTTCATTACTGTTGCTGTACTGCTGTGATTCATACAAATGACAGCGCAGCGATAGCGTTGAGTAATTTTTTTTATTATTGTCGCTGTGCTGCCATGCTGGCAGCATTTCGCAGTCACAGCGTGGACGCAGCAAATGAAATGAAAATACGATAGTATTTTAAATCCTGAGCCTACAATCGAGTGTCTTGGATTTATTGAACAAGTAGAAAAAACATTTAAATCTAAATAATGATTTGCATTGGAATCATTTCATCCAGTAATCAGGTAACTTATCAAATATTGAGAGCTTGTTATGTGTAATGATAGATAGACTAACAAGTAAGACTGGCAGACTTAAGAGCAACAGATTTGGGTAGTTTCATTCTTATTGATAATGTTTCTAATTAACATATTGAATATAACTTACGTAAGAGAAAAGCTAAGCTAAATTTTACTAAACATAATTACAGCTCTGGTGGAAGGTTGGGCTTTTATTCTCGTTAATCCTGTTGCAGCTTTAGGAAAGAGAAGAAGCGCCAAGCAATCCATTTTGTATCCTGCTGCATCTAAGCAGGGAGCTTAACATTGGTTTAGAAAGTACTGCCTCATGAACTTTGTTATAAGCTCATGATGGTTCAGTTAGGAAAGGGAAAATTATCTCAACTAGTTGCCTAAGTGGTATGACTGCTTTGTGACATGGTTACTTAACATACCTACCTAGTCTTGATTAAAGGCGAATGGTTTAGCCACATGTAGTCGTAGAATTATGAATAAAAACATTAACTACCTGATCTTATTGAGTAAAGCCACCACACACAAAGACCAAAGAAAATGAAACTCATTATCATTAATCTCTTTGAATAATTAATTTGTAAATGGAAAACAGTGTAACACTCCACATGCTTCTCAGTACTATTCCCCCCTTTAGTATAATAATGAAGGACTAAACTAAACAGAACTGAATAAGTAATTAGTAGGAATTTATGAAAGCAAGTCATAATAAGAATACGAGTATTAGGGAGTGGATAATAAAAGAGAAAATACAATACAATTCTTAAACTGCCATAAGTAAGAATTTGAATGCAAGAAATGCATGTCAAGTGAAATTAAATAATAAATTAAATAGAGAAATAAAATAAAGTTCAATGGAATGAAAAACCAAACCTAACCAAATCAAGGCAAGCCAAGCATTCTCGGCATTCTTGGTTTGCATTATAAATGAAGGTCAGTCAAGCAGTCAATACCTAACACAACTAATTAGAGAACAATAAGAAATACTGAAAACATGGGATGCGACATTGAACAAAATAAGCAAAGCATAATGGAATAGAATAATGAAAGAAACAACAACAACAACAAAACAAAACAAAAAAGCTTTGATGAAATCATTAAAGAAAAGAAATCAACGACAAAAGAAAGAATATCCACAAGTGGAATATGGAATAAACTAAATTAAAAACTCAAAGGACCAAGATGAACGATGAACCACAGCTGTCCAGGCTCATAGTTAGGCTAAGCTGAGATACTAAAGTTTAACAAATAAAGCAAAATCTATATCTTGTTCCTATATTTACAGGGACACTAAACAAGAATTGGCAAATGAAATCATTCAAATCAAAAGATAATATTTGTCAAGGCAACAAAGATGAAAAGTTCAAAATTTATTCATTATATCATATATAAGTATTTGGGTATGAGCCGCCAAAACAGTCCATGGCCACTCTCTGTTCGTGTTTTTGGATCAATAATATGCAATTAACAACTAACCACAACATGGTCTTGGAAGGTGTAATAAAGCCTTGGGCACATAAACATATCTGCATGAAAGCAACAGGAATTACATAGTACTACATAGGAAAATACCAAAGTGTTGACGCCCTCAAGTCAACGGCAGTGCATTTTAGAGGCAGTATTATTTAACCGACTCCAAGTCTAAGGAGACCATATGAATTAAAAATTATATTTTTTTTTTTGCAGTGACCCTGTATAAATATTTGTATTTGTGTAAGGAGAATATAATAAAGTAACATAGTAGCGTGTATTAGGATGAATGCAAAAATGGAAGTGGGATCTTTCCTTAATATTGAATTAGAAAGCCGTCAGTGTTTATTTTTCTCTTTAATTGAAATCAGCTGAGCTGTGCGCTAATTGTTTATTCAATTAAATATTTATGTCATTAACATGAACGCGAGACAAATAGGCATAAACATACACATACATATAGTATAGTATGTCTGCGTATGTATAATACACATATGTTTATATGTACATGGATACTATGTTTATATACTGAGGACAGATATCCAATGACAAGTTGGCAAAACAAAATTGTATGAAAATAGATGTGGTTGAATTTACTACACTTGTTTTTTACGAATTTATCTATTCAACCATTAAATTAGTAGTGAACAACAACAGAAGCTAAGCAATGTAAATTTACTTTCATTTAATATATACAAATGTATACATATATAATATACATACATATATGTATATTTGGTGTGTATATATATTTCAATTAATATATAATAATTTTTCCTTTACGCTGACAAAGTGCAAGTAAAAAGCTTATTTTTCAACACGAATCGAGTCTAACTAAATTTCATAGTATTATTATTTACTCTAACAATCCTATCTCTAATAAAATTAAAATAATTTTCTTTTCTTTTCATTATATTTTACTCCCTAGCGTACTCGACCTAGCCTCGCACGGGTTGCATTCAATCGAATGGCGACAAATGCCAGATATTAGATATGCTTCCTTTCTTAGCATCACTATATTCTCTCAGTTGCAGTTTAAGTATCAACAAAGAACACAGTTTGAGTATCAGCCATTGTATAACCGGGCTTAATTTTATTTATATATATACATATATCCCATGACAATCAGTGACAACGTAGCATTCTACTGGTGAAAGAATTTTTCAAATCGGATGAGTAGTTTCGAAGACTACACCTAACATCCAAACAAATATTTACTCTTTATAATATTAAGTATAGATTTGAACACTCCTACAACATTATCAGAGTCAAGTAAGCAAATAAAATTTACAGAAAAACATAATATATAAGCCTTCTTCAAGAGTGTTCACGAGTAATACGTAAGTGTACAACATACATAAGTCTATGCTTCTGAGGTTACTTAACTGTTCAGACTGTTTGTCTATTGTATTATTATGGGTTACGATGGTCTTACATAATCTGATTTAAGTATCGTATATCACTCACTTCTAACAAACTTAACCTAAGAAATGTGTTTTGCAAAAACTTGAAAGTTAAAATTTGGGATAATTTTAATGACCATCGAACAGAAAGTAAAAGCCTACAAAGTTTAAATTCAGCTGAGAGTAGAATGTCATAGAGCTCTCATATTGGTACATATATGTACAAATACAATATTAACATAAAGATGATATTAAACTCGTGTAATCTCAACTCTTTAACACTCAACTCTCAAAATACAATTATACTAAATCCATTTCTGTATTCATTGTTGTCTATATTTAAAGAATTTCAGATACAAATTATGGTACTTACTAATTTCATTGCTTTAATTTTTAACTTTTAATTCTTGGATCTAACAGAGTAGTCCATCCTACAACTCTTGACCAGCTTGTTAATTTTGTGGTTTTGTCCATCCTACTATTAAGTTTATCTTTTTCAATAATTGGCATGCATCCTCATCCCATTAGCATGAGGGTGTCCCAATTGGTTTCAAAATAAGTGTTTTAATTGATTGATTGCGGTTGTCACTTTGATGCGTTCCAACTTATAACGATCGAATTCACCACAAAACTTACCACCTACAGAAATACAGATATGACATTCATATGTACGTGTATATATAGTATCCATGCGCAAGAGAAGTGTAAAAGTTGAATGTTGGGAAATAAGTAATTATCATGTTATCACACACACATTGGACATTGAAATACACAAAGGAAAGAGAATTGGATTTTCGTCACATCACATTGACATAATTTATTCTTGTCATTACTTTAATTCAAATGAGATTCATTTATGATACAAATGAAAACTGGTCTTCGACTGAACCTAGTCACAGAGAGAGAGAGAGATAATGAATTTAAAAGTGGAAATAAAAGTAAATATTTTATTTTGATTGAATCAAATAATTGAAGACTAACATATGCATTTCAGAATTAAAAATTCAATTTTGTAAGTCAAATTTAACATACCTGTATTTTAAAAAAAGAAAGGTAATTATAAAAAGTTACAACATAACGTGTTTTAACATATTCAGTTATTGTTCGGGTTTTAAAAGTTTTTACTAAGAGTTTTAAAAAGAAACTTGATTCAATTGATTGCATTGGAGATAACTATATACTTATATATAAAATTGGAGGTATATATGTAAGTCTCGTATAGATTCTGAAACTGCTGAACCGATTTTGATGCAATTTTAAGGGCATGTCTAGCATAGTCTTGAGAGTGTTTCAATAAATCGGACTTGGTATGGTCGAGAAATTGTTGGATTAAAGTTTATCACCTTTGTCAAATATAGCAAGAAATTATGTCAATATTACTATGTAATTCGTCTGATTTTTTAAAAGTATTTCAATTAGTGCGCAACGTACTACAATTAGCATGACGCACTTACATCACGTTGGGAGCGTAGCAAAGCACGCCGGGAACGCAAGTTGTATATAACAAAACTATGTAATTTGTTATTATTTTGTCACATTTTTATTTTTATTATTAATGTGTATTTGCCAAAGATGTTAGTGCATCCATCCATCATCATGATATCTACAATTTAAGGCTCAAATATACTTGTACATTCCATATACGCTTCTGAGTGAATATTTTGCAAGCAAATATAAACTTTTTCAAGTGCGTCTGAGTGCCGATATGTATTTGTATATTGTGTACGAGGGCTAATTGAAAATATATGGTAATGCTAAGAAAAGTTATCATTTGAATAGAAAAACCAATGAAGAAAATTTAAAAAACCAATAAAATTCAATTGTGACCTTTAAAGTATTTTATCAACCAGATTGATCGAATAAAGCTGAGAATTAAGGGGTCAAAGACATAAAACAAAACAATTTTTAAAAATGCTGCAATTTAGTACATGTAATATTATTTGCAAAGAATGTAATCAACTTAATTAAAATTTTCTGGTGCCAGAAATCTCTTTTGATGGTTTTGAAATCTCTGACGTTAAATAATGCGACAAAAATTATTTTGAATTAACAAAGTCTTTGCACCGTTTCGTGATCGAGCTGTTCATTCGAACATCAAAGTTCAAAAAATGAAATCACCGCGTTTTCCAGCACAACTAAAATTGAAATGAATCAGCATAAAAAACGTCTTCAATTTCCAGTACATGCTTGAATGTAATAGTCTCGTATTCATTCGATTCATTTTTTATTACCTAAACTTTTTGATTGACCCTAGTATGTCGCCCCGAAATTTATTACTACAATATGGTGCAATCTGTTATTGAGACTCAAAAGTTCACCGACCAGTACACATGATATAAACAAAATTAGAAATGAGTTTCCCAGAATTTCCTTTTTACACTTTCAATGTCATGTCAACCACAATGAAATTCAAAATATTTTTCTAGCAACGACGGAACCATCCATTCATCTATCTAACCATCTAACTACCTTCCTACCCACATCTTTCTACAATACAATAAATATACCTACACATAGTATATCATCACAGTTCAACTAAGTTTGATGTGCGCTTTGATGTCTACCATTTGCTGAGTTTCTCTCGGTATGAAGCTTCTGTTAACAGAACACCATCATCATCATCATCATCGGCATTAATACTATTGTATGTTTATAGACAAATACAGTCGTCTATGCATTGCGGTTGAATATACAAATATTGTAGTATGCGCTTTGTTTATTTTGTTTTTTATTTTTTCTGTTGATTTTCTGAGTTTCTTGTTTTTCATTTTCAGGTATAATTACATTTTGTATTTTCATTGTGGATTGTTGTTGGCATATGAAATCAAATGCACAAAAGGAAATAATCGTTATAATTGAGTTATTCTGATTATCGGATACTCTGCAGGCTCATCATCATCAGCAGCATCATTACAAAGCTTAAAAATGGAAAAAATTATTTAAAAAAAATTGAATGAAATGATTTTCACAAGCTCTCTCTCTCTCTCTCTCGGAAAATTAACATAAAACTAGATGATGTTTTATGCTATTTGGAGGCCCTAAATGATTGTGTATGTTTTTTTCTTGTCTTACAGAGGATTACAGTTGATGTTATAGATGGTTTCCTAAAGTAGTATTCAACATAAATCCAAACATTCCAAATTCTAGGCTTCATTTAAAAGCCAAAGAGCTTTCATAGTCTTCAGTTTATACGTATATGTTTAATAGTCTTTGGTTTCCTAAAGTAGTATCCTGAGGCCAGGTCTATGGCCTAATCTTATTACAAGAAAAGTATTATACAAACGACTCTTGGTAGTTACACTCATTTGCATAAACTGTATATACTTTTTAATAGGAGAAAAGAAAAATCCACAAATGAAAGGACTAAAAAACAAATTGAATACAAATTGAAATATAAAAAATGTTTAATTTTGAATGAAGTTTTTTTTTCTGTTTTGGTTTTTGTTTGCATTTGTAACCCTTTAGAAGTATTGCATAATGATGATTTAGAAAAATTGTACAAAGCAAAGTATATGGTATTACTTTAATATTCAAACGGATTGAGAGATGAGACGAATTGAGATGTAATGAAACGTGTTAAAAGCTAAGCTCATCGGTCAGGCTAGCGCAGGCCAAACCAAATCTATTATGAATTTGGAACGGAATATACTAACTTCAACTGAACTCAACTCAACTCAACTCAACTCGAGACTGAAGTGGTATTGGCTCGACCGATTCAAGAGTTAAGTGCATTGCGACGATAAGTTTGAGGCGGCTGTGTCTAATGGATTGTTGCATGGTTAGCCAACAAATAACAACTTTCTTATAACACAACAATGAATACTATAATTGGATATACAATACAAGCCAGTCTACTACTATATACGATACACATGTACTACATCTATAGATACTATGTACTAGTATTTATAATGTATTCAAAATAATATACTTATATTCAAGAGTTCAAAATGAAAAAGTTTTTGTGTGTTCATAGTGGTTTGCTGTTTTGATGTGTTTTTTTTTTTTTTTTGTTTTTTGCTGCTGTGGTTGCCAAAAGAATATCAGAGCGAAATGAAATCAAATGAAGTTTGAAACCAGTAAACAGAAACGAGTCAAAAAGCAATCCAAGACCAAAACCGAACCAAGCCAAATACAAATACAAAGCCAAACCCATAACACAAAAGACCAAACAAAACAAACCAAAACAGGACCACGACCAACCACTTTAAACCTGCACATAGCAAAGCCAAACCAGATTAAAACCGTAACCCAAACTGAAACACCACATGAGTTGTAAGTAGTGAATTTCCCACGTCAATTGCTGCATTAAAGTATTAAACTGTAAGTATATTATACGCAAATATGTATCTTTAAGCGAGCAATTTGTATATTGTATAATAAAATCAAAAAGATCACAAATTGGATGTGTCAATAAAGACGAGCAAAAACAATAAAAAATTGTCAAAAACAAACAACAAAATTTGTATTTTGAAAAAAATATTTACAGTATATGGCCTTTAGCCTACCGAGTTCCCTTTAGACAGTTGCATTGTTCATAAATAAATCTGTTGAACTTTCAAATTGTTGTTAATCAACTTACGAATATTCCAATTGATATAAGCAGGGCAATTTGGACTCATTTGTTTTTTTAAATGACAATTGTTTCATCGCATGCACAATGCATGCCTGGCATATAAAATAATAATACTCAATATAGTAAGTACATCCTATGAAGTATTCATAGAAACTAGGGTAACACCTGGTCTACACAATCGACCGCATTCTAGAAACAACATTTGTTTCTTTTAAGTGCTAATAACTTCTCTGTAAGAAATGTTCCTCGAAAAAACTACGAGTATCCGTGATAAATGGTGCTTATGTTTTAGAAGTGTAAAATCGCATCCAACAAAGAATACCTTTGAATTGGTATTTTTATTTTTATCACATCCGGTTCAGTGGTTTCGGCAGGAAAGTATTCACAAAACATGTGTTGCCGTTTAATTCCTAGATATTATCGGGATGTGGTTTTTGTGAGAAAACACTGCACTCCACATTTTACATAATACTCGAGTCAAGAGTCTATTGGTACATGACTTTATTTTCATCTCACTCGGTCTAAACTCTTCCCTCAGAAGATATCAATGAACAATGGCTATGCCACTGTGAGAATCTTATTTAAGCCAGACTCATCTCCAAAGAATATCATGTAATCCCTAATGAATACCAGCATCTTGAAAGAACTATAATTATGGAGTGTGTTCAATGACAATAGGTCGCAATGATGAAGTGATAAGCACTGAATCTTCCTCTAATCCAATCTAATTCCTCAGATTGTTGGATGTATGACAAAGCTCAACAAAATCAAACTTTTTTTTTTGTGGTGCTTGAAATATTGTAGTGGTTATTTACTGTGAATGGACAGAAGCATCAAATCCTTAAACTTAATGATCTCATCATTGACTTGGATCATTCAAAAGAGCGTGCTAAGATAAACATTAATCAGCGTCAGGATAAAAAGAAACTAATTTTCTTCTGATAAAATTTTGGTACACTGTAGTGATGTGAGCGGCTAACTGACTTATATAGGCCTGGAGACCTATCAAGCAAGTGATTGGCGTCTCTTTATTGACACCACCAAACGAAGTCTCGAGGCTGTCCTTTTACATAATGGCAATAAATATGCATCCATGCCAATTGCCCACTCTATTTCTATGAAATAAAAATACGAAGTGATTTCAATTATTTTACAAAAAATAAATGATCTGCGTATATTTTTTGCGAGGTCAACAAGGTGGCTATACAAAATACCCATGTTTTATTTGCCTCTGGGACAGTCTGATTTGGCTCGACTGCAACTGGATACAAAAACATTTTCTCTTCAAAGATGTGATAAACGAACCTTAAGTTCCCCAAGAAAAATGGACAATGTTTTCAGTTTATTTCTCAAAAATTTACTGGATTAAGAAATGAAAAATTGAAAGCGGGTATTTTTGATGGACCCCAAATACGTGAATTAATTAAATGCTTCACTAACTTTGAGATTTCTATGAACGAAGTAGAAATACTTGCATGGAAATCGTTTGTGTTGGTTGTACAAAATTTCCTCGGAAATCACAAGGCTAAGAATTAGTTGAAAAAATGCTACTTAACTTTCAAAATTTGGGCTGTAATCTTATATACATTAAATAGGAAGAGAACAACAGTTTGACGGTGATGGACTGCGACACCGTTTGACTGATCACCATGAAAAATGGCTGATATGTATATTTTCACATGGAGAAGGTTTTTGCATACATATTTCCTTTTTTCGGACCTGTTGTTGTCGAGAAATTAGTGCATTAATTTTTCTTATAAAGCTTAGAGAAACAGTAACTACACAAATCGCTCACAAAATTGTGTACCGGTTATACGGCAAATGGAATATTAAAATATGTTGTTTATTCCCGTTTAGTATTAATAAAAACAATGACTACAAAAAATCACGCACTAATAAGCACAAACACTGGGGCATAGCATGGGGCGCAGTGAATATTAGTATGAGCATAAAAGTGCAATACCTGTATAGTCATATAGCCTTTCAACACAATCTTGTAAATCTTCCTTTATGCTCATTGGATTTTCCTCATTGTATCTTAAAAGTACCTTTCATTAAGATATTTTTAGAAAAAAATAAGACAAAATCGATTACAGTTATATTTTATTTATAATTTATTTTGAACTTACTTGAAATATGTGTGTTTTTTCTTAACTAAAATATGTATAAATATGAAACACTTTTTTCTAATTAAACTAATTTATTATGAATTTGATGATATTTGATTCTATGAATTTAATGTTTAGGATTTTCAATAACATAAACAACGTTAGTAGTAGTGTAATAATGTAAACAAACTGTAGTATGTGAATGTAAGAAAGGAAATTGTAGCTGTATCTCAAAAACTAGAAAACTTATCAGCAACCTCGAATTTGTAAATAGCTGCTAAAATATTTCATGCACCAAAAATGTTGTTAGCCAGTGTAATAGAAGAGAGAAGATCTCACTACTCCGTGAGTATGGAAATAGCACTGGTCTACATTGGAAAAGTATTTGGAATAATTTTAACTGATATCTACTGGTAGACGACACCCATCCTGAATACGGCTAACCAAAATTTGCACCAGAACTCGCAGTCTGTACGTGCTATTAGTGTTCTATTCTGTTTAACTAAGCGATATAAGTGTTAAAAGTAAAAAAAATGTATTACATTTTATAACAAAATGTCACGAAAATATGTGAATAATCCCGACAATTTTTGTTATATTTGTGGTGAGGTGATATTTATTAAACATTCGTATAACTTCAAAGCAGACATAACACCAAGATAAAAGCTGGGTTCCACATCATTTCGCGTCGCAGTGCCAATGCAGTGTCGAGAATCGACAAATCACGTAAATGATTGTTATTTCTTCCTGACAACTCATGTATTTCGAAAAGGCAAATGTGTTTCTAAAAAAAGGAAGAATGCCGCAGTATACTCAAATATAGCATCGGTTACTCGTCCTCTGCCGCACAGCGATTTTCACCCGATTCGAAAGCGTCCCAACATTGAAGACGATAAAGATAAAATCACACTTGCTTCACAAACAACCTCAGCGTCAGAATATGAAATACCTAGTACATAGCCACATAGAATAACACAAGCTGAAGTAAATGATCTTGTACGGAACTTCGAATTGCCAAAGAGCAAAGCAGAACTTCAAGGCTCGAAACTGCAACTGAGAAAGTGGTGCGACTATAATATCTTTCCGTACTAGACAAGAAAAGTTGACGCAATATTTTGACATGGCTGAAAGTTTAGTTTCTTGTGAAGATATCATTGATTTGATGGTTGCTCTTAACATTACAGCGTTTCCATCAGGACATCGCAATCATGGAAAACGATATCAGAGCAAGTGGAACCTTTCAATGGTGTCGAATTATCACTGCACTATTTGTCGAGATGTTACAGACACAGAATACAAGAGGGAAGAGAAAAAACCCACTGCGCAATTCTGCTAAATAGAAGAACAGTATGATGTTTGCTGGCAAAATTTGCAGACCTGTGTAATTAGCGTGTTGAGAAGAATGCAATGCTAATCTCTTTTAATATACCATATAATGTCAAAACCATATTTCGCTAACTACTGATGGGAGCCAGGCAGACCTCCATAAAAATTAACTTCAAGGCACTTGTCTAAAGTTATTGTTATTACTTTTTGAATTGTTTATTTTATTTACAATCATATAGTTTTTTGTAATTCAAAACTAAACCATTCAAAACTTGGATAAATTGTATCAAAATTTGTTATACTACAAATATAGGTACATTTGTTACATTATGGAGGATAACTTTTGCATTTCCTTAGGATATTGAAGCATCAACATCATAAATCTATTTAAAAAGACAATTATTAAAAATTTAGATATGTAAGATATGCAACAAAGTCTGTCCTTTTGCAATGCATATTTTTTTCATTTCTACAATAAGAAATTTTATTGAACATATTATTTCTTCTCAAATCAAATACAAATACTTACTTCTTTACATGAGGAAAGAAGAAAAGAATATTTATTTTATTGTTTGTTTTTCTGTTCTGTATGTTTGTCAACATTTGACTAAAAGATTTTCATGCTTACAGAAGATTTAAATATTGTATTTACGTACAAGTGAGTGAGTACAAGCATAGCATATAGTAGTATAGAATATTTTTGATTTTCATTTGTTGTACTTTGCTAGTATAAGTACTAGTAGTATGTGAATGTTATGGGTATAAACCATTTCAAATATTTATGTAAATGTAAAAACCAACAAGAAAAAGAAATTATATTATTTTTCTTCATGTTAAAGTAAAATTGTTTTTCCAAATGCTTACAAGCTCATTTAAGTCGATTTACACAAATACACCTACACACTTTTGCAAAGATAAAGACAGAGAGTGAAAGAGAGGGAATGAGAGAGATACATGCGAGTACATTTGCATAGTAAAAAAGTTCTAAATATAAATTAAGCAAATGTTCTGTTTAAATTGGTTTTGCAACAGCAACAGCAGCGAGAGAAGAACATCAGGAAGTGATGCTAACAAAAATTACAATTATACAAGCAACAGACATCAGAATATCTACCTCTCTCTCTCTTTTTACTCCAACCTCATAGATAGGATTGGCATAGAGTTAGAGGAGGGAAAGGAAGGTATTGTGGTAATATTAGTTGCAACGTGTAAATTTTGCAAGTGAAACAAGCACATTTAGACGCAATTTAAATTGCTTTACCATCCCAATACCAACAAAAACATACTAGTAGAATTCATCGTTGTCATTTGGTCCTGGCCTAGTAGTAGGACTACATATAGCCTATGCTAGTACAAGGTGTCCCAAAATATGTCACGCTGCATATTCGTATTGTAAGTTTTTGGTTAGATTCTCAAATTTCTAAAGAAGTTGAGTCATTCATTAGATCTATCAGCTATCATGGTTCCTAAATGATAAATTTACGAATGACCAACCATTAATGTGAAGAGATTAATTACATGACTGGATGGATCAAGGAAAATCTGGTTATTCAATAGAAAATATTCAAATCAGTTCATGATCGTGTTGCTGAGAGTCCAATATCACGGCATATTCGTTCAGATTTCGATATTTCGACATAGAATTGTGTTTTGAAGCAACTAATATATAACATTTAACTGGCCATGAACAGCGAAGAGTGTTTGTTTATTGAATTATGGAACAACAACAAGCTGATCAAGTAGTGGAGTTTAATGACCCTGGGTGAGTTGGATACTTTTAAGAATTACCTTATCTTGCCTTAAAGGTGACGTTTTTTGATCTCGGCTTATTGGTTTGGAATCCCAGGGCATTTGCTCAAGATGCACATCTTGAAAAAAAAAAAATTGTCTACAGTAATTTAATTTTTATTTAGAAAATCCAACAGTTCGCTTACAGCTAATACCATATGTAAGTTATATATTTTTTGAATCAACAATTTAAAATCAAAAACCTGTGACTATTTTGGGTCACCCTTTATGTTGGTAATGTCTAGCTTGGCTTGGCCTGGCTTCACTTCAATATCTTACAAACATACATACATGTGTGCAAGCATACAAATAGGTAGGTACTAGTATGTGCATGTGTTAATGTGTATAGGTATAGTAGGTATAGATATAGACTACATATCCTGCATATGTGTACATTGATACCATGCATATCATATGCATAAACAAAGACAACACCAACAAACATACAAGTAAGCAACCACCTATAATCTACCAACAGATACTAGATACACAGATACCCAGACACTTAAAACAATGCAACATCATGAGAGAGAGAGGGGGACAGAGAGAGATGAGGAGCAAAAGCAAATAAGTTAGGCAAGCAAGTAAGCAAGCAAAACAAATCTAAGTACTACTACTACCAGTACTTGTCTGCATGGCTTGGCCTTGTGTCATGACACCCTTCTTTGCAAATTGCTTTTATTGCCCTCCTCTCCAATTTCCTGAGGTATCAGTTTTAAGACTACAAAACAGCAATATCTAAGATATAACTCAACATACCATATGTACTAAGTAACCAACAACATATGCTTGTCATACTTACTTCATCATATTGGCCAAGTTAAAGCAAGGAATTATGTCAAAACTCTAGTTTCACGAAATAAAATCTTCAATTTCTTACAACGCCGGAAACATGGACATATGTTTGTTCTCAGTAGGAGGCAAGATTATTGAGATGAGCCGCATGATATACCAAATGCTTTCTGCTAAGTATACTAATTTCTTTAGATATGATCGGATTTTGAAGATCCTGATGATTAATGATACTAGTGTTCATCTCAATCTTCATACAACTACATTCCGTATGTACATAGTATGTTCCTGTATTGTCTTATGCCGTAAAGTAGACTCTTTTGATGCAAGAGGAAAGTTTCACATCAAGAAACCATTACATGTAGGCGCAACACAGAATTCAAAAATATGTATTAGAGAATATATGTATATTCTTTATAAGTATTTTTTTTTGTGTATTTTTTAATACCCAAAAGAGCAAAACAAACAACACAAGATACAAGGTACAAAACAACGAACGAACGAACACTAAGCATGAAGTGAAGGAATGTAAGAATGAACAGAAAATTTTAGGAAAAAAGAAAAATAAAGAATCAAAAAGAAAAACTTTTTATTTTCATTTTTTGCTGCATTATTTGTGAGATGCGAATAAGTGAAGAATGCGGAGTGGTGGTGGTTCTCTTAATATGAAAATGTACACATGAGTGTGTGTTCATGTGTGTGCGTATGTGTATCTATGTGTGAGTGTGTTGTATAACCAAGCATCTACAAAGTGTTGTTTGTATGTAGATTTATTTCGTCTGTAAAATGGTGAAAATGTCAACGCGTTGCGTTATGTTGTGATTTTTATTGCATACTTTTATGCGCAGCAATTTATGCGAGATTTTAACAATTTCTCATACAAATACACACACACACACACACACACATCGACACATTCATACATATATTTTGTAGCCTTTTTTCCACATTTTAGAATATTCACATTCACTTTTTGTTTTTGTTTTTATCTTCACTTCACTTTACTTGATTTTACTTACTTTCTCCTTTTGAGCATTTTACCTTTTTGTTTTTGTGTTTTTCTTTTTGTCTTGTCTTGTCTTGTCTTCTGTTCTGTTCTGTTCTGTTTTTTTTTTTTTAGCTTTTCATGCTCATATCATATTTATTTTTTTTTTTCTTTTATATTTTTATAGCCTTGCATAATTTTGTGTCGCGGCTGCACAAAAATATCATTACACATGTTGTAAATACTATGTAGAAATTCATGTCCTTGTCGTCGTTTTATGTACATTATCCCTATGTCTTATGTCTTAATCATAATGGTAAGCGACAACGCATTTGTTTTGTGTTACATAAAAATGAAAATAATAATAATAATAAAAAAAAAAAACACACAACAAACATCAGCTAAAAGGAGTAGAGGGGGCTGAACGAACATAAAGAAAAAGAAAACAAGAATTTGCACTTATCAAGTGTAATTAATAAAACACAATCAATTTAAGTGACTTTAATATGAGTTGCTTTCCAAATATTTTAATAAATTATGATTCCAAGTTTGACACTTACATGCATATGCATGTATATTTAATGAAAAATCCATTATCAATATTACATATTAGTTCCATCTTAATTATATTAAGACCTGAAGATTACCTATTGTATTTTGGCAGTATCTCCTAAAAGATGTAAGTAAATGTGCTATCCCATGCCATGGATGGGTGCTTAGTAATCTTCCTTAAAATAAAAAATCACAGAGAGTATTTCCAGGTACATATATCTTGTTTATAATATTTGCAGCCCCACCGACTCGCTTTCAAATGCAACTACCATCGCTTTAGTAAACAGATCACTTCCCAATTCTCCAATGATCGACCTATTACAGTTGCTGAAGTAAAAAACGTTATTCGGTTCCAACAAACGTCGCAAGCATCTACCAGAACATGCCCTGAAGCTATTGGCCCTAGTCTTTAATATGTGTTTAAGCATTTCCCAAGCAAATGGAAACTAGCTAAAATCATTGCTATTTTGAAGCCACGTATGCCTGCTGACTACCCTGGAAGCTATCGCCATACAAGCCTACTGCGTGATTTCAAAATTCCAAAATCTTCGAGCGTGTTCTTAAATCCAGATTGAATACTCACATGGTAAATAATAATATACTCCTTCCTTTCTTCACAATACGGTTTCAGAGTTAACCTTAGTTGCATTCATCTGCTCAACAAACTAAAGGAATATGTGAGGAATGCACTATGATTGAAGAAATCAGTGGGTATGGTCGCTTTGGATGTTTAAGCCGCTTTGTACACCGACTGGCACAAAGGCCTCAGTCACAAACTCAAAAACATGGGTGCCCCTTTGTATATAATAAAAAGCATCAACAGCTTTCTGAGTGATAGAATAAAAAATTGATTACAGCCGGCGTTCCTCAGAGATCTATACAAGGACTCACGCTCTACAACGTTAACACCCATGACATTCCTTTGCATGATTGCTGCAGTACTATACTGCATTGGCTACAACTACAGTGAGATTAAGCATAATCTAGAAAAAGCCTTGCATATCTTTGCAATATATTTTCACAAGTGGAGAATCAAGCTAAACGCAAGCTAGCGAAAGCCTTGCTACCTACCAAACTCCAACTTACAACTAATCATCAATCTACATATAAACAGAACAATAAATAAAGGTAAGAAAACAAGTCTAAACTGCCATTTAAACATAAATTAACAATATTTCGGTCGATCTTCGTTCCAATTATGCTATACGCCTCAGTAATCTGTGGAGATTGTGCAGTTAGTTATCGTGCCAAACTCCAAAGAACCCAAAACAAATAATTTAAAATGATTCTGAATCTTCCCTTTTACTTTTCTACTTCTCTTCTCCTGGAAATGGCTGATGTTTGTATGATTGATGTAAAAATCTCCCAGACTAAAACAAATTTTAATGCAAAAAAACAATTAACTCACATCTCATCTTGTGATGATCCGTACTTCTTCAAGTTAAGTCTTAAGCTCTTAGTTTTCTGGTATAGCTTTAATGCCTAGATTATGATTATTTTAATGTATGTTTTTTCCCCATTTTCCTTACGGTATCATGATTCTCTTTAAGCATAATAATATTCACATATACCATTTCTTAATTGTAATGTTAGCAAATCTAACTAATACGCTATACAAAAATGTAAACAACTTATAATAAGATTTTATGGGTAATAAATAAATAAATATTTGCAGTTCTGCAGTGCCTAGTATCTTTTCTTGAGATGATTCTTAAAAAATTTTATGACATGACTCTACTTAATAGAGCCATACAGCGATCAAATGTCCGTTTGACATGATGCTGATGATGCTGAAATCTTTGGTTGCCAAATTCGACAATTGTGTCAGAGAACACATAAAATTGTAGAAAATCATTTTGGTAAACTGTAAAGTGAAGTTGTGTGGCATAGATGATATCTTCAAGATACCAAAAGTCAGTGGATAGATAACAATCATACAAGAAGATTTGTCGTTGAGAAAGTAATGCTTTAATCAGATATACATAGGTTTAAAAAATCTGTGATTTTGAGAAACATTATAACCATAATAATAATTCAAAAATTATTGAAAAATTGTAACTCCAATTTTTATTTTAATATTTTATTTTATATACACTGCCCGACAACCGATTAGCACACTCTATGCTTCTTGTCTTTGAAGCTTAAAATCAACCAATCGAAGAAACTTTAAGATGCATTTTTTTTTTCAATAAAGTTTATAAAATTATACACGAGAAGAAATAGTAGTGAGGTTATTAACTTCATTAATAACATTTTAGGTTAATTTTAACGAATTTAACATGCAAAAAATTGATTTTATCTTTGCGACAGCCGATTAGCACATTTTTACTTTGGTGTTAATTTTTGCGTGTAAGTTGTCGTATTTGAATTATTAAAATTATTATTTATTTAATTTGATTATCTTTCCATTAAATAAAGTAAATATGAGAAAAGTAAAAACGTTGGATGGGAGTGTAAGTGCCACTCAATCCTTCAAATATAGAAAAATATTAAACGCAGCTGTAAAGTTATTTCCTCATTCTTCAGCAATGGGGAAAATATGAAATTAGACCCTCTTCTGTAATTACAGTGGCCAACAAGCGAATTGTTTTGAGGCACACGTCTAATTCTCACGACTCAGTCGTCAAAATTAAAGAAATAACTGGTGTTAAGTACGCTACTTGCGGATTGTTCAAAGAATTATTTTGAATGATAAACACATAAAATGTCTGAAATTAAAAAAAAAAAACACCAATAAACCAACTTCAAAATATGCAACGGCTCGATTTCTGTCGATCGAATATGACCTGGAACAAGGAGTGAAAGCGTATAGTATTTTCGGATAGAAAAAATCAATTTGGAGAGTCCTAATGCTTACTACTTTCATGATAATAAACAGGAAGAGCACACTTTAGATCGACTGCTCAGCCGTGCCGATGGTGCCATATTTTGGGAAGCTATTACATACTTTTAACTAGTCGTATAAATGTCACAGCATTCAATGGTTTTGGACCCTCGGAATGGAAGTTTCAGCAGGATAACACACCTATGACGTTGAGTCCTGGATTCAGAGCAAAAGAAAGCCTTGCTTATTTATGTCCTAACCACTTTTTCTTCTCGTGTTTAATTTTATAAACTTTATTGACAAAAAAACAATACATCTTACAAGCTTTATTCGTTTGGCTGATATTTAGCTCCCAAGACAGGAAGCATAGGATGTGCTTATCGGTCGGGCAGTGTATCATTCACAAAATAACTTTCCGTGGTGATATGGCTTCTGTTCTCGAATGACCAAATATTTCCAAACTCTCTTTTTTGAGGATGACAATGAAGTTTAAAATGCTTTGAAATCATTTCAGGGTTCACCAATAAAGAATTTGTCAAACAAATCACATGAAGAATGGGTTCCCTAGGAAGCGGAAAAAATACAGAAAATTACTTTGAATTAAAAATTGAAAATAATTAAAGAAAAAATTTCAAAACAAACTGTGAAAAAGTTAAATATTTCCCCCTTTTTACCACGTTCAATGTGTGTGTACTACTATATTAATGCTCGTAATTATAAAAGATGAAAGACTTAAATGAGACGACAGACTTGCTGTCAGCAACCTAAAATAAGATTTATAACAAAACAACGTTAATGAGTGAATAGAAAAAAAAAGGATAGAAGGAATGAAAAAAAAAGGAACAAGAAAAAAATGATACCACCTTCATTATCATTACACCACATCTGACTTAATCTCATTCATTACTATGTACTTTCATTCTGCCTCTTCTCAATCTTTCTGCGTCTCCACAAACTTTCTATCTACTATACCATACATACATATATCTTGACTCTGTGTTTCTCTTAATCTCCTGTTTTAAAGTTGATTATACAACATTTGATTATATCGCATATTGTGTGAAACAATCTGTGAAGCAGCAGCAGCAGAAGCATCATTTTATGAAGTTATATTATGGAATGAAGGCACTGAATCTACCCATAAACTGATTATACATAGTACATACTAACATACATATACATTACCATACTATGTACCGAAGTTTTCTTTGGGTATACTTACTATGGATGGATGTAGCCTACAACTGATTACGTTCGTAAATTGGTAAAAATTGTGTTGTGTTGTGTGCGCAATAAGCGAATTTCTTTTTTATTATTTTCATTTTTCACTCTTTTTGTGCTTCATCATCTTCACCTACGTTGGCTCTTTGGCTACTCCTTGTTATTGCAGCAAACTAATTGCAACAGCATCATCAAGCCAACGAAACCAAAAACGAGTTTAAAAATGAAATAGGATGGCACCAAGCGCAGCCTAGCCAAACCAAACCAAATCAAACCGAACCGAACTATGCTAAACTGAACTAACTAAATAGAGTCGATTCATGCTAACGTAAAATGCCAAGAAATGCCGCCGCCAGCAGGCGCCCGTAATATACATAGATACATACATGTGCATAAACACAAATGTTTAGGTACATTAGTCGACAATATAATAAGAACATTTTCATGATATTTCTGGTATCAATGTTAGCCTTGTTATGTTATCAATGTTAAGAAAGTGTAAACTTTTCAGTTATACTTACTTATTATAATTATTTACTAATAACAAGACACAAATAGTAACCATCATAGTTATCTATTCCAGAAATCGCAGAACTCTGACTACAATAGCTGTGAGTCTGTACCAAATTTTAGATTGAAACAAACATCAAGCCATCGTGTGAAAGTTTTAAAAACCATAATATCTATCATTTTGTCAGTCTTGTCAAAAAGAAGTCTACACACAACAGTTATTAGTGTTTCAGCAACTATCAGTAATATGATAATTTCTTGAGCAGGACTCAATGGAGCTAGGAAAGTTTTACTACTTCACATAAACTCATATCAATTGCAATACAAAATACCCAATATTGGATACCAATGTAATTATTGTATGAACATGCACTTATTATTTTGTACATGAGTGTATCTACCTACATACATACATATGTATGTGTATCTTTGTGGGTTTTCTACATTGTCACTACAGAGACTAACGAGCAAACATGCAGATATGCTTCCAACGTGTCGTTCGTTTATGTTGGTTGCTTCGCTTCTGAGTTTATAATAAATTTCCATAATGCCAGAAGATTTGTTCTGATGCGATGCTAGGCTGCTGCTGGTTGCACCATCCATGAAATTGCGTCATTGGCACTCACACGCCTACACACACACATGCACACAGATACAAATATGGATTTATACACATTTTTGTATGTACGTACATTTAAGTATTGCCCCATCGATATTGCTTGTGTTTTGCAATGCTATTAAAAGCGCGCTATATTGCAAATGAAACCTTTAAAATCAATATATAACTTATTAGTGCTCATTAATGTAGAATATTTAAACACATACCTTTAAACTCACAAATGCATGAGTACGCGCATAAGTATCTAGTACTACCATATATATAGTATACTTATGTGAGCATGTGAATCTCTGTGTGCATATTTGTATGAATGTGTTTGAATATGTGTTTCTGCGTGTGAGGAAATCAAATTAAATTTGTCAATATTAAAACAAAAAACACTTAACTATTTTCAGACGGAAGCGTATAATTATTTATTGTAATATGGAAAACACTAAAAAAAAAGAATAATAATAATTATGGCATTAAAATGATTAGTTTCGGTTTCATCAAATATTGGATACCTTTTCTCACATCAAATGACAAATAGTTGTAAGCACAGTGATAAGAACCAGTTTACCTAAGACTATATTTGGCCCAATTGTAAGGTCAGAAAAACACTGTTCACCTTTTCCGGCTAGATAATCAACTTAAACTTTGTTACTTGATATTCAACTTGTTAAGCTTAAGTATACAAGCACGATCCATGTGTTCTGAATTCAGGTTTTGAGTGCCTCGGTTTCTTCAGAAGTCTGTCAGTTAGTGCGCTTCATACTCTAACATGGAGATATATTACAGAGAAATTAAAGTTTCCACTTTTATATATGAATGAAAAATATAGTCAGGAGTTTGATTACACACTCAAATAGAACTTGGCTTCGAATTATTAGGTATACATAAATGTTGGTGTATCTTTCACAATATTAGTGATAAGCCGCCACTTTTATAGAGAGATCTTCTTTGAAGCAGAAGCAGCAAAAACGCTTTCAGTATTAATTTGAGCACATGGCCAACAGCTGTTTTTGACATCGAAAACAAACAAGTTTTGTAGTGTTTGAAAATATCATAAAATTATTTATTTTATGTAGTACGTGCTCCATTTGTTTTTGCAGTATTTTAATGAGTAATATTGTGTGTTTGTCTTTTATGTAATTACTAGGAATTGCAATAATTAAAAAAAAAAAAAATTATTTAAAATTAATTAATGTAGTATAAAAGAATCGAATAAAAAGAATATTGCTTTTTTATTATAGCAATAATAAAATTAAGCATCACACATTCAATGACAGACAATGGCAAACGATAAGAGCATTTAAAACAAAAGTATCTCATGCACCATTCAACGTGCATGCATTAGTCAATTGAAAACACTCCAGAGAATAGAGAATAATTTGCCACACAATCTTATGCCCACTGGCTTATAGCTTATTCTATTACTGTTACTTCATCCATGAAGTTTTTGAAATACATTTAACTATAATTTTCTGAATGAAGTGTTGCGAATTCTTCAACCGAAAACACAACCATAGACTAAGCATTTTGCTTCTTCATTGCGTTGTACATTTACTATTCGTATCTTAAGCAAAAAATATCCTCAAAATTACCAAGCTTATATGGTATGGAAAATTACTAATTAATTTGAGAAAGTCCACTTTGGTGTCATCAGCTGGTCCAGCAAGACTCGTGCGTCTCGTTCAATAAATAAATTATAATCTTGAAAATATTATTTTTATCGCTAAATGTTGGATTTAATTGGAACCTCGCAAGAATTATATACAAAATATACATATTTACTAAGCAAAGTATTTTAATTTTTATTAAATTGCAGCAAAAGATGTCCGCAGAAACACTGAAACGTTTAAATGATAAACAAACCGATTGGCTCAGGAATTCCGTGAAGGTCTTTTGGGTTAGTCTTGTCAAAAAGCGTGATGACACAAATGAATTCATGATATGGGATTGTGTTGTACCTGGCAAGATGCATACTGTTTGGCAGTATGGCCAGTACAAATTACTTTTGCAGTTTTTGCCTGACTATCCAAAATCAACTTCTTTGTGCCTCCGATCTTTCACCCCAACTACATACGGGCTACGGGCAAAATATATTCGACAAAACTTATTGAGAATCGTGGATGACAACCAGATACAACCATCAGATGTGTTCTATTATTCATAAAGGAACTACTGAACAAGCCAAATATTCGAAAAGTCAATAATTCAAGACAAAAATGGCTGTTTTTGCATCGTTATCATGTGTATATGAGAAATATATTCGTACAGGCACGCAGAATGAGATCACGCCGCCAGCCCAATTGGATTGGAATCTTGATCTTGATTATTATATACTCAAGTTTTGATCAATGCAATGTGATTAAAGTTTTATGAATTCAATATCAATAAAAAAAAAAAACCAATTTGCATTCCGAAAATATTAAGTACAATTTTGTTGAGTGATGATGCTGGTTATAATATTTTAATTGGTGTTTATATGCTGTAAATATGTATAGTACTATCATCCATTTTAAACTACTCATTTTTATCAATTTCTTGTTACTTGTTTGATATTCATTCCACCGTATACAGTAGTTTTGGTTCTGGAGTTTGAAGCAGTTCCGGTTTATTTTTTATGTAATTGTAAATTACATTTGACTATCATTATAGCCTTCAGAGTTTCCACTTTAAATCGTGTTTTGTTTGACGTCCAAGTATTGTGTTATTGTGTACTCCAGAAAATATTCGTTCCACCGATGCTGAAGTTCCTGGCAAGCATAAAATATAATTCACAATTTGCTTCATTTCTTTGTACTTGCAATCGGCGTTATTGAGCGATCCACAGTCGAAACGTGGCTGTCTTTCCATTGAGTGATTTAGCCGCTCATACAGTAGTTCTTAATATACATACATATGTATCTGCACTGCACACTGCAAATCTGCAGCATGTTCATTGGCAATACTTATATAAATTGTATTCACTGTGTGGTCAGCTAGTGTTTGTTGTTTCTATTACTACTGCTGATGATCACGGTAACGACGTTCGCTTGTGTCGTTTGATGATTCTTTTTTTGTATGTATTAGTGTTTTTAGCTTTGCACCTGACTATACTTATTATTATTTTCTAAAAATTTATAAAACAAATGTTCAATGTCCTTGTGGTTGATTTTTTGACGTTTCCAAAAGTATATCTGTATGGTGTTAACATTGGGGGGCGCAGTAGAGCCCCATAACTGAATACCATAGGTCCAATTTGACCTTAGAGTCGCCTTATAGAGAAGTAACTTATTGCGTAGTGAGAGCTTCGAACTAGGCCTGAGTAACCAGTACAGACACTTGATCTTCAGGTTGAGCTGGGTCCACTTGTTGAAGAAGTGTTTTTTCCAGGATGCTGCTATGTAGCAGTTATCGGATGTCAAAATTGCAGTGTCGTCTGTTTTAACATATATACGAGTATATGGAAGATTTACGATTTGTTGTGGTGGATTAAATTTGATTTTAAATCTTCAAGAAGACCTTAAATATTTTATGTATATCTTATTAGAAAAGAGATACATTTATTTAATTATTTTAAAACATATCTAATCATTCCATTTTGTCTGGAATCATTGGTATTGAAATCAAAATTTTGTATGGGGACTAGACATTGATGCTCCTAGACATGGACAGATAGTAAGATGGCTTTTCAAAGCAATGTCAATATTTCATAAACACTGTATATATGTATAACAGATAAGGACTTGCTTTCGTAGACAGTTTGGATCACGTTTCCTAGGTGTTGTTTATGAACTCTTCGATGCTTCATATTGTACTAATATGTTATTGTATCGTACTATGTTAAACAATACAATAAGTAGGAGCATTTGAAATTAAAATAGGAAAATTTAAAATGAAACTTTCTCATTAAGTGTATAGAACTAATAAAGAAGGTTAATTTATTTTAAAATATTTAATTATTATACTAGTACCATACGTATGCCATCAATAGCAATAGTTTGTAGGATGATGATGATGATGATGATGTCTTCTTTACTTATGTAGAATTCCATAAGCCATTGGCCATTGATTGTGTGGCAAATTATTTTCTATTCTCTGGAGTGTTTTCAATGGACTAATGCAACGTTGAGTGCATGAGATACTTTTGTTGTTGTTCTTGTTATTGTTGTTGTTGTTATCATCGTTGTCATTGTTATTAGAACTAAGTGAGTGAGTGTGTTGCTTAATTTTATTATTGTTATAATAAAAAATCAATATTCCTTTTATTTTATTTGTTTTATACAGGCAAACATACACACATGTACATATACATATCCATATACAAGTATATACATATGTATACTAATATAAATAAATATAATAAAGTTATGTCAATTTTTCTTTTCTCTTTGTAGAGATATAAATTTGCAACTCATGCAAAAAATAGAATATGATATACGAGTATGTAGATACATATTACGATATACGAGTACGATATTATAGTAGTTGGATGTTTCTACGTCAAGGTTGAAATGCTCGCGTATAGTACATATAAAGATATATACATAGTACATATACATGTGTGTATTTACTTATACCATGAACATAAGCTACTTGTGTATTTGCATTATTTGCAGTAGTAGTTTGACGCTGAACATGAATGTTATTCGCCTTAGGGTATGCTAAAGCAAAAGTAAAGAATGACTTAATATGTTGAGCAAACCTATCGCATAAACGTAGAAAATATTGTATCAAAAGACAAGGGCAACTGGAAAAGTGGAGGACAATACAGAATACAGTTAAGAGAAAAGTATATACGTACGGGTGTGGGTGTAGGTGGATATAGGTTCATGTGAGTGTATTAGGTAAGATACTACGTATTCTATTGTAAGTATTGTATTATAATAATTCAACAAAATTCACATGAAAATATGTTCAATAAGTTTCTTATTGTATTCAATTGAGTTATTGTTATTGATCATTTTGCTATTGTTATTGCATTATTAGATGTATTCAGCTGTGAATACGAGAACGACAAAAATATATAGCTACACACCTAAATAAATAAATAAATAAAGAAATATGTGTGTATACGAAAATAAAGTAACAAAAAAATAAAATAAAAAAAGGAAATTCACATACAGGGACACTTATATCTTTTTTTTTATTTTTCAATTTTTTTTCTTTATTTACCATCAATTACCCGATTGGGACAATCATTAAATTGATTAATTTTTACCTTAACATTTACATAAAATTATACATTTTGACATGATGGTTTAAAACATTTCAAAACCGAAAGAGAAAGGATGAGGAGTGGATTATGAAAAGTTAACGGAAGAGTTACATTCTTCTTTTTCTTTTAGTTGCACTGTTAGTCTCTTTAGTCCGCTGACTTAATCGATAGATTGCCTCTAAAATCCATAGATATTTTAGTTCTTCATGAATTTCCCGATGAGTAGTTAACCGGTAAGCGCCAGTTGTTATTCTCAACACTTTGTTTTGGAACCTCTTAAACGGTCTTAGTATGACCTTGTGTAGTAGCGGTTTATTCCTAATTTTGAGTTTGGAGTGGAGTCTCCAATTAGCCAGTACATTTGCTGAAGTTCCCTATTTAGATAGTTGTTTTTTGTCATGATATGAGGTCGGCATGTGAGTCATTTATCAAGAGTAAGTCCAAGAGAATTAACTGTCTCTGCATAAGGAATTGTGACATTATTTTATTTGAGCAGATGGCAGTGTTCCCTTCTTCTTGTAAATTTTGTGTGCGATGTTGACTACAGTGTTCCATCTGTTGAGCCATACTCCAAAAGAGTCAAGCTAGTCTAGTAGTACTCCAGAAGCCCCGGCGAGAGTCCTGAAATTGCTGCAAATGCAGCATCATCTGTATATGTGACTGTAGTGAGGGAGTTGTTCCAGTGATGGGCATATCTGCACAGTACCTTGGGAAACACCTGCCCTGATGTCTTTATTTGAGGATACAACATCGCTGCAAAGAACATAAAATTTCATCTACTCCCGATACGATTTCAAGACCAAGTAGTATGGTTTTGGCATCAGCATCTTTGGCTTATAAAACAAGCCAGCGTGCCACACTGCCACACTCTGTCAACTTAATATATGCAACATCTTTTTATTGATACTTTTGATATTAAATATTGGGAAGATAGTAGCATAATGTCTGGAATTTACAACATTATCAAAATTACAGTACTACGGACTCAGATTGCAAAAGCCTCAGAATGATCTGCTAATATACACGAATTAAAGAATTTGTATAACTGAGACTAAAAGGCTTCACTCGATACTCTGCAATATGAATCACTGGTCCAAAACTTATCCGTGGCTAGTACTCTTGGAACCAATCGAAGTTCTAACAATCTCCTTTCTTGTGTTCAACTGTTGAATTTAACATGGCGATTGTCAATCGCCACCGCCTACATTACCGTTCACCACTCATGTCACCGTTCACTGCCACCGCCTGCATTACCGTTTTCCAGTCGTGTCATCAGTCATTGCCATCCCCTACTACTAGTGAATTTACTAGCCACCAGGTAATAAGAAAAGGGGCTAATGAATTACTATCGGAATGGGGACTATTGCTACCAAGCGTATTGTAGTGTATTGATTCATTCCTCCTCTAGTGCTTTATACCTGACAAAATGTGCTTTCATTGATCTTGGACAATATTTTAGGATTTTAGTTGGCACCACGCAGATACGTATGAATTAATGTCCAGATTGAATTGTTGGGATAAACTTTTGACAGGGTGTTTCTTTTATTTGGTAGATAACCACTAATAGACACCACTCACAGTGAGTAGCGACTCATGGTGTCAGGTTGATTGTGTTAGTGAAATAAGTACATGCCAAAGGTGTTATAGAGTTTTCACCTCGGGCCTGATACAGATCAATGTTGATTTGCATATTGATCCGGATCAGAGTCGATAATGTCATTCAGAAATGATTTGCCTTGGTTTGAAAATAAATAATGGTCACTCTCGTTACTGTTTAAAGGTGATTTTTGTCCGTCTTCCTCCTATTTTTTGCGCGCGTTAACAGAAAACAGCTGTCATGTTGGTGAAATTTTCCTCTTTCAAATTGATTGAAATGAAAAATGAACATTTCTCGGGTCTAATTAAAAGCCAGCGACTTGGTAAGTCCTTTTATTCTTTTCATTTACCTTCAAAGTGTGCAGATAATGCACCCTGTATCTATATAGTATGGATGTGTACGATAAAAGTGAAGGAAAGTAAAAAACTTCAGAATGTCATAGTCAGAGTAGTGTGAAGTGGTTTTTTTGCTATACTATTTTAACTAACATGCATAGCCGCTGCTATACGATCAAAGTGGCTGCTGGCTACACATTTTCATCCAATGTATCCCCTTTTTCAACCAGAAGAAAAATTAAAATGTCAGGGTAGTAGTAGTTGCAGCTGTTATTGTATTAGTATAGCCATCATGGTTGGATAGACTCAACTGATATGTTTAGTCTACTTGCTTTCGGTGCAGATACAAAGGAACAATATATGTACTAGTATGGAGCATAATATAAAGCCTCCTCATATACTATGTTACTACATAGCGGGTGGTACAATATAATACAAGAGTAAAGACAAACACGTAAAGATATTCTTATTGGCAACTTGTTTAGTTAGGAAGTTGGTAATTTCGTTAGCCCACACACACATAGATACACAATCATGGAAGTAGTAGTAGTGGTGGTAGATATATACCGAAGAGAGTCACAAAGGAATAGCAGTAGTAGTATGTTTGTGGGTGTCAGAGTATCTGTGTTTATTTAGATGCTGCATTTTATAGCATTGTTGGCATTCTTGCTTTTCTAGTTTCACTTTGTTTATTTTCATATGTTTCATACTATGATGTCCTATGTTCATCCCTCTGCTTTTCTCAGGAACAATCACCAAACCAAACCAAACCAAACCATCCATTCATTCATTCATCCATGTGTTCATTCATTCATCTAACCGTATGTCGCTTTGTTTGTGTTTGTTTAGTTAATAGAATCATATGAACTTATTTATATTTGATGAAACTATTTCGAAAGTAACATAAATGAACTTGGGCGGTCATTTGCACAATACACACAGTTACACACACACAAACATGCATGCAGATGCGAAATGAGCAAAATATACATTGATGGTGTTGGGGCAATAAGGTAGGTGTAATAGTATTGGAAGTATCTTTTTACTTGAGTGTTACACTTTGACATAGACACGCGCGTGTTCATTTGGCTGATGTCAATGTGTATGTATGTGTATGTGTATGTGTCAGTAGCACTCGTTTGACAAGTCTAAAGATTGAGTACGTGATCTTGGCATGACAAATGAGACGCGTCTGAGAGACTTTAGCTTTAGCTTTAGCAGCAGCAGCAACAACAAATACCAAAATTCTAAAAGAACGAATGAACGAATACAAAAAGATAATAGAAAATAGAAAATGGGAAAAAGAAATGTAGAAAATAATAGAACACAATAACAAGTAGGAAATATCAAGTTGGAAACTTGCGAATTTAATGCATGCCTTCATCGTTTGTTTCCTTTGAACTTTCTACTTACACTTCCCTCATCATCATCGTCATCATCGTTGTCGTTGTTCACATGACACACATTCCTTTATACTTCTTCTATTACAATCTCTATTTCCCTTCACTCTTCATACTTCCCATCTCTTTCAAAATTTCGTCCTTTTTTTGTTGTTGTTGTTGTGTTTGTTATTTATTCTTTTATTCAATCTGTCACAATGCTTACTCACCTGAAAATAAATGAAGCAAAAAAGTAAATAGAAAAAGTTAGAAAAATTGTATACCATCATCATGAAAATAAGTAAAAGATATAGAAAATACATATATATATATATATATGGCACAATAGATTAAACACAGTGAGTTCCCCTCCTTATTTTCATCCATAAAAAATACAATAAAATAATAGCAAAAACCAGAGTAACTTGCTGTTTTTTCACTTTTTATTGCTTTTTCATTGTATTTTTTATTCTTTACACTTTACTTAAAATACTATACATGTATGTGTATACATATATATGTATATGTATGTATATATTTTAAGTTCCTTTCGAACAATGTCCTTTTTTTTTTTGTGAAATGCTTCGTTCCATATTTTGCGCATAAAAGTAACAAATATACTATTGTACTATTGTACTTATTATTTTGCACAATTTTTATTACACTTTGTAGTATTTTGTATATAAATAAAAACTTTTAAATAACAAATAAAAGTAATAAAAAAAAGAATAAACATTTCACTTAAGGTCCAATTCATATTCACTTAACTAAAATCTAAACAGCTGTCAAAAAATTAATAATTGAAAGGATTTTAAGATTCTAAAACTTCTTATTGTAATAAACATATTGATGTGATTATTATACTATTCTCTACAATCAATCAGTTCCAATAGAAAATGAAACTCATGGTTGGACTTGTATTTATGTATTCATGAAAATTTCTGATTAAACAAAAATATTTAAAATTACCAAGAACAGAAATATAGAATAATTAAACCTATCACAACGTAATGTCATTCAATGGCCTCCAATAAGAGGTGTTATTTTGAATAGCCCGCTTTTTCAGTAGATGTCACTTGTGACAATTGACAAGTAGAAACTACGCCATTAATAAAAATGGACCGATACACGATTCAACAACGCATTGGAATTATTAAAATTCACTATGGTGAATGGTGAAAATTTGGCAGAGACGGTTCGTAAAACTAAAACATTTTGCACCTTGTCGGGCAGCAATACAGAAATTGGTGGAAAAATTCGAGCTGTTGGGACAAGTTAGTGATGTGAAGAATAAAACCTGTCCACGTCGCCCAAGAACAACTGAGAATATTGCTGCTGTAGCCCAAAGTGTTGAAGAAAACCCAGGTTTGTCCATTCCTCATCGTTCCTTGGAATTGAGCATTCTACAAATGTTATTACACCGTATTTTGCATAAAGACTTGGGTCTTAAGGCTTATAAAGTTCAGTTAACACAAGAACTCAAGCCGGCCGATCATCCACAACGTCGTGTCTTTGCTGATTGGGTCCTTGAAATACATAGAAATGATCCGGAATTCCATCGAAAAATCATTTTGACTTATGAGGCCCAGTTCCACCTCGGTGGCTACGTGAACAAGCAAAATTGTCACATGTGGGGGTCGCTTAACCCAAGAGTTATTGTTGAAAAGCCTCTACATCCTGAACGTGTGACTGTTTGGTGCGGTTCATGATACGGCCTTATCATTGGACCTTACTTTTTCGAAAATGAGGCTGGAACTACAGTTACGGTGAATGGATTGCGATATCGAGAGGTGATTAATGATTTTTTATGGACGGAATTGGATGGTATTGATCTGGTCAACGTTTACTTTCAACAAGACGGTGCTACGTACCACGCAAGCAACGAAACCATTGATCTTTTACGGGAAAAGTTTCTGGACCGTGTTATCTCTCGAAGAGAGATCTTGTGATTTAACACCTTGCGACTTCTTCCTTTGGGGTCACGTAAACAGCCCAGCGTCGATTCAAGACCTCAAAGATGGAATTCGTGAGGCTATCGAGGACATAAGGCAGCCACTTTGCGATTTGGTTATGGAAAATTTCATAAAAGGATTTGGTCCTGTAAGGGTGGTATTGGTGGCCATTTGGCTGATGTTGTTTTCCGTTATTAACGGCATACATTCCTCTTTATAATGAAATAAACATCCGATGATTTATCTCAAAAAATTACATTTTTCTTTGAATATCAAAATAACACCTCTTTTTGGAAAACCCTGCATATTAAAACTAAATGTATCACAAGAATTTTTGGAAAGATTTATTTATCTTATATTTCTATATTTTTGTGGCATATATGTAAGTTTAGGTCTGACCGATGTTAATGGACAAAATAATGAGTAATCATTTCTTCTTACTTTCAATTCAACATTGACGTTCTCCCTCATTATATGCACTCAATTAATATTGTGTCGAACTTCGAAAATCGTAATAAAGTACTAGTTTCTAATGATTTTTATTTGGTAACAAACTTTCGACACAACGATGTCAAATTATTTTTTCAAATAAGTTTTGTCGTTTCAAGGAATATATTACACACAACTTATATATTGTAAAAAATTAAAATATTTTTTAATTATGCCGGTGCGTAATACTTTGATATCCGTTTTGCGATTTTTACGAATTATTTACGAAGCGGCAGAAGATGATGGGGTAGCTGTACAGGCAGCACCAGCAGAAGCTCCAGCAGGTGCACCGGCAGCAGCACCAGCAGAAGCTCCAGCAGAAGCACCAGCAGAAGCTCCAGAAGGAGCACCAGCAGCAGCATCAGCAGAAGCTCCAGCATTGTCTCCGGTACCGGTTGCAGCACTAGCAGAAGCATCATCACCATCAGTACCACAACTGGTACCAGTGGAAGCAATAGACACAACATGTGGTGATGCTACAATGCCGGGCGTAACTGCTGAAAACGCATTGGCACAGTTCTCAAAAACGCATAAAAGAAAGGGTGCCCCGTCTGAAGCTGATTCACCAAATAAAATGCCGAAGCCGAATACCGAAGAGTAAAAGGCCGTTCGGTTAAAACAACTAAAGTATCTAGAGGTAATAGAGAAAATTGCAATATTATTTTGCATTTAAGTACATGCATTACTTCCACAGATGCTCACAAAAAAAGGAAACCTATTTTGTTTAAAAGTTTTTGTCTCCATACGGTTTGTATTTAAAATGGTTTACACTGGTGCATGTTTGAAAAATTTTTAAGTAAGTATTCCGTTTAATATGTCGTAGAGGAAATTTGATATTCAAATACACCATACACGACGTTTTTCTTCAACAGCAAGCAATGTCATTATATGTTTGGCATAATCGTAAGGCGTGCGATTATTCAAAATTTAAAGTCAAATTCGTAAGTATTTCGTTTAATATGTCGTAGAAGACATTCTTATATTATTCTATACCATAAACGACGTATTTCTTCAACAGCTACCATTGTCATTATATGTAAGGGATACTCGTAAGGCGTGCGATTATATTTTTTTTCATGTTTAAAATAAAATATTGTATTTTATATTTAATACACCATACGTATTTCTTCAACGGCAACCAATGAATACTCGTAAGGCGTGCGAGTATTTGTGTGGTGCTTGTTTGAAGTTTGTAAGTAAGTATTTAGTTTAAGAATTCGTAGAAGACATTATATATTCACGTGAACCATTCACAACGTTTTTCTTCATCAGCAACCAATAAATGAATACTTGTAAGGCGTGCGAGGCTTTATAATTGCTGGATTGCTTAGATTCGCTTAAGTGTGCTGCTTTGGTTGCTAGTGTCCACAGTTTGTGTCTCAAAGAAATTGAAGTCTTACAATAATGTATGCCTTGCATGATAAAATGCTTGTTCCTGGTATTTACTTTTTTAAGTAAGTGTCTTCTGAAGAGGACTTAAACATAATAAAGATTTCTAAATTGAATTTCGTTGTTTTTCTTTTTCCAAAAATAAACGCATTCAGACACATTTCCAAGTGGTTCTATTATAATTATAGTTTAATACTTTAACTAGGTGACCCGGAAAACGTTGTTCTGTTTTAATTTAATGTTATTTGAAGAATCAAGGCCCTTTGGTTTGGTTAGTTTAATTTTTAAAATATATCAGGGGTCAGCAATCTGAAATTGAAATGCAAAAAAAAAATTATGAAAATTGATCATGATGACAGTGCCACCTAGTGCGGTTAATTATAGCTTAGCACAACTTTATCAATTTTTAACATTTTTAATATTCAAAAAAGTTTTTTTCCTTAACATATCGAATTAAAAAATTATGTCAACTTCCATGTGCCAAGATACTTATGTACATAAGAGTATATGGGTAGATCATGATGTAATTTAGAAAGAGCAGATTACAATTTTGTAATCGACAAATCGTAAAAAGGACCCATACACCATTCAAGCATGTCTATGGCATGCCATGAATGAAGAAAAATTCGTAACACATACACTACGCAAGCATGCTTGCGGCCAACGTCACTTGCTTAGTTTTCTCCACTATCAATACACGGACAAGCCATGCTTGCTAAACATGATCCCTAGAATAAGTAGCTGACAAAATAGAGAAGCAGGATTGACAGTTAGGAAAGAGGAATCGAACAATATATACTTTATTGCAACAGACATTCCCGCCGATGGAATAATGAAGAAAGGAATCCCACCGATGGAGTATTAGTACAAGTGAAAAGAGTGAAGCTTAAAAAGAAAATAGCTACATATTGTCAAGAATCTATGAAGGCTGGTGATCGTCTATGACAATACGTGTTAAATGGAAAATTATTCATTGTAGGGAACTTTTGATTTCTTGTACTATGCAAATGTAAAAGGCTACAACAACCAATAATAAAAAAAAAAAAAAATTGGTAACAATAACGAAATCACAAAAATTACAAATTCCTTACTGTATTTTGATATACAACTTTCTGGTAGAAGGAAATATATGATTAAAGAACTAATGTAAGGTGAAAGAAAGATTCTTTTTTAACACGTTTTCTTATGTGTGTCGGTTTTCTCGTTTTAGTTATTTTATTATTGTCAAAAATTGAATCCAATTGCCCCTCAATAGATACTATTGAAATTTAATGCTGAGAAGAGTAGAGTAGTAGAGTTGTAGATGAAGCATAGACTAAATTTTTGCAAGTTCTAAGTATTACTATATGTAATCTCTGGTAGATACTTATGTAGATATAGATATATCTACATAGTTGGATGGGAAGACTGATAAATTATACAAAAATTATGAAATGTAAATGTATTGCTTTATACCATGTAAATACTCCACAAACAAACTCAGAGAGGTAGAGATATTACTGGGTAAATATCCAACTAACCTAAAGGATGCACGACTTTATATAAACATACATATATATGTATGTTATATGCATGCATGAATGTATAATATGTGTGTATGTTTGAATAGTAAATATCAACAAATAAGAATTGAAAGCTGCTTTTCAAAATTTTGTTGTGCAAGCAATGAAGGCAAAGGATGAACCTTGGGCCCCTTTAGTGGAACAACTTCTTGATTCCCCTCATCAGCATGTTTCTATCGTTTTCCTTTTTCTACAAACCAAAAAGTCAAGCGTCAAATGTTGAAACGAATGAACAAATAAGCAAACAAACGAATGAATGGATGCATGAATGAATGGACAAAAGGACAAAACGAAAAGCAAAGAGTGAATGAAGAATCAACGGATGAAGGAACAGATGAAATGATGGTCGAAATGACTTTCAAGTCGAACCAGCAGTCAGCAATCAGCAGTCAGCATTGCACCTTGCAAATCGTTCCGCTTCCGCTTCAAGGCAAAGAAATCTTTATCACTGTATGTGTGTATATCTGTGTGGTGTGTCACTCACACAGTCTCAGTCTCAGTCCCAGTTACAGCTTTAGCTTCAACTACAGACATTTACTTATTCATTCAGCCAGTCATTCATTGACAAATTGCGAAATGCAAGCATGAAAGCATAATATGCAAGACCATATTTGACATCTCTGCTTATAGTGCACTCTTTCCCCTCCACTTCTCACATGGATACACACACATACACAAATCCATATATAACTACTCATATGTATATGTATACAAAAGTCCCAACACTGTGATTGTGACCGTCTCATTGAATGCCTGAATAAATGAATGAATAGCTGACTACTTGCCTGCCGCATGCCTGTCGGCCTAACACACTGTCTCTCTCTCTCTCTCTCTCTTCTCTCTCTACCTTAGTCTATCTACATATCTGTCTACATGTCTGTCGATCTTAGTCTGTGTACCTATGTGTATAAGTTTAGCTTTGCATTTTTAACGCTCCTTGGTGTGTTGAGCTGTGCTAAGCTGAGCTGTTATTTTGTCGATATGCGTTCCACTGTTTTATTCCTTTTTATGGTATTCCTCCTCATCTCATCTCATCTCATCTCACTTGATCTGATCTCAGTGTGATGATGTCTGTGTGTTTGGGCTCGAATGGCTGAAGTGGGAAATCAAATGTTTGTAATTAAAATTAAATATTCTATTAAAGGATTTTACTCCTGTCTGCACGTTTCACGCTCCACTCACCAATGTATGATGTTGCGCTCCAGTCGCACTCAAAGTATATGTATAAAAGCATTTTATGTCGCAAATCATTATGAAGCATAACAAAGGAAAGCAAACCGAAGCAAAAATAAAAAGAAAACCATAAAAATAGCAGACAAGAAGGAAATACCCAAAGCAATAGATGAAATAAAGCAAATGAAGCTAAAACAAACTGAGCGAGTGTAATTCACTAAACTTGACTACATGACTACTACTACTTCCATATCACTCAGTCAGTCAGTCTATTTATGTATCTGTCTGTCATTCAGTTTTTCATTTAGTCCGTCAGTCAATCAGTTAGTCACTCAGTCAGTCAGTTAACCGCGTTAAATTCCCTCAAGTAGTTGTGGTTGGCTTTTAACTCAAATCAACTCAACTCAACTCAATTCAAGTCAAGTCAACTGAAGTCTGTCAGTCTAAAGCAAATCATAGACATTTTACGCACCTCTAACCCAAACCTGTGCAGTTCTATCATCAACAAACATACTTATTACTAAGTATGTTTACCTAAGCATTTCCTTTAAGCTCTATAAAATACCATAAGGTTCTGAATCTATTTTACTCTCGAAATCTTTTAAGAATAAAAGTATACAATAAGAAATAAGAAAAAAAAAAAACGAAATAAAATCCAACTTGTATACATAGAAGTGATATACACATAATAAGTAGTATATATAGTTGCCCGGAATTCTGAAATTTTGTGTTGTGATAGTCTAGTCTGTGACAAAACACACTGCCTTTCTCTGAACCCGCTCTCAGTGAACATCATATCATCAGAAAGAAAAGAATGACAAAGGCAACACTCTCACAAAATTGAAGAAGCAGCAAAGCATAAACAACGATAAAACGTACGAAAATTTTTGTGAGTGCAATTTTATAAATACATACTTAGTATAGATTTTTGTTACTTTGGGTTACATTATTGTAAATTTCTTAGCGATCTTTAATGTTTTTGATATCAAAATAAAGCCCATATTAGTCGATGATAATGTAATTTCCGATATGTAAAAGAATTTTTAAAGTCAGTTAAGTAGTTTTTGAGTTTATCCGTTACAAATAAACAAAAGTATTAACTAGGGTTTATTTAAAAAATGTTTACGCTGAAGATACTGTAGATGAATGTGAATTTTATAAATTTGGATTATAATAAAAAGTTATATGCAATTGCTGTGGCATCTCTCTCTCTCTCTGGGAGACGCCCTCCCAGGAACTACACTAAGTCCAATTGCATTCATTTAGGAACTAAGACAGTGCCATTGTTCGATAGGCTTGATACAAGATTAGAGAAACACTGGACCAACATAGCAAAGTCTCTTGACAATGGCACAGAAGGTTCATTAAAACTATATATCAATTTTTATTCGGATACGGTATATGGAAACTCTTTATCGATATGTTGTGTATTTTTTTTTTTTGTATTTGATTACATTGCCAACCCATTTTATAGACTTATAGGGTCCATCCATTGTCAATCATGCATGAAGCAAGCAAGAACGATATCGATAAATTTGGCTTGATTCAAACATTATTGACCATGTGTGGCGGTGATTGAGTAAAGTCGAATTCATTTTGGTATTTTTGGGTCAAGCCATATTGTTCGTGATAAATCCAAGCATAATTGACAATGGTTGGACCCTATAAGTCTACGAAATGGCTGTTATAAGGTTTGTATTGAAGAGTAAAGGCCAAATTCTATACGACGCTATGCTTCACAAAACGCAAATGCGTCAGCTTCTTGATTATCAAAACTCTGTAAAGTAGTCGATAGTCACAATGCCACAAAGCATAATTTCGAGTGTTCGGTACGTTTTTGAAAGTATTCGGTGCGATATATCGAATAAGATATATCGATATTAAGTATTCGATATCTGTTGGTTCGATTATATAGGATTGATTCGATATATATTATATATAATAAATATCGATATTTAACACGCGATATATATCGAGCGAGCATCCCTATTCGAAGAGTTCTCTTCCTCGTCAATTGACCTTGAAGTGCTGTAGATGTGATTACAATTTCGGTAATATCTGCGCTTTGTGAAATGACCCATCAAAATCAGTACTAAACAATTCAATTGATTTTGGCTCGGATCTTTAGTTTTCTACAAATTAAAGAACTTAATGTAATAATTGATAGAATTAAAAAGTATGTCAAATTCTTAGTTGCATATATTTTTTGTCTTGTCATCATTCATTGCAGTTTTATTTTTTTCATTCACATTATTTGTTGAGGTTGAGTCGGGTAAGTAACTGAAACTGAACTAAACTGGAAAGTCATTTCAGCTGTCGTCATCAATGTCGTACATATAAAACACTATTGTAGATTTGGTACGTGCTCAGAGAATGAGAAAGCCAGAACCACAAGTCGAAATCCCTTCTGCGTGATCTTTTCAACAATTTTCTATACAATTTCATATTGGTAGACACACACCAATCCCTTACTCAACACACATGAGGTGTGTGCACCACTTTTTTGGCATTTTCTTTTTTCTTCTTTGATTTTTTCTTTAGCAAATCTACAAATTTTGACTTCAATTTTATTCTAGGCTAAATTGTAAACGAAGCAAAGTGGCCAAAGGCCAAAGTTTCCAGAAATCCCAGCAACAGCAGAAAAATAGAAAAACTATTCTTAATGGTAATGGATGGAAATGAAGTGAAGTGAAGTGAAGTAAGTGGAGACAGAGAAAATGTCAAATAAATAAAGTTTAATAGGCAGACATGCAGTGCCATTGGCGCCAGGATAATATTGCAACAACAACGAGAGCCTGGGGTATATTGTGCGCCACCCATTGAACTCTGCAGACACATTATACCTACATGTATGCATGTGTGTATATTTTGCTATGTCCTTTTTTCCTTTCGAGCTTTTGCTACTATTGTTACAACAACTGTTAGAGACAAAATAGCGGCAACAGCACACGGCGGAAATAGTTGCCAAAATGGCGTATGTCCTACTTAGCATTAGATGTATGCAGTAGCGTCATCATGTGATAATGCTGATGATAATTATTCAAAGCCTCTCCTCTCCAAACCAAGCATCCAGAAATTCAAACTCACTTCTCAAATTCCCAAAGACGCTTTTAAAAAACCGCAACCCCACTTCTCAAATCACCAGCAGCTGCAGCGCCATCTAATAACATTATACGATTAAAACGCATGCAGGACGACAACGACAATGCGTTCAAACAATTGTACAAAATATCAGAAAAAGAATTAATAAAAAAAGAAGAACAGCATCAACACGACAAAAAGAGAAATACGAAATTGGAATGGAAACGAAATGAAATAAAAGTGGAAAAAAAGAACCACGGCATGAAGCTTGAATGAATGTGAATGCGCAAATAAAAATCAAATAAAAGAAATGAAATAAAATAAAATGAAATCTGAAAAAGCGGCAATAAGAATAAAGATGCGCGCAAGAACTGAAAACAATACAAAAACAATACAGAAAAAAGCACAAATGTTTTAAATGACATGATCGCAACAAAAGTTAACCCAGTTGGCTGCTGTTGCTGGCATCGGTACATAGTCACTTTTGTTGCATACTTTCAGGCGCACATGCCACATGCAAACAAATGCCCACAAACAAAAGAAACAACAACAAAAAATAAAACATTTGAAACAACAACAAAAAAAAAAACAAGGAAAAATAATATAAAAACTAAAAATTTTAAATGCCTTAATCGCCTTCGAATGGGTTAAATTGTCGTTTTTTTTGCACAATTTATTCCATTTTTTTTGTGTTTTATAAATTTTTAATATTTTTTTTTTCCATTTTATTTGGTTTTTATTTTTTTCATTATGATTTTTTTCTGTATACTTTTAGTAGCAAATTAGTGTTGCATATTTTCCGGGGTTTTATTGGAATGTGCAAATCCAGACAAATCGACTAAATATAGACAAAGGACAAATTGTCAGACTGACAACAGACAGAGAGATGCTACAAATGACGGAAGTAAAAAAGCCAACAGACAATAACAAAAACAGATAAAAAAAACAAAATCGAAGGGAAGAGTGAGTGTGAGTGATAAAAATGAATGGCAAAGTGGAAGCTCAAAATGGAGACAATGCGACGCCGTGTTAAGCATTTAAATAAACAAAGTTACTTTATGGCATAGGCATCTTTATATACAATACTATATAAGTAGATACATATATACGAGTATATCGAGTTACAATGCACAAATGTGTATCTGCATTTAACAAATTAAAATAATAAGCAAGGGAAATATATAAATGACAATGACAATGGCAATAATAATAATGAGAATGATGATGATGAGGTTGATGGTTGATGGTTGATGCATCAGCATTTGACCCAGGATATTTGCCGGAAACGTTGAAATCCGTTTTATACAACATTTCACTAAAGGATATGCAATATTAACTAATAAATTTCAGTATTATGACAACATGAGGAATTCAAATGCACTGCAATGATATTAAAAAAAATATATATAAGGAAATGGAGTGAACTCGCACTTCTTATTGCTCCCCATTGCTTCACACTGCTTTTCATAGCTCCTCATTACTAAAACGCCACAAAAGATTTTGCTACAAAAAGAGACAAGCAGATATACTGACATATGTATGTATGTATATGGCAGCCATTGGATATTGGATTCTCAAAGGATAATGGACCATGGACCAAGCTAAGTTAAATAAAGCAATATGAATCACTATGCAACATAAATGGCTGCCACACACAATGATTGTACAATAGAAATCTTTTGCAATACAAAGGTAATTCCAAGCAAAAGCTCACATTCGATATGATTATGATGATAATGAAGATGATGATGCAGAAAGGAGAAAATACAAACATGAAAAGAAATATTGGTATATCAACGCCGTTGGCGCTAGAAGGTTGGATATACATAATGGCACAACAGACAACTGTCAAACCGCAAAATTGGAAAACAAGCATGAAAACATCATAGAATCGGATCGGATCGGATAGGGTAGGATTGGATTGGATTGAATATGAAAGGTCCGAATGAGAATACGAAAGATACACAGACACAAACGCACTTAATTTATGAGCGTGCGGCAACTGTTTGTTTATACAAATATCCTTACATTTCATTGCATACACTCATACATACATTTGTACTTATGTATGTTTCTATAAAATCTCATGTACATGTGTTTCTGTGTGTTTGTTTATTTGTTTGTATAAGGATAACATGTTAAAATCACAGCAGGATATAAAAAGGATACGCGCTTTAACAAGCAAACAAACAAGCAGAGACCAAACTAACATACAAGCCAACAAAAAAATCATAGAATGGAGAAGAGGTAAAAGAGAATGGCCACTGAAAAAGAGCTGCAAATCAAATAAATGAAAACAGAAAGGCAGGATGGCAGGATGGTAGCCAGGGAGACTAAATGGACACATACAATATTAGCGCAACGCATAACGAACGCAACGCGAGACATTGCCATCGACATCGACTTGGGTAACGATATGCAGAATATTTCAAATGCGTATAGGAGAGTAGAAGGAGGAGGAGGAAGGAATTTATGATGCAGCCAGCGACAGCGATACTGTATCCTATTTTTTGGGTTAAATGGGTATATTATGTAATATCCTTTAAAATTTTTAACATAAACGAACGGAAATGAGAATTGCCATAGCGCGGATGCGAAAACTTAAATGTAAATACTTGATGTTTGCCTAAAAGTATGCAATTGCGATTGTAACATAGACACAGCGAAAGACAATCAAAGGCAGAGAGATAAACACAATAAAAATAGCAAAAATATTGTAAATACAATAAAATACCATGGCTTGTAGATGACAACAAAATATATTGCACTATGTACTAGTATGGCATAAAATGAAAAGTAACAAAATATTTAAAGTCCCAACAACCAAACAACACAATGGAGATTCATTCACTCAATAGAAGATGCGATGAGAATGAAATATAACACAACAGGATATCAAATCAAAGGACATGAACATAGTCTAAAGCAAACGAAACGGAACGGAACACAACAGTACAGAAAAGAACAGAACAGAACTGAAAATCTCCTGCTGATACTGATGCATGCTGATGTTGGCTCCTACTGTTGCTCACTCTCTATCTAAAACAAGTCAAAATCTAAATGAAAAAGAGTTCCAAAAGAATAAAACACTCTAAAGACTCTTAAAAGAGGAAGGAAGGAAGGAAGGAAGAAAGGAAGGAAGGAAATACAGCAACAGAGCAGATAAAAGAAAATATTTTAGAAGAGAAGAAGTTACCAGAAGAAGGAACAGCAGAGTAAGCAAAAAATGCAATAATACCAAAAGTTACGAAGATAAATGAGATGCCATAAGTTAGACGACAACTTGTAGTACGCCAATGAATAAAACTCCTAAAAATAAGACGAATAAAAATAAAACAGGAAGATCGTAAGTGAACAAAATAAAAATCAAAAAGAAAAACGAAAAAGAAAAAGAAACGATGATGATATAAAAAATTATTGTTGGCAAAAAATAATAATAAAATAAAAGAAGAAGAAAATTTTTTAAAATGTTCACGACTTTTGAAAAAACTTTTGGATAAAACATTAAAAGTAATACTATGTACTAGTACAAGTGGAGTGAGAAAGATGTAAAGAAGGAAGGATACAGAGAGCAATAAGCATCCGAACAACAAAAATCCCCTTTATATGTACAATCAAAATTCTAATATATTGCAATCATTTGCTCTTCTACCTAAAACAAACGAGCAACGATCTGCCCATTGATTGAAAGTTTAGTCACAAATAAAATGAAAAGAGGTGAGAGAAAAGAAAGGAATCGTAAGTACATTAAAAATTTATTTGCAAATTATTATTATTATACTTAACTTTAGTAATAAGTATAAGACTTATTTTCTTGGAAATAGTAATAATAGAATTGATCTTAATTATGAATGAATTGTACAAACAGATAGATACCAGAATAAGAAAACCACTAAACCCTTAATGCTCAGTGTAGAATATAGTAGGGTGCAAGTGCAAGTGCAAGTTTCTTTTTCTTTTCTTTCTTTTTGATTCTCTCACTTGCTTTGCTCGAAAGGAAACAACAACAAAAACTTTGAACTTCCACTTGGCTGATGCTTGTCGTTGTTTAGCTGAGATGTTTTTAACATAGCCTCCCGAGTCAAGCTACTACTTTGGGATGGCATGGGATGCATCATGGCTGGCTTCAATCAACCCACAAGTGACTAAAAGCAACATCCAAAATGGTTTTTCATAGAGAAAAAGTGGAGAAATTTGCAACAATTTGCGCTTGTAGCGTAAAGTAAGCAATGAAACTTGTATTCAGCCAAAAAGTATGCAACAAACAACAACACAACGATGCATAGTCAGCAAGAAGAACAATATAACAAAAAGACAATAAAAATGAAAGAAGAAAACAAGATACAAGTGAGAGAATAAATTGCATAACAAATGGCATAAGAGGCAAAAGACATTAATCGTCCTTCGTCGCTCACAAAATCACAAAATAAAGAAAACAAAAATACAATAAATATTATGGTAAAATACAATATATTTTCCATTTTCTTTCCCCCAATTTTTTTTTATTAGCATTTTGCATTTAACTGGTCCTACCCTATTTATGTTTGTATTGTTTTTCTATTATTACCATTTTAGGTTAGGTTTAGTAACATAAACAAATACATAATAAAATAGATTGTATTTAGTTTCCATTGCATACTTTTAGGCTTACCTAACACATTCCATACTTGCCATAAAATTTGAATTTTGGTTTCGAAGTTTTGTGAAAAATTTCTTTGAATAAATATTATTTATTATTATTTTTAAATTAAAATGCATATTTTCGAAAGAAAAAACAAAAATAAGAATTAAAATTTATACAAAATTCTAAAGGATGAAAGAATGAATTTCTTAGTTGAGTTGAATATAATCCTGCTGTTTTCGCCGTTTTTACACATTTTTCTTTCTTGTTTCTTTGGTTTTGTTTTCTTTCTTTCTTTCTTTCTTGTTGAATTAAAAAATATGAGAAAAACTGAAATTAGTAAAAAATAAAAATATATAGAAAAATTTTCACACTTCACTCAACGACTTCGCTGCATCTAATTAAAACTCGTATATATAGAAAAATAAATGGAAAAGAATAATTTACACAAAAAAAAAAAAAAAAAAAATTGTGGTATGAAGAAAATAATGAAAGTTAAAAAATGAAAATAAAGAAGAGAAATCTCTTGCTTTTGCCAATTAAAGCTTACGCTATGCGCTCCTCAAAGTATGCAATAATTCATAAGCTTATGCATTAAGTTACCATCAACCACACTTAATCACTTGTACCCCCTTCCCTTGTTCACCAATTCATTCACATTCATTCTCTTACTCACCCACTTACTCATTCATTTAGGTTATGTAGAGTAGTGTGTGTGTGTGTGGATTGAGGAGTTTGAATTACTTGAAAACTTACTTCAGTTCAAAAAATACTTGTATAATAAGTAAATAAGTAAGTACTTGTGCGTAATTAGCAGCTAATTGGAGTTATCTGAAGTTCTTCACATTTCTATACATTTTTTCTACCATTCCATTCACTATAAATTCATTCATTCCTTGGTTCCTTTCTTTAAAAACTTGAGTTACTTGAGTTTGCTAAACCAATTTCTAGTATTTGATAATATTGTATATAATGAAAATTATGATTATGAAAGAAATGAATAAATAAGTTATGTAATAATTGAATAAATGAATTAATGCATACAGGAATGAATGCATAATTAAATGAATGAATAAGTGTATCTATTATTGATATGCCATTATATGCAACACAATCAAATCACTGAAAAGTGAATATGCATAGAGCAAATTGCTTTAATATGTAACAAATAATAGTAAGAGAAGATATGTATATGTTTCAATTATATAAACAATGACATCAACATCATCATCAGCATCATCATCATCATCATTAACATAATCTTTGTCCATTATCATTATCATTATCATTGATATCGTTATCACTATCATCATCGTCATCATCATCGTTGATATAAGAGCATTGCAGTTTCTTTCGTTCTTTGTACTAGTATGTAAGTATATCATACTCGTACAATATTTACTTGATTACACAAATATACAAAACTCAAATACAAATACAGGATGTGTCATCTTGCAATTGACTAATATTACATATCATTAGACAGTCAGTAACTAACTATTTTGAAGCTTCGCATATTGCAGAAATGATTTCTATGATCTTCAAGTATTTCCATGTAACATAGTTTAAGAGTAGGTAAATAAATCATGAGGCAAATAATTGCATTGCAGTAATAGTAGTCATAGTACGATCAAATTACGACACCACTGTTGTATTGTTTTCTGATAATGAGTTTAATGTAAGGCCTCATCAATAGAGGATGAGTTAGACAAACTTAGCTTCATCCTCAGAGCTGCAGTCCTTGAGTTGAAACGTAATGTATTTGACGCTTTGGAAGAAATGATTACCGTGTACCCCAAGCTATACACTCTCTCTCTCTCTCATAAGTATTGTTTTTCAATTGGAACTTCCATCCCAACGGAACGGCTTTTTTCCAAAGCGGAAAAACGTAACAGATAAACTACTTAGCGCCTTTCAAAACTCTCCCTCTCATTTTTGAATTCAATATTAAACAAATAATAATGACATGTTTTGTGTATTTTAATAAATGACCTGCTTAACTTTCATAATCATAACGAATTGTTTTCACATATGGTATTCAGTACAATTTACAATTTAAGCCGAAAACATCGAATCGGTTAATTTTGATGCATTCGTAGAAAAAGTTACTGGCGAACGACCTTTTTTTTTTTTAATCATTTATTAATCAATTAATCAATTAATTTGCTGCGATTAATTGCATTTCATATTCGTTTCCTTTTAATTAAGGCCCTTTTTGATGAGCAGTTCAGTCACAGTCAGTTCATTATCGACTCGGAATACGCACCGATAACAGAAACAATGATAGAAAAATGGACTGATGGTCCAGCTTATTTGTCAGACCACTTTGCCTTTCATGAAGAATAATAGCCTCCAATATGAGGTATCCAGCCTTTGTATTAAAGACGTCACAAGGCGTAATAACAGGTGATACTCATCCTCAGTCATCCGTAAATAATTTAACCAATCACATGGTTATGAGCGAAGGTCTTTCATTAAATTTCCATGCGACAAATAATTTCTTTTAATAAGTCAAGCTTTGCTCCATTGGCTTCTTATCTTCCGCTCTTTCTTCAGCGCCAAAGCTAAGGCAATTGCAATAAGACAATCTTCATCCATGAGTTAGTATATTACCATATATACTTAATATGTATGTTGGATTTTTGTCCGTAATTTAGTTTCCAAAAGTATCTATTACTACTATATGGCACACCCTGTATGTGTACAAAGTAAGTTAGAGTGCGGGTGTGTGTGTGTGTGTATAAGTGAGAGAGTTAGATACATAAAGTTCATGTACATATTAGTAAAAGTTACTTTTTAGTTTGTACAAAACTCATGAGTTGCATACTAATTTTTTGTTCTTGTTCATTTATTCGCTTCCTATTTTGCTCCTTCCATTAACCCATTCCCTTGCTTCCCCCTTCTTCTATCTCCTTGTTAGTGTGTTAGTATATTATTTTGTACATTGTTCCTTGTTCCTTGTTGCTGTTGTTGTTATTGCTATTGCTGTTGTTCTTGTACTAGTAGTATATGGAAGAAATTACAGTAGACAAATATTGTTTGGCAATTTATTTATTTTTGTTTCGTTTTGATTAGTTTTTTTTGTTTTTTCTTTCTCTCATTTTTTAGTTCTTTTATCATCAGTGATTTTGACTTTGTTTTTTTGCTTATTTCTCTATTTCTATTTAATTTTCAAACAAAGCAAACAACAACAACAATAACTACTACTCATAGTTACATACATATACTTATGTACATGTGTATTGTATATAGTACCATATCTTTTACTCTAGAACAAAACTACTGCATTGCATATAAAACTATGTGCGTATAGCATAACCACATGACGCTAGTTAAACTTGTTTGCAGCAAAATACAATATCAAATATTTTAGTATTGTTATTCCTTCGTGGCATATTCAATTTAATGAAACATTAAAATTTCAATTGAACAGAAACAACAAAGGACTTTTTTGTATACTCAGTATACTCCAAACCTCAAGATAACCAAATACCTGAAATTGATGGAAAGACAAGATGATTGACATCTATGGTAATTGTAATCAAGACAAACATATTCCAAAAATAAGCAGCTGGATGCTTTTGTACTTCGTGCTACAAGTGACTCAAACAAAAGTGGCACGCACCAGGAAGCATGTCGTTTTAATGCAAAAACACTTATTAAAAAAATAAAATAAAACGTTACAACTGAAATGTCAATTCTATTAAATGATATGATGATCATGATTTTCTTTTCTCAAATTGGATCTTCTTTATCTCGTATCTTATGATAATTATTCTATCTTAGAAGGTTTTTTATAGACAACATAAGCAATTTGAAGGCTTATCGAAAATATTAATAGTTCTTGCACAAATTCCATTTATTTGATAAAGTCCCATAAAAAGGATAAAGTAGTTTGCCCACACTCTATAAACTCTATACACTCTACATTCTCTATAAGCTCCATATAATCCAAAATACCATTTAATGTACACATACATATGTATGTGCACCTTCGTACACACTTATAAACAGGCACAATTGATTGATTGACTTTCATAAAATGTTCATTTATGGCCCCGGATTAAGAGCAAACGAGCTTAACTACAAGTTCAGCTCATTGAACGGCAGGATAATGACTGCTGCTACCACTACTACTCTATGCTACCAATAACATTTCTGATGCTGTTGCTGTTGCTGTTGCTATTGATCCTGTTGCTGTGTGGATATTCGTACTTCCGGACACGTTGTACTCTGTAAATTGCCACTTAAAAGTACATAAAATTAAGAAGAAGTAGAAATAAGGGAAAGAAAAATTAATGTAAAGCTTCACCAAAATAAAATCTCACGTCCACACATTACGACGTCCACGATAGCGTAGTAGAAGAAGAATAATGGAAGGCGGCTCAACTCAACTCTACTCAACTCGAGAGACAATTAAATTAAAGTGATGACTTACATGCTCGTACAGCAAGCTACCTTACATTACCTATCTAGCTCTCACTATCTATTGTTGTACCTACCGATGAACCTACATATCTACGTAATACTTGCTGCCTAGACCTCAATGCGGTATACTTAGGATGCCTTTTTTCCTATTGTTTCTTGTACTAGTATGTGTAGTTGCTTTTTGTATTTTTAATGATTGCCGCAAATGATGCAAAGGAATGGCAATACACGAATGAATGAACGGTGGACAAAAAATAAAAGGACAAAGCCATGACAGGACATGGCAGCACCACGAGCTGCGTTGGTAACAAAAACGTTCGAAAGCAATTACAATTTAAGTATTTAATTAGGGAATTACGTGCCCAAACACACAAACACATATACACATGTGTATATATTTATGTATATGTATGTATAAAATAAGCGTGACACGCACATGATGATGGTGATGATGATGATAAAGAAAAGAAGCGAAAAAAATATTAAGCAACAACAATAAAGGAAAGGACAACAACAACAGCTTCCTTCTTTCATCTGCAACGAAGTGAAAAAAGAATAATCAAAAAAAAAACAAAGAAAGCGAGAAAAACCCAAAAAAGGAAGACAATAACAACAGCGGAAACAGCAGCAGCACCAGCAGTAACTGTGAGGAGAGAAAAAAATCCATGGTATAAAAGCAATAAAAGCAAAGGAATACGCTTCAGCAATTTGTACTTTACGCTGTTTTTCATGTCCTTGTTCGTACACATATGTATGTGTGTGCGTATATATGTATGTGTTGAAAAATGTTTGATTGTGGGTATGGAGATGAGTGTGTGTGGTTGTGTGTTGGTTTGCAATAAAAAAAAAACCTAGTAAATAAAATTGAGAACTATAAAAACGTACAACAAACGATCCAAAAGAGTAGAGTGTATTCACACACACACACATTGACACATTCACAGTGCACCCACACAGAGAATATACATGCGTATATACATCAACCCACTCAGCGAAGAATAACAACAGGACATCAGCCAAGAGGCCAGAGATGACAAGAACCCAAAAATTTTTTGAGCTCAAGTCGCTGTCATACAATTTCCATTTCATTTACACTTATTCATTCCGAAATTGTTGAATTCAAAATAATATACCAGGCGTATTTCCCATTTCCTTGATCCAAATTTATATTTTAAACATGAAATGTTAAAAAAGTCTTTGTTCTTTGATCAAAATTAATAGAAATCACAAAAGTATGGATAGAGTAAATAAAGAATAGACCTGCTATGGTCAAGCATGGAACATATAGTAAATAGCCTTACGATGATTCAAAGGAAACAATGAGACAATCAGTGGAGACAACACTTAACAGAGAAAGACTAATCTACCAACTACACGGAATCCGTCGACTGCGTCGGCTGTGTAGATTGCTTCATACGAATCAATGCAATTCAACTTTCTTCGTCACTGCATCAAACGGAACGCACGCCGTCGTCGGTGCTATGCTTAAGGTAAACGAAATGTTTCCCAAACCCATTAAACAGAAGATTATCTAGATGCTATTTGAAACTTTACAGTGGACTGATCTTTGAATTCTAACTAAATAATAATATTAACTGATACACAGGCAACAAAGACAAACATAATAGAGATCTTTATACATAGGTCACAGTGATAGGCATTGCTAACTGAACCCTGCAGTATGAGTCACTGGTCCAAAACTTGTCTCCTTTACATGTATGCAGCTGGTGACTTGAACATGTCGATATCATTGGAACGAATCAATTGCCACCAGCTGCATTACCGTATACCAGTCTTGTCATCAGTCATTGCCACCGCCTGTATTTCCTACGACTATTAAATTCACTAGCCACCAGTAACGCGAAAAGGAGCTGCTGACTTGCTATGGAAACACCCAATTACTGGTTTACCTAGCCACCAAGTAATACGAAAATGGGATAGTGAATTACTATAGAAATGACGAGTATTACCACTAGGAATTACTATTACTGCAGGAAAATAATAACAGTTGGCAGAAAATGTTATACAAACGTATAATTCTTTATCAAGGCAATTATCTATCTAACTAAGTACCTACTAAGTTGTTAAAGTAAGAAATATTTTAAATCTATACACTTCATAAAATCGCACAGCATAAACATTATTTCATTGAAAATGGACTTGCTGTTGTCGCTGAGTTGGTGGATAAAATTTTGGATATAAAACTTAGAACCATATTTTTAAACAATCAAGTCACCATTGTTAAGTATATTAGATAATTATGTCCATATTATTAATTGACTCCTCTGATTTTCAAAAGTATTTCAATTGCTGCACAATGTAGTACTTCAATTAAAAAGAGAACAGCATCATTACACCTGAAGCGTAGCAAAGCTCGCCGGGTTCGCTAGTTTAACTAAATTCCTGAATTACATTCTTAATAGAAATGTGTTTGAAAATTATCTACATTTTCCAAATGTTCCGCATAAGAACTTATTTCAATTTGAGAAATTCATAAGAAGATTTTAATCCAGCAGCAAAGAATTTAAAAGTCGGTGAAAAGTTGTTACACATTATTATTATTTCACATCATTTATTTTATCATTCAATAAAGGAAAACATTATTATCATTTTTTAATTAATGCCTTTTTATATATGTACATATATTGAAAACAAACCCCCATATTGATTATGCTTTCCTATCCAAAAGAAAACATTTATTAAAATAGCAAAAAGATTTTAATGGAAATATGTTTGATCAAATCAGTGTTCCCAACCCAAAGTAAGGCAATTATCATACCTACGGGGTAAAATTATCGTAAATGGACCAGAATTATCGTACCAAGAATGTATCAAAAGAATGTATTTATAGTAAAAATTAAAACTTATTTAACGTAATATTGATATTTTCCCAAATGCTTTATGATCTAACACTTTTAAAATACCGTTTTGATATTAAAATAACCTTTTTTATACTCTTCACATAGTTGATTGCACCGTTCCCAAAATCCAGCATGCTATTATTTCGGAATAACGAAAAAAAAGGAATAGTAGATTTGTGACAAATAAAACCAAGGAATTTTTCATTTTATTTCAATATACTCGTATTACATATTTTTGGTATTTACATTAGGCCATCTCTCTGTTCTCGCTTAAAAATTATTTGGCATTAAAATGCCAAATCTGCGTACGATTGTTATCGTACGGTTCCAAACACTGATTCAAATAACAAAAATAACACCTAAAATAAGAAAGTCCAACCAAAATTTGATTTCATTTTATCTAAAATTTCGAAATTCCGTAATGCGTATGCAACAATTCTTTGCCTCCTAAAGGGCTTGACCGATTTTGATGAAGTTCTCTTCCTTTATTTGATGGTTCCAAGCTACAGTTAAACACGGTAGGTGGTAGATCCAGATATTTTATTATGTAGCACAAAATAAATCGATAATCAAAATTTTGTTTGGCATTTTAATTTCAGATTGCTGAAACTAACCAAGCCAAACTTCCGGAGAACATGCATCAGACAAACGCACAAACGTTCTTTGAAAGCTTAACAACGTTTTCCGGGTCATCTGAAATAGATACATATTAAGATGGAATTGACCTCTTTGAACGAATCATTCAGGGCATACATTTTTGTAAGACTTCATTTCTTTGAGATACATAATGTGGACACTAGAAACCAAAGCAGCACACTTTAGCGAATCTAAGCAATCCAGCAATTATAAAGCCTCGCACGCCTTACGAGTATTCATTTATTGGTTGCTGATGAAGAAAAACGTTGTGAATGGTTCAAGTGAATATATAATATCTTCTACGAATTCTTAAACTAAATACTTACTTACAAACTTCAAACAAGCATCACACAAATACTCGCACGCCTTACGAGTATTCATTGGTTGCCGTTGAAGAAATACGTATGGTGTATTAAATATAAAATACAATATTTTATTTTAAACATGAAAAAAAATATAATCGCACGCCTTACGAGTATCCCTTACATATAATGACAATGGTAGCTGTTGAAGAAATACGTCGTTTATGGTATAGAAGAATATAAGAATTTCTTCTACGACATATTAAACGAAATACTTACGAATTTGACTTTAAATTTTGAATAATCGCACGCCTTACGATTATGCCAAACATATAATGACATTGCTTGCTGTTGAAGAAAAACGTCGTGTATGGTGTATTTGAATATCAAATTTCCTCTACGACATATTAAACGGAATACTTACTTAAAAATTTTTCAAACATGCACCAGTGTAAACCATTTTAAATACAAACCGTATGGAGACAAAAACTTTTAAACAAAATAGGTTTCCTTTTTTTGTGAGCATCTGTGGAAGTAATGCATGTACTTAAATGCAAAATAATATTGCAATTTTCTCTATTACCTCTAGATACTATAGTTGTAATAACCGAACGGCCTTTTACTCTTCGGTATTCGGCTTCGGCATTTTATTTGGTGAATCAGCTTCAGACGGGGCACCCTTTCTTTTATGCGTTTTTGACAACTGTGCCAATGCGTTTTCAGCAGTTACGCCCGGCATTGTAGCATCACCACATGTTGTGTCTATTGCTTCCACTGGTACCAGTTGTGGTACTGATGGTGATGATGCTTCTGCTAGTGCTGCAACCGGTACCGGAGACAATGCTGGAGCTTCTGCTGATGCTGCTGCTGGAGCTTCTGCTGGTGCTGCAGCTGGAGCTTCTGCTGGTGCTGCAGCTGGAGCTTCTGCTGGTGCTGCAGCTGGAGCTTCTGCTGGTGCTGCAGCTGGAGCTTCTGCTGGTGCTGCCTGTACAGCTACCCCATCATCTTCTGCCGCTTCGTAAATAATTCGTAAAAACCGCAAAACGGATATCAAAGTATTACGCAGCGGCATATTAACAAATATTTCAATTTTTTACAAGATATATTGTGTGTATCGTCTATATTCCGAGAAACGACAAAACTTATTTGAAAAAATAATTTGACATCGTTGTGTCGAAAGTTTGTGAAGCCTACTTTATCACCAAATAAAAATCACTAGAAACTAGTAATTTATTATTTGGTCCATTAAAATCGGTCAGATCTATTTCATACTCTACTTTTTATAGTCATCTTAAAAACCTCAAACAAATTCAAGTTAGTTGATTATCAATAGATTTTCTCTAACGAAATAAATGAATTGTATTATTGTATTGAAAAATAAATATTTTGTTTTGTATTGTGTTAAATTCAAGTCAAGGAAACCTTGACAACAACAAAAATAAAAGAAATATGGTACACAAACAAACTTGTCTGAAGTGTAACAAATGAACAAATATAGAGAAGCATGTGATCGTTTAAAATTGTTGAAATTTTGGAGCAATCTTTATGTTGACAAATGTTTTCCTGACCAAAAAAAAAAAAAAGCCATGACATGTGATTCCGACAAACGGAGATGCCTGCGGGTTTAAGTTGAACACTTTAAAAATCTATAGAAAGCAATCAAAAAACGACGTAACAATAAAGACGATAAAATAAGCAAGGAACCGAAGAGGAGAAGGAAATAATAGTAAATGAATTTAAAAAGAAAAAACATTCCATTGATTTTTATTTCTATTTTTATAAAGTAGAGTAGCGTGTAGAGTAAAGAGAGCAGAGAACTTAGAACCTTGGTTTGGCACCAATTCTATTCATTTCAAATAAAATAAAATTACATTTTTATATTTTTGGTTATTTCTTCGAACTTATTTCTATTTATTTATATAATGATTTTTTATTATTTCTTTATTAGATTTAATGTTTTTTTTGTCCCATTCATGGTCTTGCTTATTTCTTGGTCAATTTTATTTAATATTTTTTATTAAAAATATATAAATCCAAGCCATGGAAATATTGTGTTATATTTGAATAGATAAAGCCTTTTTTGATTTAGTTCATGTTAATAATCAATGGTCTGTATTTTGTGGGCAAAACAATTGGCTTTATGGCAATGAAAATCCATAAAAGATCCTTTAGGAGATTCTTTAGAAGACTCTTTCGATGACTCTTTTGAAAACCCTTTAGGAATCACTTAAGATGGATTTTAAGAAGACCTTTTAGAAGAAATTTACGGCGATTGTGCTCTATCAGAAACAATGCCAGCTAATATTCGGTTTAATAAAACCAATAATTGACCATTGATTTCGATCTACGTTTATACTGAGCTTAAGCTGTCAATAGTTATTTATTTTTCATTCTTATTACTTTTCATTGCATATAATATTTGACGGCTGTGCGATTGATTTCATAGAAAGCTTCTGTTACCTCGGTTGCACAATATCAACAGACCGAGGAGCTGAAGCGGATGCTCACTGCAGGTTGAGCAAAGCAAGGGCAGCATTTGGCTGGTTAAAATCGGTATGGGCAAGTTCCCAAATCACCAGACGCACGAAATTGCGAATATTCTCCGCATGCTTGGAATCAACGCCACTATACGAAAGCCAAATATGGCTGGTCTCGAACTCCATCACGCAGGGACTTCTTTTACAAGTATTTGACGATCATATGCAGAATATTCTGGCCTAACACTATTTCCAACGAGGCACTATGGCGTCTAACAAATGAAGAGCCTATACTGAAACAGATTAAGCGTTGGAAGTGGCGCTGGATTGGTCACATGCTAAGAAAACAGCCAGAAAGCATCACAAGAATGTCGCTTGTCGCCTTGCCCGCAAGGAAGCAGAAGCCGCGGCCGGCCAAAGAACACCTGGAGAAGATCAACCTTGCGCGAATTAGCTGATGTGAACACCACATGGGATGGCGCTAAAATAACAGCCCAGAATCGTATGCGATGGAGAAGCCTTGTGGAGGCCCTATGCTCCAAACTAGGAGCTTAAAAATTAATAATTAATGTTGTTTTAGGATAAACTCTTAAACTATACATAGTTCTTTATTTAATAACCAGATGATACACAAAATATATCAAATGATAAAAACCTGGAGATAATTATGTACTTCTGTTAGTAATGAATCATATTTAGAAACCTAACAGAAGCACAAACTGTGAAATTAAATTTTATATTAATTTTCAAATTTTATTTGAGGACCGAGCATAGTATGGGTCTCTTCGCTTATACACTCAATACACACTCTGATGGCAATTCTAGTAGATGAAGCTCAAAATAAATTAAATACATAATTCAAAACATATAAATTGGAGTCTCCATTCGAAGCTAAACTTGCAACTTACCATAGAATTTGATCACAAAACAGTTTAGAATTGTTGTGCCATATGAATGAATCTTTTTAGAACTTTATAATTTGTATTTCTATATAAATATGTACATATATAAATTGTGTTCCTTTCGTTTATCATCATTAATTTATTTGCTGGTCTGCCGTGTGTATGCGAAATACGAATAAAATACGCAACTTGTGCAAATATTTGCTAATGTGCATTATAGCCTACGTCAAGCTAATTACACGCATTTTAAGTTGAAATTAAAACACTCACGCTCTCTTAACACACAAGAAAGTAAATGTGCACGCTATAGATACATAGATAAACACACTCATACTCATACAAAGGCAGTGAAAACACGCGCACATTCACACATTCTAGGCAGTCTAACAAAAAAGGGACGCGGCAACAACAAACATAATAATAAAAGATAACAAGAAGTTGAATAACAACAGCAACAATAACACCAACAGCAACAAGAACAACAACGACAAGAACCATAAGATACTAGATAAATAGATACTCATAGTAGATACAATAGATAAAGATACACACCGTACGCATTCATTTGAATGGCAATTGTATTGTGTTTAAGCATAAACCGTGAAATGACGTGACTTGACTTGACGTTATGCTATGCGATGCGACGTGCAACGTAACGTGATGTGTTGTGCTACAATTGTGACCTAACGTGAGGCTTTCACATTAATTGCGCGCATAGCATAGCATAAACTCAATTCAATTCAATTCAATGACATTTTCATGGTATCGCACAATAATATAAAATAGCAAATTAATTGGCATTTTATTCATTAAGAACACCACCTGACCACCCAGTTTCGATAATCAAAATCACTTAATGGTTTAACAATAAGCATTACATATTATCATTATCATAATCAATACTATTGTAGTTTGCATGCTGTAAGATAATAGGATTTCTTTCAATTAATTTCAAAATTTTAAAATTACAATATGAATATTTTTGTCAATAAATACTTACATATGTGGATGAAGCACACACTGTATCTACTCACTCCTCTTTCGGCATATAGAGTTGTGAAATCATAAAAAAAAAAACAACTTAATACTCGCAATCTTGCTTACCAAAAATCTATGAGAAATCATATATTATGCTATTTAGATTATCCACAATGCAAATCTGAATGAATGAGCTTATCTCTCTGGACAGAAAAAGCAGTGTTTTTATGTAAAACGTTTTCATAACTGATGTAAACAGCAACCCAAACTATTTAGAAGTGTATTCATTTAGACAATTACTGATCGACTGACGTACGAATATGGTATGTCGACAAAATTATTTTTCGTTCATAATTAAAATTTGGGCAAGCGTATGTACGTGCACATTCTAGTAGCTTCCTATCATTCAGTGACACGGCCGAATCAGAAGAAAGCGGATGTGTGCGACGCATCTAAATCACTACTTGACGTATGTAGTACATATGTGATTCACGTTGTCAGTGTTAGTGTGACTTTTATTCTACTATAATTACAATGTTCTTTCTACTATGTATGGCTTTACAAAATAACTTATATTGCTGTCTTATGATCCTACAAAAGGAAATAATGTCATGTATCATGAACAGACTACGGACCAGGTAATGCACTTCCAGAAATAATATTATTCTATAACAAAAAGATATGCAACACCACAACATTCACATGAACTGAAGAAGCCTGCCTTATTGTCGTATGTTAGAAAAAGTTTTGATTACTTAAATCCAAGGCTCAAAACCTGAAAATCATAAATTTGAGTCTTTGAAAAACTGTTGCGGCCGTCTAAACTGGATCTACTAAGTTGACAACGATAAAACATATTGATTTGTGATTTTGTGGTGAATTGAAAGAAATTAAAGCATACTTTTCACATAGACGAATGTCATTCGTACGTCAGTGTTAGCGTTACAAAATTACACGTCAGTTTTTAAGGATAAAAAGTAGATTTAAGCAAGGGATTAATAATTTCAACAGACATCTTAGTAAATTTTAAAATTTATTATACAATATTGTCGCTTCGCATACCGAGCAAATCATCATATGACCTATGTGGTTGACAAGTACAAATATCACAGTTTCACGTCTTCCAATTTTCTTTTGTCTCTTTGAGTGAACAACAAATTACTCTATTATGGTCTTTGCAAATTTATGATCTCAGACACATTGTCTTAGAACTTTTTTCTTAATGAACATTATTAATTCGTTGTGTTAATTTATATGTATACCAGAGAGCCATTCCATTTCCATTTCTTCATTGGTTTCATCATACTGAAGCAAACCATGTCTGTTTGCGTTCCTTGTTCTACGACGTATATAAGAAGTCATTCATTCTTGGCATAATTGATTTAATCAACTTTAATTTATTTATTCAAAACCAACTTTGCAGTACATTGCGGAACACTTGAAAATATAAATAACTTAATATTGTTCAATATAGACGTCTTGATTTATTTTTAAATAATTTCTCTAAGCCCCCATATAACCGTTATACAAAGTCTTAATTAAAATTAATTAAAATATATTGTACTTGAAAACCTTTCGGAGAAAATTCTTTAAATATCAGTGAAAACAGTTTCAAAATGCGTTGCGTGGTTTAGATATAATCAGTATCCAAACTTCCTGGAATTTCAACTTTGCTTTATACTATGTAATGATGATGTATGGTATAAATGAGACTTTCTTAGAAAAAAAAAACAATAAGTAGAGGTTCAATGCTGCCCACAGAAACTGTCTCGTTGTTAACATGTGTGCACTTTGGCCTTTTAAAATGATGAACCCTACATATTTGAATAAACCGAGCTGTGGTGAATATATTCGAAAAAAATGGAAATCTATTCTTATCATGTTAGAAACTGGCATTGTTCCCATATTTAGAATGACTCCAATGAAGGCTCAGATAAAGGATTCACCAAATATAAACGAAGAAAAACAAGAACAACAGGGAAAATATTTTAAGCTTCAGGAAATCGCAAAGAAACATGAGAAATATGGTGGTGGCAAGTCATCCATAAGGCATTTGAAAAATTAACGCACAGTGTAAACCCAAAGTATGGGTGCCTTAACAATTATGTTTACATTTTTAAAGAGCCCGAATATCTTACAAAAGAAAAGACTGGAAACCGTCGTTTTTCTCGTAGGCAAAGAGTTATCGTTACAGAGGATGAAGAAACCGGAAAAATTGTTGTACCCAACAGAAAATTACGCTCAATGATGCGCACTACTGGAGTTCTAACCGAAAATATATTGGCACATTTACAAGAGACCAAAATAACAGCCGTTGGTACTATTAGCATTGACACAAGGATATTTGAATTTCACATAGTCTGTTTGAGGATCGATGCCAAATTTTATTTAAACTATCCAGATACGGTTCAATTGCAATTCGATCCGGATTTGGTACCTTCAGAGTGTTTTCAAACAGCTTACGATTGAATGCGAATATTATCTGGATGCATGTCACATTGTAGATGCATTGCAGGTGGCCACACAATTCAAGATTACAAAATTAGAGAAAGATCTCAGGCAAATTCTGATGGATGATGATGTGTCTTGTTTCTAAAAAGAATTTTTTGAATGATTGATGCCGAAGTAATGGAAACAATGATTTCATCGGACTATTGTGGTATTAACTCGGAAGTTAGAATATTTTATATCCTTTTATTTTAGATATACTCGGACTTCAAGAAAATGATGAAATTTGTACGTTTTGGCTACATGTTAACTCCGTTCCTTGAATGCTTTAAAGATGATATGGACAGTTTGAAAAAGATTGAAAAAATTGGAAGCATTTGATACTCAATATCTGCTGTGTGATAATTTTTTAAAATATTTGGAAGAAAATGGAATTAAGTTAGGATAAATATCCGCTGCACATGAAATCAACACTCAATGGCAAATATTTAAAGCCAAGATGTGGCTGTGGAAAAACCAACATTTTCTGTTAAGACAATCGAAAAGAAAATTATTAGGGTCTTCACTCAAACATTTTTTTGGCGAGTATATAGTGTTACAAATTTCCAATTAGTCTGAGTTTTAAAATTATACAAACTGGATATCTGCTGTCAGTTGGCGAGCGGCTACCAAATGGTGTGGTGTGAGGGTGAGCCGCATATGCAGCGATCTGATGGAGGCAAGTGGCAACGTGGTGATCCAACGGCGAATTGCAGCTCGACGTGGTGATCCAGCAGCAACAGGCAATGCAAAAACACCCCAAAACTTCTTTTTTTGTTCTCGTCCAAAAATGCACTATGTGGATTTTTCATTTGTCAAAAAAAGTTTTCACTATGCCGTAAACTTAATCGACACTTGAGTAGTTTAACCCGTGTATACTGAGGGCTGCCAACTTTGTGAATTTATGATGAGTTGGCAAGTCTGTCCAGTCGTAGGCATTATTTATTGTTTGTTTAAATTTGTGAGTACGAAATACACTGAATAAACGATTTACACAGTTACACAGTCAATAATCAGGCGTTCAAGCAATTGTGTATGAAATACACGTTGCTATTCCTTACACGTTTGAGTGAAGACCCTTTATATCTGAAATTCATTTACCATATTATTTCTCTCTTTCAACAAGGATATGCAAATATAAGGTATCACTTCCTTGATGCCTTTTGTTATACTCTTTTGAAATTTACCATAAATTCCCGTATTCAACTTTATGTTGGAATGTTCATTGGTATGAGAAGTGTGTGTGTGTCCTTTTTGACTTAAAAAAATCTAAAACAAAACTTTAAAAAAAAAACTTTGTGAAACCATTGAATTGCATTGTTTCTATTTTTTTAATAACAAAAAAAAAATGTAAAAAATGTCACATCTCCAGTAAAATAAAGTAACAAGAATGTTATTCTATTTTTTTGATTTATTTAAAAATTTTAAAAATTTTTAACTTTTTTGAAGCCAAGCAACATTTTTGTTATATCATACCTCATATTTCTTATCTGGTATATACACACGCTAACAGATAGAAATATATACGTATGCATATTAAGCAAGCCATCAGCACCATCATTGGACCAGACCATCACCACAAACCAACTGTCAGTCAGTTAACCCTTTTCGTGTTAGTTCTTGGTGTTGTTTTTTAATATTGTCTTCTATTGCTTTCTGCCCTGCCTTGTTATGCAGCCCCACTCCACCAACACTTTTCGTTTGTCTTCAATTTAAGTCTTTTATGCTGTCAAGGCTACATTGTATACTTTGCTTCCCCTGCCTATCTGAATTTGTTCAACCCATGCCAGAGAGCAAACGACTCACGACTTAACTAGAAGGCTCGGCGCAAAACAGCATTTGGCTCTTCTTGACATTGCTCTGCACTCACATACTGAATCACCCACTCCACTCCAATCCACTCACTTATCCATTCCTTTACCCATTCATTGTACTCATGATTGGCGGCAGGTTTTGTTAATTTACGTATTTTTGGTTTTCCCCTTTTTGAACTTATCACTTGAGCCCTAGTTTTTCTTCCACAATCTTCACACAGTACTATGTGAACAGGCATTAGCACTTTGACTCAAGATTTGTAACCATACATCGGAGATCACCTACAACCATATTTGAAAATATTCATTGTCGTTGGTACTTGTATCAGTTCAGTTTTTTAACTCAAATTTCTCCGATTTCTGGAAGAGGTAGCTTCCATATAAAATTCATTTAAAAATCTTCTTAATTAATCTTTCCATAGCCTCATAAACTCATCAAATATTGGTCATCAAATCAATTTCAAATTGCAGTTAACGAAATATGTATATAGAAAAACTAGATGTAAAATTAATATCTCTTAAGTCGATTTTGGTTAAGTAAACGCTATATGTTAAAGAGAACATGTTACAATGCATCAGTGAAAACCGCATTCAAATCGGTTAAGCGGAGTCTGAGATTAGCGTGCACATACAAAAGGACTTTTACATTTTTTTATAAATATACATTGGGTTGTGAAACGTATATAAATTTCGTTGAAGCGAAGTTATTGTTCTGTCTTGTTAGCTGTTGCTATTGTGTGCTCTTCTTAATTTGTTGTTGCAATGCGTTAAGTAACTCAGACTGCGTTTTTTTTTTTATTAGTACTCATTTTTTTTGATATCCTGTAGGCAACAGGATAACACACAATACTCTGCTATACATATGGATACATTGTCAGTGCGTAGTATAAGACTGACAGACCGACAAACAGACAGACAGACAGACAGAGAGAGAGAGAGAGAGAGAGACAGTTCAGTTCGGTTCGTATAGTGTGTTGAGTTAGAAGAAGAATGTGGAGGTGGGAGAGTGATATAGTGACGTACCTTAGGAAATATAGACAGGATGTACGGAAGCGCCGTAAGGGTAAAAGGATGTTTTTGTTTCGTTGCTGTTTAACGAGTTACGAGGGAAGTAGGCACATGCCAAGTCAAAGGATCGAAAGAATGGTAGAAGTGTAGAATGTCTGAACAATTGATTCTTGTTTCATGCACCGAAAAAACGAAGAACAAAAAAAGGAGGTTAAAAAATGTTGATGGGGTTTAGGAAAACAAAATAAACGAGGAAATACATTCGCGGAATTTTTGTGGTCTTTTTTTGATTTTGGTTCTTTCGGTTTGCGTCTGACGTTTTCCTTTTTAAGATGGGGTTTCGGGTTTATTTTATTTATTTTAGATTTTCTTTCAAATGAAGTGAAGCAAATTTCCATTCCTGAACTAGTAAATACTCGTATGTTTAAGTGTGTGTTTTGAAGAATGTGTAAAGCACTTGTACTTTGTACACACAGTGAAATAGTTCAAACAGGCACTTACTTAACGACAAATGCCTAAAAGTGGGCAACAATAAATTATTGAATTCAATATGGGCAATTTCTATTTAGAAAATTTCCTATTTATTCAATATTACTAAAGGATTTCTTAGAATTTCAATTCAAATTTGTCCGCATGACCCATTTAAATAACAATTTATAATTTACTATACTATACTGTGTATCATTTTATTTATTGATTTTTACCACCCGCCCTTACACACATGCTTCTGATTTCTGTAAATATTTTACACATTTTTGAATAGTTTTGGTTGCATGATTGTCTTGAACATATTGTAGTGTGTATTAAGGACACATTGACAACTGAAATCGATATATAAATTGTATAAAATTTGTATGGCAAAGGTTAAAGTTGACTTTTGTGGCAAGGTGTTATGTCCCACAGTCATATCGTTGCCATAGATTTTTAGTTTTGTTCATGGTTATCGTTGTCGTTGTCGATAATTGTGAGAACTTTTTGAATTGTTACTACAACACATAAGTTATATAACAAAAGAAATTCAATTAATCAGTTCCCTCAAGTATTTTATTGTATTATTTTATGTTCTCTCTGAAGTAGCACTATGTTCTTCTTGAGTACTATCAATATTGATTGATTGATTGATTAATATTGAAGTATAATGGAATATTCATATGGAAATACAATAAAATTTAATTTCTTTAAGGCATAAAACTAATTAAGTTATAATGAAATCAATTGCCTAGGGTTAAGTTAAAGAATATTCATTTACATTTATGCAAGATGACTTTGTTTAGAGATGAAGGATACGATGTCGTCTGTGAGACCTGCATTGCATTAGACACACACACGTTTATTGTACATTGACAGGATTCAAATAGAGAAACACTTTACTTCTTATCAGGATTTGTTTACATTCCAAACTATTTATACCTTTTGTGGTACATTAGTTATTTTTTTATTGTCAAATGATGTTAGATTTCATCATTTTTAGAGAAACATTTAATTTACATTTTACTGAAAGTGATGATAACTTTCCTCAGTCAATTAATCGCACTAGTATACACCAAGATATGAGATGCTTCAGAAATCTATTTTCATTCTATTTTCCTACTTAATGTCGTATTATCAACAAAGTTAAAATTTCTTTTAAATAAATACACTTACATATAAATAGAAGGTGCATCATATTTTAGGTCGGTATGTAATAGAGAGCTGCTTGAGTTCACTCAAACTAACACGCACTCAGAGAAGTATTGAATGACACTCAAAAACTCATGTAACCAATACAACGAATAACCAGCTGTTTTTGTTAGAGTGGTTATATTATCAGTTGTGCTAGCATTCAAAAGGATTGATTATGAGTGTATGAGATTCAAAAGAATTTGAGTTAACCGGATAGCACAGCAGAAATTTGGTTAGTCCTTATGTTTTGTGTGAATGTAGGAATGTTTTCAACAACAAAATGCAACGAAATATTTGTTATTGTAATTTAAGGATTGAGAGCGAAACTAGATATGTGTACTATGATTGTTTGCCTAATTGTGCAACGCATAAATACTTAGCAGCAGAGTTTCCTGCTATGTTATGCGCCGCACTCTATCCATATTTAATTCATGTGATTTTGTTACTATTGTGTGCCGCACTTTATCCATTCAATTCAATTCGTTTTGGTTACTACTGTAATAGTTACTCATATAACCGGTTACAAAACTCATTCATTCATTTTTGATATGAGTAACTCAAACGCCGTTTTCAGTGTACTCATGCAGCTGTCTAGTATGTAAACATTGAATAACTTTCACATTTGTCAACCGATTGACTTGAGTGAACATGTCTTGAAACTTACAATTTTAACCATGAATCGCTTTACAATAAAACAATGAGCCGGCAATGACGCTGTACATTAAACATAGTCGTTCAGTTGTGTTAACTCAACGCGCATATTTGCGGAAATATCGTGACCAACAGGCACCGTCTGACAACACTAGTATTCGTCGTCAACATGGCATTCACCAACGACCAAGACGTTTCAATGAACTTGTTGAAGTGATCAGAGGGAGCATGAACAACTTTGTGACGCAGTTTGTATGAGGATTTGCATTTGTTCTCGTGCAATTAACACAAATAATATTGCCGGCAGAACGACCACGTTGCTTGGAATATGGCCAAACAGTCAGATATCAAGAAGAGGCGAAATCGACTGGCCACCCAGATTTCCAGATTTGATCGCTCAGGACTTCTTTTTGTGGGGTTGTTTGAAAAGCAAAGTCAGCCTCAAACCATTGACGAGCTCAAGGCAAACATTCGTGCCGCCCGAGATGTTCGAAACTGTAAAGGAAAAAGGGCACATTTTGCTGTTGCCAATAGAGGCGTCCACTTAATTGATGTTGTAAACTGCTTAGTTCAAATAAATTCCAAAAGACCAAGTTGAATAAAAATACCCCATATATAAAAATCGGTTGCCTTTTTTCAATGTTATTCAATGTTTATACACATAATTATGTGTTGTTTATATACTTATGTATGTTGCCATGTCTTCTATTCTGTATAGTATTGTACAATGCATTTTCAGTTTCATTACTTGAGAATTATGCCAACTGAGAAACTGATATTCCCATTTACATTTAACATTAATGACTCAATTCACTCCATTGAAATCATAATTAAAGCATTTGAACATATGTAAGTATACTTGATGGGATGACATGAATGCCAGGAAATTTATCTAGCAAATTGTGTAAGCGGATTAAGATGAATTCTCAATGAAATTCTGCAGAACATTATGTGTCAAATTACATACTACATACTACATAGTAGTATTCCTGGAATTGCATTGAGAAGAGATTATTGTTCCTTAATTAAATTTTGTTTTGAGTTCATAGCATGAACTTGTTGCTTAGTTACTTAGTATTTTAATTTTATTAAAATGAGAATTGAACAATCCTGATGAAGGTCAAGTTTAAGTTGTTAATAAAGTTAATTTTCTTTAAGGACACAAATGCTTGTAATTAAATAAACACAAACAACAAAACTGATACTCGTGGTAGGAAGGTAATACCGTACATTGATATACTTGTAGTAAATAGACAATAACTTGTCTAAATAAATACTATTATGTGAGTGCTTCATGATGATGATGATGATGATGCACTCAATTTACAATTTATTTACTATCTTAGTGTTGTTTGTCTCTTTTGGCACTTCTCCATTAAATGGTATTTGAAGTGTTTCCAGCTTCAAAAACGAAAACAAGAAATGAACAAATAACAGAAAGAAAAAAAAATGTCAGAAAATAGTAGTAGAAAAAACAACTCAAGGGGAATGAGTAGCAAAAGCAAAATTAGAAACAACAATAACATAATAGTTAAATGAAGCAACGCAAGATACTCAGTCGACTCAACTCAACTAGACTCGACTCACTCGAACATTCAATCTCAGTAGCTATGGTGCGTTTTGTTAGCTTCTTCTTCTTCTTTTTGTTTGTTTGTTTGTTTGTGTATTTGTTTGTTGCAACAACAAAACAAAACAAAAGTATCTGTTGTACTTGCTGTTGTTGTTGTTGCTGTTGTTGTTGCAACAACAAGAAATAAACACTCGAAAAACAATTTAGAGGCGACGAGGCAGGCAACTTGTGCACTCGCGTTTTCATTTGCCACAATTGGGATTTAGTAGTTTCTGAGCCATAAAATTCTATGCGTTTCATGCTCCAAAGAAGACGACGACGACGACAATGACAATGCAACAATAGTAAAGTCATGCGAGTGAGTTGCACGAGTTGCATGATGGAGAAGAAGTCAATGTGGAAGAGGCAGACTAGTGAGTGGGTCAGAATAAAACGCTAAACAATTGCAATGACATTGATTTACAAACAAACTTTCTCACACACACACATACATACATACTCAGTGTATAAACACGCAGATACATTCGCATATACTTAGGGATGAGCACATGTCCCTCGATGACAATTTCATGCCAGTTAAAAGTGGAGAACTACAACTACAATATACTAGTACATTAAATATACAAAAAAAATTCTCTACTGAAATTGCAATTAAAAAACAACAAAGCAAAAACTCTCGCGTTACAACGTTTCGACATTTCGCATTCATGCGTTTCTTATTCCTTCTTTGGTTCGTTTATTTACTATATAGAACTAGGTATGTTGTCAACATGGAGATCAGAGTTTCTTAAACTGTACCACAGGAGCAAATTTCAACTATTGAAAATGCTGCCAATATCAATTATCAAGCATAGCATAAGAAAATTGCTCAACAAAGAGTCGTTCTGATACCGAACATTAGCAAACACAGGAGGCTTATACAGGGCATATCTCTTTCCAAAAATATATGCCTAGATTCAAGTATGCAGTTGAGTAATACTGTCAGATAGATTCAAGTTATCATGACAGAAATTGATTAATGGTTTAAATTTTATGAAATGTTGCTAGCCGAATAACTTTTACATAAAGTAGTAATAAATGCCTTCACTAGTGGTTCTGTCAAACTTATAAAGAGTCTGTTTTGTCAGGGATGATTTTAGCATAATTTTTAGATTAGTTTTCACAATGTTTCTACGTCATATACCATACTATGTATGTACTCAACCAAATACATTTAAGAAACTCTGATGTACAGCATTTTCTTACTCCCATCTTAACGTATATTCTGATTCCGATTCTATTTTTTGTCCTTGCACGAAACTTTCAATTAAAGTCAGGAAATGATGGCGTTCCGCTCATTCTATGATATTTTCTTGCCGCTAGGCAACGACGATGACTATATATGCGGCGCCATCATCATCATCATCATTATCAATGAGAACAGACACCATCATAAGCCAAACGGATGTGAATCCTTGCGTTGAGTATTTATTAGCAACAACATCATAGTCATGTATCAAATCTTAAAAGAACAACACAAACACAAATATATACATATTTCCTTCATAACAAAAAAGACAAAATAAAGTCTCAATTTCATAAAACTGATGCTTAATTTAAATAAAATAAATTTACGCAAGATATAAAACAAATTTAAAACTCAAAAATAACAACCTTTACAATAGGTTTTTGGCTTAAGGATATTGAATTTAATTTGATTTACTGACTTACGTAAGAAAAACAAAAATAACATTTTGACTCTTCGAAAATTAATTGGCAATAAATTTATATGGTAAAAACAAATAACAAAATAAGACGAAATACAACGTAAAGAAAGGAGAGATGTTTATAATAAACGAGCTCATTAATTGGTAAAATATATTAGAAAATTTAAACTCATAAAATATTGTACCATAGTATGGTACTTGCATAAAAGGATAGACGAAACAAAATAATACAGTACAATATTATGGTATAAGGTGGTATGTAAGCTAAATCAATTTAATCCTTTCCGATATATTGTAACAATACTTCATACACACTTACATAATTTATACTGGTTGTTTGTAATTATGCAAAATTCTCCTTTACATCCTCCATACATTTAACATCTCAGTAGTAAAGTTTACATTAAGTACCAATTAAACTCTGTATATACTGTATACGTGTACTATATACATATAAATATTGTCTATCCATAAAGTTATTCGAATGTTTTGCGCCATAAAGAAGTGTGTGTGTATTATGTTATAATACTTAGATAAGGAATTAAATAGAAATAAAACGAATGCTTCAAATATCTTATAATAAATTTATATAATTATTTTAAGTACTATGGAGTTTTGTTCAAATATCAAATACCATATGTGACATGACAAATTCTAATGCTGTCTCTTTATTAATTCTAATATTTCAAATTGCGTTGTCATTGTATTTCGTTTTCAGTTGATTAAACTAAGTAACTTATGCACAGCCGAGCAGAGACTTGAGAACAACCATATGTATTTACATATTTATATATGTAGTTTATCAAAAAATTCATCAAAATCCTTTTTTTTATAATATTCACGGGAGTGAATAGTATTGTAAGTTTGTCATGAAGGTTGTAACACACAGAAGGAGACATCGCAGACCACATAAAGTATATATATTTGTAATAAGTTCGATGAGACGAGATGATTTAGCCATGTCCATATGTCCGTCTGTATGTATGCAAACTAGTCCCTTCGTTTTTGATCTAGAGAGCTGAAATTGTGAACATAGGTTTCTTTGACTAGGTGGGGGGTACCTCCCATACAATCCCAAATTAAATGACAAACTTATAAAGAATAAAAGTACAATAAAAGTGCCACTGAAACTGTGTTCTTTGTTGATACTCAAACTGTAACAGGGAGAATATAATGATGCTAAGAAAGCAAAGTTGGATGCAACTCGGAGGAGCGAAAAGAATATAACATCTTTGGCATAGTACAATTTAGTAGTAGTACTAGTACTTCAGAAATTTCAACAAATTATTTTTCATTTACGTATTATGGGCCAAACAGGGCTCAACGTGCCCTATAATGAGCTATGCTTATGGGTTAAAATATCGCCAGGTATTTTGCATTTAAGTTGTTAAATACAGTTGTTTGTATGTGAACGAACACAATGTCATTAAGAAAATTCTAACTATGAACATTTTTAGTTTATTTTATTTGCCAGGTTTGACAACCTTACTGAGTCTTAACTTTGCATTCTGTGCACTTTCTTTCGGTTTATCGAGTTAAGTGATTCTTAAATAATTTTTAGAAAGCATAGTTCGTAAATAACTGTTACCATTTATTTCCCAAGTGGAACGTTCGGTGAGAAAATTCAATTTTTTCGGTGAAACTTCTTTAGCGACGTTGGGCAAAAATTTAGTACAAATTTTTAGTGAAAAAATACAGATTACAACATTTTTCGGATTCTGTATCTTATGAACCGCACTAGGTAGACACTTCAAATTTTCACAGAATGTGTATTTCTATTGCCATATCTCCAACAAATAATAATACATTTTTTATAACAACAACATGCAAGCAAACAGCTTGTGTGTTGTACAAAAACAAGCGAATGTACCAAGAAAAGAGAACGAGAAACACACAGAAGCTCGTTGATGATCTATTTTTCGACAAGAGGGGACAGACGGCAAACGTAAAAACATTGCTTAACACAACAATAACAATTACACATGCCACAGAATCCAAAAGCAATATACAGACGGATAGGCAGATGGATAGATTGAAAGACAGGCATAGCTAAATTAACTGGACAGAATATTTTGTATGCAAACATTGTATTGTTGTGTTGAAGTGTCAAGTTGAGCTCCTTATTGACACCTTTTTTTAAAACATTTGTGCTGCTTATGGATAATTCATTCCCGATTGGGAATCAACTCACTCCCACCTCTTTCGATATCGTTCCAATGCTATGCGCGAATACTGATAAAGAATTGAATGGCTGCATGCATTTTTCATGTCAAAACTGGATAATTTCTACTAATGAGGTATTGAAAATCTTGTGGAACGTTACAATAATTTTGTAGTGAAAAACAAAATTTAAAAAAATGTAAAAAAAAAACACTGAAGCCTAACACATCTATGTATAACCTTTATTATTTAATTGATTGTCTGGATCGTTTATTTAATAAATTTCTGATATTGTGAGAAAATTTTCAAGGCGTAGTTTGATGAGGTTCCAGAAGCAACTGTTCTTTTATTCACAGAGTTTTGCAAGAAGCAAAATAAATGGAATTCTGATAGCCCAAAATCTCAACTAAATACATTATTGACAAGGGACTTCAGTAAGATTATATGAGGCAAATACAACATGCTCTTCAAAGGCCTCAAGCTCGAATCGCAATTGTAAATACAACAGAAAACTTGTGGAATTGAATCATTTTTTCTGGTTTTTACAGCATCTGTAAGTGTCAAGAATAGAATGCTCGCCAACATAAGACAATAGCCATTTTTCGCAAACAATTATAGGAACATAAATTCCTCAATACTGAAAATAAAGTACAATTTAAGGTACTTGATACATCATAAGTCAATTATTTTATGTTCGAATTGATGCTTTTCTTTTATTTTTCTGAATAAAAAATTGATAAAATTCCATCAAATAGTTTTAGTTTTTTATAAACTTCTTCGATTTTAAATTTCTAAATATTCTATTGTATTATAACTTCATTTTACTACTAGGTATTTTTTGATGCAAGTAACTTTTTTATTTATTCATTTAATAAGTAGTAAGTAGTAGAGAGCAAATAATGACGACAGTTGCATGCAATTGAATTTTTACCCATCTATCTTACTTTAATATGAGTAGGAGCAGCAGCACATACTTCTGTTAGTTTATTCTACAAGAAGTAGTACGTACAAGCATCAATAGTAAAATCACTCATGCATACAAGCAGTTTTTTTTTTTGTATTCATTCGTTTCTTTTATTTTTTTATTCATTCAGTCAGTCAATTTCTCATTTATTCATTCATTCAAGCATTTCTTCATTCAGTCTGTCATTCAGGCATCCATCCATGTTAACTCAGTCGTCGTTCAATCATGCTGAACAATAAAAATAAGAAGGAAAAGAAAAAGCAGCAGCTCACTTTGAGCAACTACTATGTACTATGAGTCCTTAGCTTGGGTTCCTTTGCCATTTGTCTAAATTTTCAACACCCAAAACTTTCGACGTTGTTATCCTTAAGACTTTTTCATCGACTATGGTTCACTTCAACGCCCTGCACTTCGACAACCAAAAGATCTTCAACATCTTGAACATCTTGGTATTGGTCTTGTTAGTTTGTTCGTTCGTTCGTCGGTTGCTATGTTCCGTTACGTTCGTAGTTCTATTCGTTTGTTTTGGTCGTCGTCGTTCATCATCAACATTATTTTCATTGTAAAATCGTCACGCTTACCGTCGTCAGCGACTTGTCAAGCCACGCAAGCTTCCTAAGATTTAAACTTGCCAAGATACAAGTTGGGATGGCGTTGATGATGATGATGATTATGATAATAAAGTTGTATGTTGTGGGAATGAAGATGTGAATAAAGGAATAGATGAAAATAGAGAATAGGCGATAAGAAGACTGAACGCGCTCAAGTATGTTTCTACTACTATGTTCCACCTAAGTTGTGTATGTCAAGTGCTTAATGTCTCTTACACATAGTAGATACGCGAACCAACCGGTATATCTTTAAGTATGTGTGAATGCCTTTTTCGTATATAATAGAAAATCCTTAATAACATTTTCTTTACAATCGTTCCAGAAATCATTTTCCGTTCACTCCACGCCCTCAAACACTCCAAGAGACCACGACGCCAGTATTAGAAGAAAAAAAGAGATGAAAAGAGTAACTCAAGCAACTCACAAAAGCCAAATTAAGGCGAAACAAAAATCAGTAGTAAATGTACAAAAACGAAATGAATGGCAAAGCACAGAAAAGGCGGCAGGATGCCCAAATTTATAAAAGCAAAAGAAAGAAAAATCCAAATGTGACTGAGACTGTAACAGTGACTGTGACTGTGACTTCGACTTTGCTTGGTTGGTACTTATTATAACATTCTATGCTGATATGTAGTAGTATGTTCTTTTTTTCTGTAATGTCAAACACCACCATTATATAATAGTAAGTACAATGTCGCCACATTCCTTGCTTTTCTTCCGTCTTTGTCCTTTGCATATACTTAATCTGGTAAAATTGTGGCGTATTGAGAGTTTGGCTATAAACATTTTACGCTTTGTCGAGCAATAAGTTCGTTTGTTATTTGTTTTATGTGACTTTGTTGTCATCATCATTATCATCATCATCATCATCATCATTACCATTATCATCATCTATGTATTACTCAAGTGAACTGAACAAAATACTTAAGCACACTCACTCACTCATTCACTCACTCACTGACTCACTATCAAAATGTAGAAAAGGCTAAATAAAAGTTATAGGCTTAAAGGTGCTTAACAAATAGCTGACCATTATAGAAAATCCTTGAACCCGCAGCCAGCCATCAAAAAACAAGCAACCTATTCTAACTCCTGACTGTTTTTATTTTCTGATTGCAATGGTTCCACGAATCTGTGTGTACTGTGCTGTGTATAAGTGGAGTGTCTGGAGTGGGGTGCATTTGTAGGGTATTTGTGGGTTGTGAGTTTGAGGGTGAATGCGTGTCACATTAACGCGTAACATGCTTTACCAACATTAAGCAATAATTCTCAAGTCTACTATTGTACACACATATGTGTTTGTATGTATGTATTGTACTCGCACTATACATAAGAATGTATTAAGAAACCCTCAGATCGGTTAATCTTCTAGACCTTTACCATTTAGTTTCTGACCGAACGCCATCAACAACTATTAACGCCGTTATATGATTTTGTCGTTGTTAAGCTTATATTACTATACCAAGGAGTATACTCGTATGAGCAAGAATCTTGTAATCGCTTGCTACCATCATCATCATCATCATTAGCATCATGTATGTGTGTGCGTTTGCTGGGATGTTACAATCTTTCCAGTCCAAACTACTTTGCAATAATTTTTTTCAATTTTTTTGCTGCGGTATTATTTTCTTTACACCATTAGACTCAAAATCCATGTGTGTAGCATTTTCAACCACTCATTGGTTGTTAGTGTACATTTCACACTAGTGTGAACAGGGTTTTATCACTTTGGCTTGATGTTTGTAAAACACAGGATCGTGCATTGAAGACCCCATAAATATCATGCCAACAGACACGTTTTCTGGCATCAGAGTTCTTTATATTCTAGAAGACGTAGTTCTCATAAAAAATTCACTTTTTATTTTCAATTATATTTTGGTACAGTATAAACACCTGGTGAAAGGGATGAAGGGTATGTGGGCTCGGTAAATCCAAATTAATGGTCTGTCATGTTTTTTTTTTTGTTTTTTTTTGCTTACTTGCACCTGCTGCAACATATTTTCTTGGCCACACACGTCTCACATTCTTATTGGTTTCATTTCATTCGGTTGGGCCGTGCGTTTTATGTTTGAGTTTGGTTTGAATTTCATTCGCGCCACTTCCTTTCATGTTTCATTCATTCATTCATTCATGTTTTATACCAAAAACTTGCTACATTAGTGTATGAAGCATGTCCTACCATGTTATGCCAAGTTAGTAGTTAGTATGAGGTTGTATGTTTCCTTACATGTATTATGCTCTTTGGGTGTGCATGTGTGTGTGTGTACTCAACTAATGGTTATTTGATAATCTACCTGTTATTGACCTCGTTTTTCTATTTGCCACCTATGCCACGTGTGCATACCATACTGTGTATACATATGTATGTATGTCCACAGACAAAAGGCTCTTGAATCATTCTTCTTCTATACTACATAGTACAATACTTAGTACTATATGATGCATATACTATACAAATATACAAATGTATCTAGATACATATGTATGTATGTATTCTTGAAATGTATGCAGCTGCTACATAAGATATTGGCATGTAAATTATGTTTGTTTGTTTCAATTGCTCTTCACTTCAGTTTAGGTCTTGACTTTCTTTACTTTGCTTTTCTTTACTTTATGCCTTTACAAACTCCATTCATCCTTGACTTCATTTTCTTTTAGTTGGTGATTATAGAAAACACACAAATTTCACCAATCTATTTTGCATTAAAACTCTATCTAAGTGATATATGTGTGTTGCTTCAATTGTGCTGTTTTCAACATTTCATAAGATAAGTAAGTCAAAAAATTCATTAAATGAATTGTCATATTCAGAGCGAAATTTATGTCTTTGATGTCTATGCAGAAAGCTATTGGATAATTATGATTATGTTTTGATTGAGTTAGCATACTACTAGCATAGGTCAGGTTGTTGCAATAATTGTTTGCTGGAAAGCACAGTAAGTTAGGGATTGTCAATCTAAATCGACATGTAAAGTGTGCAAGTTTGTTCATCACACAGTACTACATAAATTTGTTCCTTCTACTTTATCACAAGAAGAACAGCCGATCATTAAAACAACAACAACCAGTCATTTAGGAGGAGACAAATGAACATCGCAAGGTGTTAGTCTCGTAGCGAACCCAGCCAAGAAGGGCATAGTTCCAACAGAAGTCGTCCAAGTTTGTGTATTACTTGATTCTGGTTCTGAGATCCAATTCATTGCAGAAGAAACTGCTAACTGTTTGCAACTTAATAAACAACGGATATACGAAGAAGTTAGCAGCTTAACTGATGTTAGGTAGAAGGTGAACTATTGTATAACGTGTGCACAACACTTCGATCTCGTTACAACATAAAGACAAATTGTGCAAAGCAACCACAGGATAGTTTCAAAATCGAAGAATGGAATCTACCATCAAACATAACACTGGCTGATCCACATTTACAGACTGCCAATGACCTTTTAGTGTTTTTATGTGTTTTGTTTTGATTCTATTGATATGTGTCTTCCAACAATTCTATAAGATTTAGAACGAACATTTGTCACAAAAGAAGTGTATTTCTACGAAGGATTGGTTTAACCATTGATCTAATATGGTAAATAACTTTTCCAGTTGACAAGAAACTTATATACCAACCTAAATTTTAATTGTTTCATTGTATATACAAGTATTCATTCAATTAAGAGAAAACAACAAATGAAACTTTATTATAATCTTTGGAAAAAAATAGAGAAAACGTATATTAAATAAGGAAAAGTGTACTAAGTAGTAATGTTGAATCAAAGTCCAATAGGTAAAATGGCAACTTAAAAAAATGCAACGCTTTATGGAAAACATGACAATGAACAATAAAATTGTCTCTCAATGGAAATCTTAATGAATCGTTATCCTTTCAAAATATACTTTCAGTTCATATGAGCATAGAACCCTACAAACAAAGAGAGGTGGACATGACGAACAAAGCTTCAAGCTTCTTAAAACATGTTCATTTGAATCATATACCCCGTTTATATGACACCCGAAAAGATTTGCACTGATATCAGCCTGGCTCAGAACAGTTGTTGTTTAGTTATTTATGCGTGCGATGTCTTGTGCTCTTATTGAAAACGAATATGTGTTTGTTGAAGTGGTCAAAATAATGATTTTTTTAAAATCACATTGTACAAGACAAATGTTCAATGTATAATCTTTATCCTGATTTTTAATTAGATTTTGCAATGATTTTTATTCTATAATTCACAAAATCATTGAGAAAATGATAATAAAGGAAAATAACCGCACCATATGGCAACACTGCACAGAACAACATTTTGCGATCAGCTGATTTTCAACACGTCTACAATAAGAGTTGCATTTATAAGACACATAAATACGGTTCCCGAAAATAACGACAGGTTTAAAATGTGCGCTTGTTGAAGTCGCTTCCAAACTGAAAATCAATTTATGCATGCGTTCTGAGTCAGGCTGATATCAGTGCAAACTGTTTCGAGTGACTTATAAACGGGGTAATAGTTATCACTGTGCTAAGAACAAATGCAACAAAATCTTATATTTTGATAATTTAATTTTTTTTTAATTTCGTCTTTCGTTCGTTTTTCTAATATGGTTTTCTGTTATTGTTTCTATTCGGTTTTTCTTAGTCCTTTCTGCAGTTTTCAATAAAGTTTTTCTTAGTTTTCTTGATTCATCATCATGCTCGATTGGTATAAAAGCATTAAAACATAAAAGTAGAAAACTTATGCTACTCTTGGGTAGAAAAACATGTGTATGTATTCTTTTTTTTTACCTTTGAATTTATTCTGCTTTTATGTATTTTTTATTTTCGGTTTCTTTTTTCTTGTTGTTGGAGGTTGGTGGTAATGCAACAAAAATGAAAATAAAAACAGAAACAGAAACTTTTAACGCAAGAAAAACCTTTCAAAATGTGAAAATTTACAAAACATTTTCTGTCTTTTCTTTTATTTGGTTTTTTTATTTTTTAAAATATTTTTTTGTTGTAATTTTTCTTTCAAATTCATTGATGTTCACTTTCTAGTTTAGTATACACGGTAGCCCCATTGAAGAAAAAAGACTGACTGACTGAACTAAAATTGTGGGTTTTTCCACCTCCGCCTTAAGCATGTTTTGTAGAGCAGCCAGCATCTAATTTCAATGAATTCGTTGGGGTTCTAACACTTTTACTACTAAGGAAAAGTTTCCCTCCTCTACTTGCACATATATATATGTTTTTTTTTTTTTTGTTGCTCTTTCCTTTGTTTAGTTTGAGTTCATCGTAAATGTTTATCCACATGTACGAGAGAGTGAGTGAGTGTTTCTTTGAGTATTACTTATTCCATTTTTCTTGTTTCTTTTGACACAATATTTTATTGCATCTTTCATGTCATTCTCTCCTACTTTCCTTCACCACATTTACCTTAAGTTTACTTTGCTAAAATGTATTCGAAAGTAACACAAACCAATGTACCGAAAGGCGTACGAAATGAAGAAAAAAAAAACATTGAATACTTTAAGGGTGAGAATCTGCTACTTTTGCTTATTGAAACTAGTACACTAGTAATGTTGGATATTATTTATCGTTTACTCTTTGTTCTTCATGATGCTGTTTTCATCATTTCTGTAAGTCTTTTCACTTTTCCATTTTTTTTTTTCTGTACCAATTAAAAGCTCATCATCGACCAATTCCAATGTTACAGAGAATGTTTCTATCCTTTTTTCCATTAATTTTAACTTATCCCCCCACCATATACATATGTTGTTACTAGCTTATGTCCGCGACCTTGTATTATATTGATGTAAATGTAGAAATTTCACATTTCTATCAGTTCAGCATGTTTTGGGTGTGACATTTTTAAATTAAAGGATATTGACATTTTGGCATAATTTTTAAATTTTTTTCAAAATTAACATCAGAATGAAATTCTGCAAGATTTAAATTATCATTTAGTAATTAATTAAATCGAACAGTCTGTTCTCAAATGGTTCACAATCTTGCTTCCCGCTACTCGGTTGTTTTAGGCATAGGGCTGGAAAATGATGAGAACACTCACACACGTATTGCTAAGTATATGGTAATTTAGTAGTACTCGTTCATAGGTTGTATATAATTAGTAATGGTTGGTTTGATACAAAACATTATTCCAAAACCTAAGCACCCCACATGTATCTGTGCACTTAATTCATTATTATTTTACATACATCGTATCCTTAGGCCGGAAAATCATCTTGGTATACTTTATTCATTGCATTTTTATATCTTGTATCTCAATTAGGTTAAAGCAAGGACTGTAAGGGGTGTATGTAGAGCCTTTAAAAATTGTTTTTATTGTTCAAACAATTTTTTTCCCATTTTCGAAAAACACAAAAATTTTTTGGTATTGAACAAAATGACAAAGAACTTCAAAAGGAGCTGTTCAGAATACATGAATTCAAGTTCTTAACTGAATTCTTTGGCGAAATTGGAAAAACAAGGAATGACCAATTAATAGTCTTGATGCCAGTCTAAAGCAATTTAACAAGACAAATTTAGTAGCTAAGCTAAATGAAGTTTTATCGAAAAATACGAGTGTACCATTTTGTTTTTGAAAAATTGTCGGTGGATCAAAAAATTATATTTAAAAAAATAATTTATTAGTAAATTTGTTTCCGATAGACGTTAATCATTTACAAAATTAAATTTAACCATGCCTAATGTCGTCAAGAAAACAATTTTGTAAACAATGACGCAGATAATGAGAGCAAATGCTTATCAGCACTTCCTCTCCCTCAAAAAAGCACATCCCAAATACAACTTTATATTCACTGACTGCTACAAATCAACTGAAATTACAGGCTTCGGCATCTCTATCGAAACAAACCCAATGAAATCACGCCTCTTACCAATCCAATCCATAAAGCAATAAAAATTGGTTTACATAAAACAAATAGATATGCTATTTGCTCCGATTCACTTTCAGCCTTATCTGGTATAGCTAATTTCTACAACCACAATTTCTACGCCTGAACAGGACCACAAAATCATGCAAAAATACACCTTTAGCTGATATAAACAAATTCACGCTCTCAATAACACTGCGACTCTATTTTGTAATTCTCCAACTTTTTAACTTCTATCTAGACTTGATCAGCGATCAGCGTCTGAGCGATTTCACTCTGCAATTCATTTGGTTTAAATTTTTATCCTAGCCTTAGGCTAGAGCCACGCTTTGAGCTTTCTCACAGGCATCAACACTTCCTCTATTTTCAGAATATATAATATACTTGGCGCTACGGCATTTGAGTCACGAGATATATTAAAAATATTGGCGACATGTTTTTGTTACATTTCTGAAAGAGAGTCAGATTCTGTCCCCTTTTTAAAAACAGCTTGTATAATAAAATCCAATTTTAAACTTAAGCATATACTATGTGTATTACGACTTTAAAATTTAAGAAATCCGACGATGGCAAGAAGCAGGGAAATGAATTGGAGTTTTGTCAGACTTAAACGTCTTGTACCAATGCATGCCATTGGTTAAGTTCCGTGTCACGTAATATATTTTTAATGTAAATTAATACCGCCTGGTATAAACATCAGACATGGAGTATCAATGTGTGTTTTCTCACTTGCACGTTCATTTTCATATGATCTTCAATAAATTGACTTAACAATATTCACCCATTTTATTGAATAATTCTGACAACCTCTAGTTATAAGTTACAATTAAAAAAAAATACTTTTTAAGAAATATTTCTTTTGGAAAGTTCATGTGATGACGATCACATTGGTATACTTTTTTCTACAACTGTAATTTTTTCAGTTGTTAAATTGTTAATTATATTTGCGCTCCCTGAGTTGAAGTATTTATTACAATAGTTTGTGCAAAATATGCATACTGAGTTAAGTAAAACCTCAAAATATAAATAATATATAGTTGATTAAAGTACAAAGAATAAAAGTAAGTCTGGATCATATTCATGTCATTGCGCTCATTTATCCGTTTATCTGACCGCTCATCTATTTCTTGGAAAGATTAAAATTTAGAAAGGTAAAATCTAAATAGAGGGTTTATTAATTAATTCCGAGTCATATCCATCAATCAATCATAAAGTCCACAATGCAATGTAACAGTCTGATACATTTCTTAAGATAAACTGCTAATATTTTCCATATCTGCATCTAATGGCTAAGATACAATGTTGATGATGATTTAAATTATTTTTGCTTTAATATTTTCTTACTAATTTCTATGGCGTATTACTGAGGATACTGTATATTGAGCCCACGCGACGATAACTCCGTAATTTGTTTTCTTTTTATTGTAAACAATTTCCTTTTTATTTATTTTTATAAATTGGGGGTTACAATTGTTTGCTTGATTGTTTATTTATGCTACACTTGCATACATTGGAAGTAATATTGTACTATAGTATATACTAAGTTGCATAAGAATGAACCCCCAAAAGCAAAAAAAAAGCAATATAAACAATGCCGACATCAGAAGCAATCGAACTTTTTACAATTCTCAATATAAGTGTAGTATGATGCAGATGTGTACAAATTCATGTACGTGTATGTTTGTATGCCTGTCTACCTACAGTGAAGCCCAATATATGAGCAACCAAAATCAATTTTATATATACGAGTATATGTACATATATATTTTTTTGTTATTGCAGACAAAAGGCAAAGGAACGCAGCAGCCCAAAACTATGCAATGTGAATTATCATTTGTATGAGAAAAAAAACACAAGCCAAACTCAAGAGAAGTAAAGATGGAATGAAGGAAAAAAGTGAACGATCGATTGAATGTTAAAATTGTTTTCGTTTGCCAATTTGTATGCAGCAGACTCTTTTTCTTCCAATTTTCTACAAAATCCTCTAGCCCATTCTTCCTTCCGTGTTGTTTCTTCTCTCTCTCTCTCTGCCTTTCTTGTTTAGGGTTCAATAGGCCATCAAAGAAGCTGTAGTAGTAGAAGCTGTAATAGCTTGTTGACTTTTTTATTTATTCCAGTTCCATAGTACTCCTTCTTCTCTATGGTACATATTTCCCTAGCATATTGAAACTTTTTCCCATCAACAATAACATTATTATCTTCATCATTATCAGCATCATCATCATGGTAGCCATCATCACCATCACCATCGTCGTCGTCGTCGTTGTTGTTGTCGTTCTTATTCGATGAGAACAAATTTTTGTTTGTTAGTTTTACGCTTTCATCTGTGTCTTCTCCTCTATTTCTATTTTATCCTCTTTTTACCAAAGGCGTATCGAGGGGTTTTGGACATACACTGTAGCCACTCGGATAAACTACTAGCTAAGTCCGAAATGTTAGACATTCATCTATTGTATGATACAATAGGTAAAAGGAAGTTCCTGATTTTGGTTCCCCACAAAAAAAAAAAAAATCTGGAGACGCCCATGACTTTATCAATACAATATTTAAAGTTTCAATAGCCTTGTAGAGCAAAACCAGTAGAAACAACCGCAACAACAACAGCAATTTTGAAAATTTCCCAATGTTTGCATTTGGTTGTGTGCGCGCTTCTGCATGCCTACTTTTAGGCGCAATTGCTATGCTGCGTTGCTCCTACTTCTGTCAAGCTCTGAGGACTCACACAAATATTGTACATAAAAAACGGAACAACAAGAAGTGAAAACAAAAACAGAAAAAAAAAGAGGAAAAAGGATTCTGTTCGAATTTGCTTGTTTTCGGTTTTGGATTTTAGTACTTTTGGGGCGTCATTTGGTAGGTAGAGCAACTTGTCGAGCATAGCCTAGCGTACTTGAAAGTTATTGGGCCGTTTGCCAGTTATGTCATAATAAAGCCGTAAAGGCTGCCAGGATGCTAGGCTGCTGGCAGACAAGCATGTAGGCATGTTGATAGGTTGGACGATACTGTTATATGGTATACAAACAAAAAGCAAGCGGAAGCACCCGGTTGGTCGGTTGGTTGGTTGGTTGGTCTTTCGATTAGTCATACGCTCGGCCGGACGGGAGGCTGTAAAATCAAACAATCTTTTAAACGAATTTATTATTTAAAGTACAACCATATCTTTCTATACATCTCCCCCTCTTTGTTGTTTCTATGTGTCTGTACCTTTTTATTGTCCTTATAAAACGAGCAACGAACTACAACAAACAATAATGAACGAAACAAGAAATCTCCCCCCTGCAGACACACACACACACACACACACCCACAGACATTTTGGCAACAACGAAGAAACTTTGTTGCGTGCTTGAGCCGAATTAAGATATAAAAAAAGAAAATCAAAATGAAAGGCAAGGAAAGGAAAGGAAAATGGAAACTGGAAAAACAAACAACAAAAAGGTAGATGTAAAAAAGCAACAATTTTAAATAGACTCTAGAGATCTTTTAATGACTTACGATGACGTTGACGACGCCGTTGACTATGGTTACAACTACAACAATAAGTATGTTATATACATTTGTCGAAATAAATTGAATATCTAGGAGTAAGCAGAAAGTAAAAGAAGCGTCTAAATTTGTCCTTTTCTTCCTATACACTCTCCTCTCCATAATGACGACGATGATGATGATGGTGATGGTGATGATGTTGATACCACGCAGTCGGCCTATAAAAAGGTTTGCGTTTGACAGCGTTTGATGTATTTAAGAGAAACTTCAAAGTAAAATAATCAAGTTACCACTGAGAACATGAGGTGAAGAATTTATGTGTATGACTTTTTTTCTTTTATAAGTATGTATTCTTAAGAAACTGAAAACATATGTTGAATTTATTACAGCAAAGAAGGTATGCAGCAGTTTATTTTATCAAAGAAAAAGATAAAATAACACAAAATAATAAAAAAAAAAAACAAAAATGGTAAAAATAAAACCATTTTAAACTTAAGAATGATGATAAGTAGAATATAGTACTACATAGTACTAAGTAAAGTTCAATCTTTATGGGAGCGTAAAAAGGTGGATAAATAAGTTTTTTCAACTTTTATCTAGCATAGATAAAAATAGAATAGCTTTGCTTTCATTAAAGCTTGTAAAACTTAACAATTCACACCCCACCAACGATCAACTTGTTTATGTAAAAAATATAAGTAAGTAAATACAATAGTTTTCCTAATAGTTCATTTTGTGAACATATGTTTTATAACTTTTCAAAGCTTTAACTTGAAAATTTAGTAATTATCTTCTTCTAGGTTTGTGCATGCATCACGTAAAAGCTACTCATTGTTTAAATGTGAGTTTATTTCATTGAAATCGATCAACGGAATCACAACATATTAATTAAAAATTATATTTAACACAATACTTCTGGATTTGCATAAAAGAAGCTAACTGTGGTACTGCTACTTCTTGAATTTTGTCTTCTTGTTGTTATTGAGCATTTGGATTTTCGTTCTTTTCGTCTTTCTTTCTTTCTTTCTTTTCTTAAAACGTCTGCTCAGGTCAACTAGTATACAATAATCGTAAAAGAATTCCTTCATCCTCCTAAATAGGAGAAATCTGTTTTTGAAATTAGATCTGTGTATGATATACAATAAGTTCATTTGTTGTCAGTTGTCAGTTTTCGAGGTTCGTACCACATAAAAATGTCTAAACTATTTAGTGATAAATTAGTAATTTATTTAGTGTTTTGTATGAAGATTTCTTATTCCAGGAATCGGAAAATTTTGACTTTGACAATGATTTGTGTCTGATCCAATCATATTCCTAAACTCTTCACAGGAGTAAATAGTATTATAAATATGTCACGAAGTTTGTAATACACAGAAGGAGATATCGCAGACCACATAAAGTATATATATTTTTAATCAGCTCGATGAGACAAGTTGATCAAACCGTAATCTAAACAGGTATCGAAAAATTAATAATTGAAAGGATTCTTTCAACAAGGAATCCAACTTACACCTAAATACATACAAACACATCTTATACTATATACAGAAACTACTGATTGTCATAAACATCTTGATGTGATTATTATAATTCTCTATAATCTACCTTTCACATCTTAATGTCATACATTGGCCTCCACATAGTACATTAAATCTAAATGAATCACAACGATTTTTGGATGGATTAATTTATTTTATATTTCTATATATTTGTGGCATATATGTAAGTTTAGGTCTGACCGATGTTAATGGACAAAATAATGCTAAATTATGTCTTCTTACTTTCAATTCAACAGTGACGTTCTCCCTCATTACATGCACTCAATTAATATTGTGTTGAACTTCAATCGTAATAAAGTACTAGTTTCTAGTGATTTTTATTTGGTAACAAAGAAGGCTTCGCAAACTTTCGACACAATGATGTCAAATTGTTTTTTCAATGAAATTTGTCACTTCTGACAATCTAACAGATAAACATACTTATATATTGTAAAAATTAAAATTTCTTATAATATGTCTCTGCGTGGAAGGTTAATAACCGTTTTGCGGTTTTTACGAATCATTTACGAAGTGGTAGAAGATGATGAGGCACCTGCACAGGCAGCACCAGCAGCATCATCAGAAGAAGCCGCATCATCAGAAGAAGCGCCATCATCAGAAGAAGCGCCATCATCAGAAGCAGCAGCACCAACATCGGGGCAAGCGGCAGCACGTGACATGTGTGGTGATGCATGGGGCGAATCTGCTTCGCAAACAATGTTGTCAAATGCGCAAAAAAGACAAGGTGCCTCGTGTGAAGATGATGCAACAATACCAAAGAAAATATCAAAATTAAATATAGTTTAAAGTTTATGGCATGACCATTATAATATTTTAATTAAATTTTCCTCGTTTTTCAAGAAATAGTTCAAAAACAAGAACTAATGAATAAACATACTCGTATGGTGCATGTTTAAGATAACATCAATTTGGATAGAACAACTCAAAATTTGTAAGTAGAGAACATATTGTTATCAGAGAAGAGCACATGGAAAATTTGGCTACAGTGTCCGGCATTGGTTGCTTGTGTCCATATTATGTGTCTTTAAGAAAATTTGAAGAATTCATGCCTTGTATGATTCGCTCTCAAGACAAAAGAGGTCAATTCCATCGAAATACACAATTTTTGTATGCCTGCTCCAGTTACTTTTTTAAGCAAGTATCTTCTTAAGATGACTTAAACATAATAAAAATTTCCCAATTGCATTTTGTTGTTTTATTCTTCAAGAAAAAAAAAACACACTCAGAAACATTTCCAAGTGGTTCTATAATAATTCTAATTTTATACTTGAACCAGCTGACCGGCAAACGTTGTTAAAATTTCAAAGAACATTTGTGCATTTGTTAGGAACACATGTTCTCCGGAACTTTAAGATTATATATCTATTTCAAAAACAAACAATTTTAGCGGTAAAGCAATGGCTAAGGCCTTTGACCTGGTTGGTTTGTATATTTTAACTAATGATTTCTTGTGGATAGGAAATTCATTTTATTCCATACTCGTTTTGTAGAAAAGTTTTTGCTGTTCATCGCATTTAAACCTTATCCAGCATATTTTTAGCCAGTTTGCAATTTCCATCCCTATTTGTTTTCCTGGTTATGGAAAAATCTGATTTTTTCATCAGTCTAAAACGACTATAAGACAGCATAATTTTCCTTCTTAAATGGCTTATTTATATACTTCTTCTTTTCAAGCGTAAAATATAATACATATTAGAAAGAGAGGTGTATATATCAAACTTTCATTAAATCATTTAGCAAAAAGTCGACCAACGTTAAGCAGCAGAGATGTGCAGTGAACATCATAGTGATGTTTATGAAGGCTTAAAAAAACAGGCCTAAGCAAACCAAGCATGAACGCAGAGAACACCAATCCTGCTTGAGCTTGTGTATTGTTTTGCTTGGCTTGCTTAGGCCTGGCTTGGCTTAATGTCGTTAGGCTTGGTGTATGCTTGTTGTACATCACATTTTTGTTTCTATTGTTTGTTTTGTTTTTTTTTTGCTTTTTTAATAGTAACAATAACACATACCAATGCAACTATAGCATTAACGAAAGACACTTTTGTTATTTTGTTTTCGTTTTAATGTAAAAATGTGAAGTACTATAAACATGCACAAAGCCTATCAAGCCTACAAAGCCAAGCAAAACAATACACAAGCTCAATCAGACTTGGTTTCCCAATTTGCTTGTTTGCTTGTAAGCACTTCATAGGCACAAGCCTTCGCTGCTGTTAAGCAGCACGCTCACATATTTTTTTTTAATTATCACTTGTTTGAGGCAGTTTTTAAGCTATCGAACTATCGAAATTTGAACAATCAGTTTACAATAAGAAGTACAATAAGTGGGATGCAACATGGTGTTTATTGTTTCATAATTTTTATAATAGTAAAACCATGTATTACATATTAAGTTTAGTGTTGTGTGAGAAAACTGTTTTATGATGTTGTGTTGTGTGATTGTGTTTCGCCGACCTCTTGGACACAGAAATAAAGCAGGTTCCACGCTAGCATTAATCCTTGGATATGAAGTTGCAAGTTCTCAAATGTTTGGGTATGTCATAATGGGGACCATTCCATGTGCAACCATTAACACGATACTTGCAACGCGATAGACCATGCATGTGCTGTACGGAATCTCTATGTAAGTATTCTTCATTGCACATTTCACATTGAACTGGTATATAATTATAGATGACCATGCGTGCGGTGAGACTATAAGTCAACTGTGTCAAATTGACATCAATATTGCAGCCCGGACATTTTGGATGCGTAGTTTTAATTGGTAATTCTACCCACATTAATCCGAGGCATGTTGAGCAAAGTAGATCACCTCGTGGGCATTTAAACAGCTTTTCTGGAAGTGGAATTTGATTGCAACTTCTGCATCTTACATCATCTCCTTTTAGAGTCATCATTTTCATATTTTTATTCACGGAAAATTGTTGGGTATTTCTGTTTTTTCTTTTCAATCAATGGTAAATTTGTCGGCGTCTTTAGTATAGCAAAATGCTAAAAACTCCGTTGGACAATGTTTTGTATTTAGTGTTGGAAAATACAATACTAAAATGAAGTAACAGGGTGTTCATGAATTTAGACGTGATGCGCTGCTACCAGAAAGCTCAGCGTCATGTCATTCTGCAATTGTTGTTTTGTTTATACTCACGACAGGAACTTTGCATTAATTGTGATAAATTAAAATTAAAATACATAATAATAAATGGGAAATGAATAATTCATAAGATTGTTTTCCAGAATGTTGAAGTACTGATAAACCAGAAAGAAGGCTATCATTGGTTATGCCAAAGATGTAATACTCTTCACTTCCTTTCTTAGCATCACTATATTCTCTCTGTTACAGTTTGATTATCAACAAAGAACACAGTTTGAGTGACACTTTTATTGTACATTTATTCTTTTCTAGCTGTGCCCACGACTTCGTACGCGTGGTATTCGAAATATGTTTGTAATGGCGAGTATTTTGTAAACTTTTTACCTAATCATCAGCTGTTTAAAAGAGGAAATCTTCATAAAAACAACATTTAAATAGGTTAAGTCGTTTCTGAGATTAGCGTACACAGATAGAAAAAGGCTTACGATCTTATATATATATAGATAAGTTTGTCATTTAATTTAGTTTTGTATGGGACGTACCCCTCCTTGTAACCCTAGGATCATGAAATTTACATGGTTGAAGAATATGGATCAGAAACTTATAGAGTGCAAATATTAGTTCGATAAGAGTTTTTCTTATAAGAACGTAAATTTGAGAATGAGTCTGCAGAAAAGGCATCGGCTTCGCAAACAATGTTGTCATAACAAAAAAAAAAACTGAAACCATGAAGCAGGTACAACACGGTGCCCCGTTTAAAGCTGATTCAAAACCAAAGAAAATACCGAAGCCAAATAAATCTATTTTTGTGGTGCATTCATGAAATTCGATAATCAATTTGGATAGAAAATGTCAGAATTTTTAAGTGCAATACATCTTATAAAGTTGAATAAGATCAGTTTTAGGGAGAGGAGCACATGTAAAATTTGGCTTGTGTCCGCATTTTGTGCCATTGAAGAATGAGTGAATTGATGCCTTGTGTGATTCGCTCTTTAAGGCGAAAGAGGTCAATTCCATCGAAATATGTATCTGTTAAATGCCTGTTCCCGGTATTTACTTTTTTAATTAATAATTGAAAGGATTTTAATATTCTTTCTATATATTTTTGGCATATATGTAAATTTAGGTCTGACCGATGTTAATGAACAAAAATAATGCTAAATTATGTCTTCTTACTTTCAATTCAACAGTGACGTTCTTCCTCATGTAATGACATGCACTCAATTAATATTATGTTGAACTTCAATCGTAATAAAGTACTAGTTTCTAGTGATTTTTATTTGGTAACAAAGTAGGCTTCGCAAACTTTCGACACAATGATGTCAAATTGTTTTTCCAATGAAGTTTGTCACTTCTGACAATCTATACGATAAAGATACTTATATATTGTAAAAAATTAAAATTTCTTATAATATGTCTCTGCGTGGAAGATTAATAACCGTTTTGCGGTTTTTACGAATTATTTACGAAGTGGTAGAAGATGATGAGGCACCTGCACAGGCAGCACCAGCAGCATCATCAGAAGAAGCCGCATCATCAGAAAAAGCGCCATCATCAGAAGCAGCAGCACCAACATCGGGGCCAGCGGCAGCACGTGACATGTGTGGTGATTCATCAATAGATGGGGGCGAATCTGCTTCGCAAACAATGTTGTCAAATGCGCAAAAAAGACAAGGTGCCTCGTGTGAAGATGATGCAACACCAAAGAAACTATCGAAATTAAATATAGTTTAAAGTTTATGGCAAGACCATTATAATATTTTAATTAAATTTTCCTCGTTTTTCAAGAAATAGTTCAAAAACAAGAACAACAAAAAAAGAAAGCATAAATATACTCGTAAGGAGTGCGATTATATTTTTTGGTGCATGTTTAAGATAACATCAATTTGGATAGAACAACTCAAAATTTGTAAGTAGAGAACATATTGTTATCAGTTTTAAGGAGAGGAGCACATGGAAAATTTGGCTAGAGTGTCCGGCAATGGTTGCTTGTGTCCATATGCACAATTTTTATATGCCTGCTCCAGTTACTTTTTTAAGCAAGTATCTTCTTAAGATGACTTAAACATAATAAAAATTTCCCAATTGCATTTTGTTGTTTTATTCTTCAAGAAAAAAAAAACACACTCAGAAACATTTCCAAGTGGTTCTATAATAATTCTAATTTTATACTTGAACCAGCTGACCGGGAAACGTTCTTAAGCTTTTAAGGAACGTTTAGGAACACGTGTTCTCTGGATTCTTAGGATAATTTCATTAAAAACCAGAAAGAGAGTTATTATTAGCTATGCCAAAGATGTAATACTAACTCTTCACGCTCCTTTGGATTGCGACAAATGCCAGATATCAGAAATGCTTCCTTTCTTAGCATCTCTATATTATCTCTGTTATAGTTTGAGTATAAACAAAGAACACAGTTTGGCTATCAGATGTGAGCACCGTTTAAGTGGCACTTTAAAGATTTGTAATTTTTTAATTTGGTTTTGTATGGGAGGTACCCCTCTTGAAATTTACATAGTTGGTGAAAATTGATCAAAAACCTATAGTGTCACGGATTCGATTCGGCTGATTCCGACAGCGTATGGTAAAAAGAAACCTATGTGAAAATTTTCAGCTCTCCAGCTAAAAAACTGAGGGACTAGCTTGCATTCCAACAGACGGACATGGGTAAATCAACTCGTCTCATTCAGTTGATCAAAAATATACATACTTTATGTGGTCTGCAATGTCTCCTTCTGTGTGTTACAAACTTTATGACAAACTTGAAGAGTATAAAGATAGGGATCTCACCCTAGAAGTGGAGATTATTTTTTTTTTCTGTCGTTAGGACACTTCTTCAAACTATTGTTAATAAAAATAAACTTAAATACCAGAACCAATCACTTCAAAAATGTAGAACAAATAAGTACAATTATCAATGTTCTTATTCACGGGAAACATAAAAAAAAATACACATATTTCGTGGAAGTTGAAAATAAACCGCAATTAGAGTATAACGTTAATCGATTTTGTTCTACTTTTGTTTCTAAAAATAGCTTAATGAACGGTTCTTTAAGGCTTAAAAGAGAAAGGATCGGTTACAGTGAAGGAAGATTTGCAAGAACATAAACAAGATGAAACTAGTCGTGTTCTAATTCAGGTATATTAGTTATTTTATGGTAAAATTGCATGAATTATACTTCGCCTTGCTTCTGCACGCACCCTAAGTGAATTTGGCACCTTAATAATGCTCTCTGGAAAGAGATTTGTCCTATTTTGATGCCAAAGATAAATCGTTCTTTAAGAAAAGTGTCGAAATATTAGAAAAGCACTGGAATGATTGTATCGCTCTTTAAGTCTCCTTGTGTTGATGAATAAAATAAAATCTAAACAAAAAAAAAGGTGTCTTCTTTTTTAGACTGGGAATTTCTCAGCCGATGTACCAAATATCATTACGATAATTCAAAAACTTAGAGAAGCAAGTTAACATTGACACGTCAAACTGAGTAGATTCAATCGGTGTTCCTGATATGGAATTAGTGCATTACAAATACCATAACATGGCAAAGTGATTACACCATATCTATGTTTTCTTCAATACTGTAAAGGATACAATAACTCATCATTACCATCAAGGACTATCAGTATAAAGTATAAACAATCTTTATGCTTAATGGATGAACTATAATGAAATGTATAAAAGCAACATAGTACTTCTGAAGATATCCACCGAAATGAAAAAGAAAATTTCTATTAATAGAATTGTAAGTTTATTTAAATAATTTTCCTATTTCCTTAAAATGTTATTAGACAATTTCATTTGAAATTTTCACATTCCAAAGGTTAAGAATTTCGGCTCTTACCATCAATGATGGTAACATCATTTCTATTATTACTTAGTCGTATTTTCTATGAAAAGCAAAAGTTGTCTGCTGCAAGCAACGCCTGAAAGTATGTGAAACTAAATTTCATTTTGATAATAAACATTACAACACAGTATGTAAGTTTGTGTTGCATGCTTTGTTGCGAAATAAAATAGTAGGTACTATGTAGTATAAGAGAATGAAACTAAAGTGTAGTTTAAAATTGTTTAACCTGAAAATTTCGAAGCACATTCCCAAGAAATTGTTAAAGTTGATACAGACATGCTTAATGCAACAGATCAAATTACATTAGAATGTCTATGAGAATTGCTTTCGAATGAAATGTCATTTGTTGGGGGGGTGGGAGGATTTAACAGATTTGTTGAGTTAAAGGCCTTTAGTCCAACCTGTCGTTGCCCTTATTGAAATGTGCGTGTCCAAAGATATTCAACTACTACTGACTGACTACTTACGCATGCATGGGTCCATATATAATTTACATATGTACAAATAAATGAAAATATTATGGAATCAAAGAGCACATGACGATGAAAGAACAACCAAATGGCAGAGGGCAAGGAGCAATGGACGAACATAAATACATTTCCTGTCTGCTGTTAACTTTCAATAAATGAAATGAATAGCTTTTTTATGATTGTGGCCGTGTGTGTGTGTGTGTGTGTGTTATCCTTCTTTATCCTGATTTCATTTTTCCGTTACCTTTTTTGACCAAAGAAAGCAAAAGCAAGGGAACCTCAACAAACATAAAGAAAAGTATGAATGAAAAAATATATAAAAAGACATGTGAAGAAAGGATAGAAAAGAAAAGAAAAGATGTCGAGTAAGTAGGGTGGCATCAGCCTTCAACAGCCTTTAGCCTTTTATAGCCTTTAGTCATTCAATCTTTAATAATTTATAAGCGCGTAAGGACCTTAAGAAGCACGAAAAGCATGAAATCGTAACCAAACCAAAGCAAACCAAACCAAAGCGAAGCGAAGCAAAGCAAGGCAAAGAATGTGTAAGGATAGTATCGATGGATGAAGAGCAGGGAAATGACAAGTGGAAATGCTTCCGTTTACATAACTTCGATGTAAGGCAACTGCTTGTGATGTTAGGAAGCTCTTACCTACACGTACCTACTACCAAAGGTTGAGGATTCGACGACGCTTATCTCATTATGAAAAAATGCTTATATAAGATTTCATAGCAAATAGAGTTGAACGGAACACGAAACGAAACAAAATGAAAAATGGAATTTCTTTTTATACTCTCTCTCCCTCTCCCTCTCCCACTCCATCTCCCTCTCCCTCTCTCTCTTATTACTTGGAACATGGGATAAGGTTGGGCCGCCTGGCATATGCAATTTATTGGACCAAAGTGTTACAATTTCTCTATGTGTATGCTACAATACTTTTAGTATCTTGGTTCGTTTGTTCGTTCTTTCATTTTTATTTTATTTTTCTTTTTCCATTTTCCTTTCTTTTCATTTTTGTGTGGTTTTTGTTGTTGGTTTTTTTGAATTTTTTTTTTTTTGTGGCATTTTCTTTATGCATCCAAAGAAGCAACAGCTTCTGTGTGGCATCGCTGTCGTCCAAGTCCAATAAAGAAAGTTTAATGCCTCATTTAGAATTCATGTACAGCAAAAGTCGTAACTTTCGTTGGTTGGTACTATATAGTAGAACCACAATTCACCCACACACATCCTTTCCATAACCATTTCCATTCTCTCAAAGCATTGGAGACTAAGACAAAAACCATACTAAAAAATATAATAAAAAATTAAATAAAGAAAATAATTCAGGCAGACAAATGAATATACATGCAATGGAACTTGGGAGATAAGGAGGAACTCACTAGCAAAGCAAGCGAATGAACAAAAATATGCTCTATAGAGTCATTCCATCACCTCACATCCGTCGTTGTGTCATTCTCCATTTCTCTCCCTCTATAGGTGTATGTGTGTGTGCATGAAGGAAAATGAGTAAAGTTTTCAAGTTTTGTTTTCTTTTTTGCATTTTCTCCCTACTTTTTTATGCTTTTGATTGGTTTTTTCTATTTTGTTGTGGTGTGCGACGTCAGTTTGTCTTAACTCAACTCAGCTCAGTTCAGTTCGGACTAGAGATCGGGGGCCCAAAACTAATTCAAGTTAAGCCAGACCAGAATGTGATTCAGCTCAACTTGTTTTTTGTTTTTTTTTTTTGAGTCGAGTCGAGGCGAATCGAGTCGAGTAGAGTTGAGTCGCCCAAAATGAAAGGCACTCGACGACGATGACGACGACGACAAACTTTCAGTGAACTTTTCCTTCCTTCATTCATTCATTCATTTGCTCGTTAGTTAGTTGCTTGGTTCATTCATTCATCCATCCATTCTTTCATTGAAAAACGCCCAAAGGCCAATTTCTATTCATGTCGTGGTTCCTGCCAGGATATGCAGCTTCTACTTCTGCTTTTACACCTTAAATAACGTTTATTGAATCGCCAGTCCCACTACAAGTACATTCTACTAGTATATATCAGTCGCAACTTTTTTGTCTTGGCTTGGCTTAGCTTGGTTTGGGTCTGCTTGCCTTGGCTTTCTTCGCCTTTATTATATTTGGTTAATCTGAGCTGCTGTTGCTACTTCCACTATTCCTACATCTACCGTTTCTCCTACTGCTATTGAAATTCTTTGTTTATATTATGCCAAGGGTTGGAAGCAGAAGAAATCCTTTAAAAATATCAGACACTGCAAGTTGGCAATTAAAAGTTGGCCGCCGCCACCACTACCACCACCATCAACATCATCCACCTTCTTCTTATTCAACAACAAAAGCAATTTGCCCATACTGAATGAATTAATGACTGACTTACTGACTGAATGAATGATGAAAGTTCGTTCATTTTGACTTGATGCCTCCTCAACTTCATCGTTCTCTATAAAGTTTCTTGGCTTTTCTTTTATTTGCTACCTTTTTTACCTTATTCTCCGCTTCAATCATTCCGAAACGAGTAGTTCAGTTGCATTGAGTTGAGCTAAAACATTGGGTCACTTATTTTAGGACTATCTAAAAACTCCTAACAGTAAAGACTTTCCTGACTTTCATCCTTCCTTCCTTCATTATGTTTACCACAAATTAATGTTTTGTTTTTGTTTTTTAATTTTGTTTTTAGCAAAAGTTACACTTAAAAAATTAATTGATGTCATTCAATTTACCTTAAAACTTTTAGCAACAAAATAAAAGTTTAACGGATTTTATTTTATTCCTTTGGTTTTTTAATTTTCAGGTTAATTGACTTCAAGTTAAGGAATTCACATTATAAACTTCTACAAAAACAAAAAAAAAGTAATAGAAAATTTATTTAATTTTCCCAACTATTTTCTGTTCTTCTGTTTTTTTTTTTTTATTTTCCATCAATCTTCATTAAGTTCTAACTACACAAGTTTTTAGCTAAGTAATCTTCTCATGGCTGCAGGGTGATGATGGTTATGTTGGAATAACTTGTTCATCATGTCTTCATGTACACTAGTCCTTAATTGACTACATAAAATGTGTAGTTTTTTCTAGATAAGAAGTTATATCTCAAGCAAAACAATTATTTCTCTCTCTCATCTCAGTAGTACTAGATGGTGTGGCATCAAGGCTACAGGGCCGACAATTTATACCCTGTTCATGCACGATATGCCCTGTGACAATACCTGCATAATTACGAAGAAATGCGCCAATGTGACGTACGCCTTACGGCCGCATGTTTGTCCAGGAGTGTTGATAGGCAACCATCTGCTGGAGCACTTTTCGGGGTATAAATACCTGGGAGTGTATTTGGATAGGCTTCTAATGTTCAAGACGCATATTACAGGTATCACAAAATCCCTCGGAATTTGCGTTGGCTTTTCAACAGCTAGAATAAATTGTCTTTAATTGTAAATAGTTTCATTTAAGTTGTTCCTATAATAACAGAAAACTAAAAATAAAAATATAAAACAAAACCCTCTCTCTCAAAGCAAATCACATATCAATTGATAATTGAAAGCCACATAGACAGCTTTGCCAACTAATCTTCTTCTATACATACATATAATAAAATCGTGGACTGAGTGTTTGAACACGCATCACTTAAAAGCCGCTCATTGGATTCAAAATCGAATAACTGAAAAACAACAAGTTTTATTTGATCAAAATCAACGAACATAATCAAATGAATTTTGTCTTAACTGAGTACAAACAAGAGTAAATACTGGGCTCTTCGTTCATTTCATTCTGTTAATTTTTGTAATCGCCAAAACATAAAAGACCATTTACATAGCAGGCAGGACTACGTCTGCCCCAATCGACTAGTATTGAAATAAATCGTAGAAAAAAATAAAGAATAAAGAAAAAGAGAAAAATTAATTAATCTGAATAAACTCTTTCCAGTTGTTTGGGAATTGTAGATTATTCGACTAACTTTCGCTATAACAAAATGTTAAGAAAATTGCTATCAAGTACTACGACTGAGTATCCTGAGTTCACCACACTGCCAGATTTCAGATTTCTGAACTTACGATATCAATTTGCTTAATATTTGATATTTAATCAATGAAAATACAAAAAGAGAAATAAAGCAATTTCAATCAAAAGATTCACATCCTTATTCATTCAATCAATTGTAACCATGTCAGCCTCAACATCCTCACTTAAAATTTCAATCATCTCCATGGCCATCGCCATCGCCTTAACTATTGTCAATCCTATCGTCATTTCTCATCCATTTCATTTTATTTGGTTACTTTCCTTGTCTTTCTTCTTTTCCTTATTTCAATACAACGTTCCCTTGTTCATGCCGGGCTTTCCTTGCTTTGATTGTTCACAAGTTTACTATATTATAGGTACATACATATGTATGTACGAGTATATATTAACTGCAGAGAGGTAGCGATTCATTCACTCATTCATTGAACTCATCCATCATTCGCATATCATTCATCAATGTCATTTATTGCGTGTACCTTTTGTGTGTTCATTTGTTGTTCATTTTTCTTTTTCATTATCCTTTCTTTTTTCTTTGTTTGCTTATTTAATTTCATTTAATTTTATTTGTTTTTTGTTCTTTTCTTCTATCGATTGTATCTCTCTCTCTCAATATGAATCAATTTGCTTTCTCTTCGCCATCAACCATAATCCATAATCAACCGAATACTGAACGATTTGGCAAGGATTAAAATCAAAGATATCAAGGTTTATTTATGCTATATACTTTCTCATCAATGTAATATTTCTTGCTAACATCGATTTGTTTCTATCTTGATATATCTATGTAATGCATAGAGCAATCATTTCTTTAACATATTCTATGGTTTTCACTTTCATAACTCTCTTTTATATTTTATACATATTAATCTAATCTACAAATGCAAGGAACGCAAAAAGATAAAGTATCCTTAAAGTCTTCTAATTTACAATAATGGCAGTGACAGCGAAAAACTTGGCTGCTCTGAATATAATGTTCTCAGAAGTTATATGTGTACATTCAGTCATTGATGGTCATTGGTATGACTGCAATAAAATTAATCCTATATACATAACCACCTAATATATTTATTTAAAAGTTTTGTGCTTATTGGATACTTCACTCATAAAAAGATGCCACAGAATATAATATTACAAAACTGTAAGCAACGACGAAATATGATCAACTTGTATTGATTGGAAAGTAAAACATAATTGGCAGTTTGGGTGTTTTTGGATATGTCCAAGAACTTTGTTTTACTTAAATACGGAAAGGAGCTCAGAAATGGAATATTATTTCATTCAAATAGCTGCCGTGGCTGGCCTCACAGTAGCCTATTCGGTCGGACCAATTTTCGAGCACTTTTGCGAGTGTTTGGGGCCGTATATCCTCAATGTCATCACGAATGTTGGCCTTCAACTGGTCAATTGTCTCTGGATGGTGGACATAACACTTGTCTTTAACGGCGCCCCACAGGAAATAGTCCGACGGTGTCAAATCGCAGCTTCTAGGCGGCCAATTGACGTCACCATTTCGGCTGATTAAACGGCCATCGAACGTTTCGCGCAATAAGTCGATTGTGGCATGAGATGTGTGACAAGTTGCACCATCCTGCTGAAACCAAACATTGTCCACATCAATACCATCAAGAGCGGGCACAAAAAAATCGGTTATCATGGTGCGATAGGTGTCTCCATTGACCGTGAAGAAATATGGGCCAATGATGCCTCCGCTCCACAATCCGCACCAAACAGTCACTAGCAATGGATGCATTGGCTTCTCTAAGACCTCGTGTGGGTTTTCCGAGCCCCAAATACGGCAGTTTTGCTTATTGACGTAGCCACCAATATGAAAATGAGCTTCGTCCGAAAATATGATTTTTTTTTTTTTTTGTCTTTGTTTTGGAAATAAATTTCCAATATATTCCAACGTTGCTCAAGCGTAAACCGATTCATTTCGTTCAGCGGAGATAATATACTGAATTTTATGACAGAACAGAATGACATAAGTATTGCCAGAGTCTAATTAACCCGTGGTTCAATATGAAATCGATAGATGGCCCACCCTTTAGCATAAAAAATTTTAAAACACTCCCTCTCTATGCGCAGTGCTATCTCACATTGTGCGTATGTAAGTACCTCTAATTTGTTAGTGACATTGACGACAGCATATAGGACTTTGAATTCTTTTCGGAAAATGGTTTCCAAGCGAAATAGCTTTGCTTGAAATGATTGACTAAATGGACGATGCCATTTTCTTAGAATAATTTCTTAAGAAAGGTATTATCAGAGGCCTAACTTTTGCAAGTTGTTGTTGTCAAATGGCAAAATGGATTTATTTCTCGATTTCTTTGAATTAGTTTCCAGACAAATTGAATGTACATATCCACTTCCCTTGGCATTTAGTGATAGCCGCAAAAAATGAAATACTCGAGGAAGTTTTCAAATCATTTTCGTCGAAAGAAAAGTAATGGGCATTCGCCTTAATTGCGTAGAGTCGAATCTGCTCATCTATCATATTTGCTACTTCGCTCTCAAATAAAATTTCGAAAACTTCAATCCTTCTTAACCCACTATCAATTTTTTTCTGGGTCTCTATATATAAACTACTTTGCTGTATTTCAAATTTAGAAGTTCTAATGACTATTTCGCATCATTTTTGGCAGATTACATTACATTTTGAACTCACGTAGTACTCTCAAATATTTTGAAAATGAATTAAACTCTTTCAAATTTGGAAAATATACTTCTTTAACTATGCAAATCAAGTGAACTGCTTTTATTTTCCGATCGATTTTGTGTATGTGATTCATTTAATCTTTTTTATATAAATATTATGAATCGGCAGTAGAACTGTAAAAGCATCGGTATTATGAATTACGGAATTATCGATGTTTTGCCAGCTCCAATAAGTAGCAGTTCTTGTGAAGCTTGAGAAAAAAATGCGCTCCTAAATTGAATGAAATTATAACTAAACAAATTATTTATTTTCATCCTTATGACTAGAATTCATTGTTGAATGGAGAATCTTCGATTCTTCTTTGGTAACTCTGGCTTGCTTTTATATTTCAGAGTGTCGCTCTTTGAGTCAAATCACCAGCACTCTACACAAGCCAAACGAAACAAATAAACAACGAAAGACGCGACAGACAACAAAGAAACACCGCGCCGGAGACTCTGGCACGTGAGTGAAATCTACCTCGTCGTGGGTAGTGCGTCTATTCTCAATCAACAAGAAATCCGAGAGAGCGCTCTGCTGCAAAAACAATGGGTATAAAACAGGTCTTAGTAAACGAAGTTTTCCGTGGTAAGTGAGAAGTGTTAAAAATTTATAAATGTATAGCATAGCCCGGCGCCCGTTGCTGCGACCCCGTCGTGATGTAAGTGTACGATTTTTGTAGTCATTGTTCCTTTCTCGCTCTAATTTTGTCCACGCACATTTGTTTAATTTTTTGCTGCTAACGAAAGCAAGCATGTTTTTTGTGTGACATATAGATTTGCGCCATCCGTACCGTTAAACTTTAGAACAGAAACGGAGTTCTATAGCAATGAGCTTTTTGTATGGTAGCATAAAGAACTTACAGTAGAGTCAAAAGAAATGCATTTCTTATTAAAAAAAAATATGAAAATATATAAAAACTTGCGAGTTGCAACAAAGTGGATAGCATATAAGCATTCTTCATGAAGAAATACATATTTATGCCAACTTTCATGCTGGTTGGTTAAACGTTGTTGGAGTTAAAAGCCGTTAAACTTATTTTCTCATCCTATTTCATATATATAGATTAATTTCTATTTTTATAGAATAACTTTGTTTTGAGCGTCATATTTTTGGAAACACTTACACGTTAAAATGATGTGGTAAATGATTGGAAGAGAAAACCATTGCATGGGTTTAAGGCTCTTCCTTTTAGACATCCTGATGTCACAAAGGATTTCGTGATATAGCATTGAGTGATACTTTGCTAGAGTGGAACTATTTGGTTACATGGACGATACGAAATGCATTTCATGCATGACAACCCAAAATCTTTTTTACGCCACCAATCATTCATCCATGTACGCCACACGGGAGAAATATTTCCAAGAGTGCTTACTGAAGGAGAAAACTGACGTCCAAAGATGCCCATTAAAAATATTCTGGTGTTTTTAAGAGAATTGCTCTACAGACCAAATATGCAAGAGGTGCTTAATTTTAGAGCAGCATGGTTATACTTGTGAGACGTATTTTACACTAGGTACGCGGTATGCAAAGGTGTAGACGCAATATGATCCGATACAAAACAAAATAAAATTCACTGGTATTCCAAATATTTAGAACCACGAAATATTACATCATCAACTTATAGGAGCAGCTTACGAACCTAAACATTAACATTATCATCAGTATACTTGAACCTTTGGCATAGGAAATATAATCACCCCACATTAAACGAATAACCCACATGAAGCTTGAGAAAAAGGTGCGCTCCTAAATAGATTGCAAAGAACACCAAGTAAACGCAGTCTTCAGTGTAAGTGAAAAGTGTAAGAAATTTATACGGTAGTATATAAAAATTTATTGTATAATTAAAAAGGTGATACTATTTCATAAATTTCCTTTGTTTTCAGCACCATGTCTTTGGAAACACTTGCACGTTTAAATGATGAGGTAAATAAAGGGCAATCGAGACCCTAAAATATAAATACCTTTATATTTTTATTTCACTCCCACTATTAGGAGATGATTTACCCAGAAAAAAAAGAAAACCAGTTGAAGTGTAAATTATTTGTAGTTTTTTTTTTTAAACTAATTTTTTCTCGGTAATTTCTTTCATGCCTTAAAGTATTTGCCTTTGCTTAGACACATTAATGCGATTTACAAAAAAAAAAAAAAATGAATAAAAAAAGAAGAAACAGGAATTCATACGAAAACTGACTTCCTGCCACCACCTCTAGCATCACCATCACCATCACCACCAGCACCACCCACATAGCAAAAAATGCTTTGAAAAAAATAAATAAAAAAAATTATAAATAAATAAAGTGGATAAGTAAGAGGAGGCGTAAACAAAATCCAATATATATACAATAATATGTATGTATATGTATTTTTGGCATACTTATCAGCTTATACAACATTGTATATATGTTTGTATGTATACATTTCGTATATTGTTTTTTGTTGTTGTCATACGACTTCCTTTTTAACTTCCTTTATCATTTATATGCAAATCGAGAGAGAGACTATAGTGATGGCAACAAAGACGATTACGATGCCGGTGACTATGATGACGAAACAACAAATATATGTACGTATACAATACAAACGTAAACAAATATTTTATGTATAAAAGTGTGTATAAAATTCACGAGGATTGTTGGTTTTTTTTTTTTTTTCTTTTTAATGTAAAAAGCATGCATTCCTACTCTTAACTTATAGAAATTAAAATAATTTTGAAATTTCTCATTCAATGAATTTCATTGGAAATCAAAGGCAGGAGAAAATATAAAGACACTTTTGTTTAATTTATTTTTTGTTCTCTGAAAGAAGATAATAGGAGAAAACAAAATGTATTTAAGTTTATTGCAAACAATGAATTGAATTTTATATAAAACCAGACACCCGTCTCTGCTTTGCACGCTTGTGTATTAGACAGCCACTTCCCATTTCCAATACTTCATCGGTTTCATCATTCTGAAGCAAACATGAAAAACTTTCGGAGATAATTCTTTAAATGTCATCATTACATAAGTACATATGTATAAATAAATATAAAGACTAAGATTATTACAAAAGATTCAAGTATGACTATATAAGTCTATTTGTGATGGATGCCATCTAAAGATCCTCTATCAGACTTGCATAAAAAACTACTTACATAGTAGAATTAATAGACTATTGAGTATGATATTTTCCAAAATATTTAAAGCTCTTAAAATCTAGGTAACCATTTCAAATTACAATAATAAATTTTGAGAATTCTTTGGAATATTTCATTACTATTACCAAATATATGAAATACTTAAAAATTATATTTTCTCAATTTCTTTTTCTTTATAAACTTCTTAAGCCACCCACCCTAAAATTCTTTATTTTTAGTAGATTCCTTGCTCATCCTCAGTTTCGTTTTTAGTCACCACAGTTTCCAACCCACCATCACCAACATCATTATCATTATCATCATCATCACCACAATCCCCATTTTTGGCACTCCTCTTTGTTGTTTTCTTATTTTATTTTATTTTATTTTATTTTATGTCATTTTGTTTGATGACGCTCGACTGCGCTTTTGTAGAGATTTTCTTCTTGTTCTGTTCTATTTTATTATTTTTTTTTTATTTTTCTGTGTTGTTTCCGCATCTTTCTTCACATTCTTTATCTCATTTCATCATTTTACGGTTGACTTTTGTTATTGCCGGTGAGATGAGAATGGGGGATTTGTTTGAGTGCGGAATTTTTTCATGCTAAATTTTTGTCAAATATAAAATTAAATGAATGACTGTTTGTACTTAGTGTCTGTGAGTGTTTTTTTTTTTACTTTTTAAAACGATTTCTTCCCAAATTTTATTGAAGCAAACACTTGTATCTATATATACATACATTCATACATACTTAGTTTATAGTATATAAGAAAATTATAAAAGGAGATATTGAATATTATAACAGTTCAACGTTGTTATTCTATCTATCTCTGTGTATATGTAAATGAATTCGTCAATCAATATGTCAATCAATTGATTAATCAATCTGATTCTCTCCACCCAAAATATGCCATTCTTTTGTCCAGCATCAGTTTGTCTTGTAAATTTTATTTATTTTCCATTTGATTTCTTCCTTTTATTTATTTATTTTTTTTTTTTTTGTGATTTTTTTCTTTTTGAACATTTTAGTTTCATTTGGTTTTTCTTTTATCTCAATATGACAAAAGTTGTGCATTGCGATATGTTTTTCTTGTCTGTAAGAACAAAACTTATTAAATGAAATTGGAAAAAAACGGACAAGTCTCAATATCAAAGGCAACTTTAAGTGTACATGTCAGTTTTTGTATTTTTATTTTATTATATTTTTCTTTTTGGTGGTTTTGTTCTCTTTGCCTTTCTCTACAACATGTTAACTGACACGTGCTTTATAGCAACGATTTTCTTTTTGCCAAATTTCCAAACGGAAATGCCGCATTGACTTTTCCACTTCAAACAAGGAAAAAACTTATAAAATGTTGTTGCTTTTCTGTTTTTTATCGTATATTTTTCTTTTCCAAGTACAATATTCCTTATGTATTTATGTCTATATTCATACATGTCTATGGAGCAAGATGAATAGAAGATTATATAGACAGACAACCAGACAGCTGGCAAGGCAAACAGAAGGATAGTTGTATGGACAGAAAGACAGATGGATATGTCTAGATCAATAATTGCAATAAAAACATGAAGGGGTAAATGCAATAAATTCTAGTCAAATATTTTCAATATTTAACCCAAAGTCTTCCTAATCTAAACTAGGGTATTTCTCTTGCACTGTTAAAAGATAAGTACTGTAAAGATTTGCAAGGGATAAGCCAAGTAAGAATATTTAAAATCCAGAGATTTGCATTATTTGAAGATTAGACACGGCAGAGGAGTAATGTCCGATAATATCCAACTTGCAAGTTTGTCAAGCAGATGTGTCTATCGGTAAATAATTTCATTGGTAGTTAATTCTCAAATAGGAAACTGAGAATATAGACTCCGATTTTCAAAAAAACTGCTTAAGCGAAGGCAGAAGCTGAGTTCGAACTTATTTATTCTAAATCAGTTGCAGGCTGGGTTCACATAATGTTTTGATTCTTTGATTGTTTGTTGTGTTGGATAATGATTGAGCAGCATTGCGAGTATAGGAATTGGAATAGACATCGGTCGTCACAATGAGAGAGTTATTTCCATGAGTGTGATGGTGTGGAATTGGGGCATCAACCCATGTTGTAGTTCAAATTGTAAGTACGAAGACAGAGGCTTATTAAAATAGAGTTTTAAACTTAATGTCTAATTGCGATATACTTACAACCGGATACTGTGGCTCATAGAATGGCACAGTTTTAATATTGGCCATAACTTTAGAGCACATGAAACATGTTCATGAATATTTAATGCATTTTTTTTTAATTCAAGCTTAAATACTGAATGTCCGAATCATTTAAGTTTGCTTGCTCCTTTGATGAAACTTTTAAGGGCAGATTGTTTTCCGAACAGAGGATGAACAATATTATTTTATTCATCTCCACAGTGGATTTGTGGTTTAAAAGAAAATTTTATTCCACTTCTTATAAGAAAATAGGGAATTGAAATATTATAAAAAATTATATCTTATTGTGATTGAAGTGGTTTTGTACTTTAAAAGTAAACATTTACTTAAAGGTTGTGAGTGTACAAAATTCCCATTTTATTAATAATTTATTGAAGAATTTGGACCATCAATTTTGTTATCATTTCTATATCAATTTGAAATTGCATTTATTAAATTTTATTAGTGTTGGAAAATCTCAATTTCTGAAAATCCAACGAAAGCAATTGTCGCATGTAGTATTCTCATTTAGAACACTGGCGTTCGGCAATTTTAGTGCAAAAATAAAACATCTTAAATAATCTCAACAGCAATACGGCAACAATCTGACAAAAAAATTTTGTTAAAAACTGCTAGTTTATAAATAATTTATTTTGATCACTCTTAAGAGCAGTTCTCCACTGATCACATTGTAAAAACATATTGTTCAATAAATATATCAAGTTTTTTTGCTAGTTAGTGACTGTAATTAGTGATGTCCAAGAAGACTATAACACGTTTAATTAGTGAAATTGCTGCATGGCGTAAAGCTCCGTTGATTGGCTTCAGGGCTTGCCCTTCTAGAAATAAGAATGGCACTTTGAATTTAATGATTTGGAACTGTACCATACCAGGCATGCAGGGAACTCTATGGAAGAATGGACAATATCATTTGAAAATGTATTTCAAGAGTGACTATCCAAAATCGCCACCGAAATGCCAATTCGTATCTAAATTGTTTCATCCAAACGTTTACCCCTCGGGAATTATATTTTCGACTAAGCTTATTAGAGGACTTGGCTGGCGATGTACTAGAAACATCAAGAGAACCCTTCTACTCATACAGAAATTGCTTGCCAATCCTGTAATTTGTGAATCGGCGCAGTACGAAGCTTATCATATATACTGTGTCAAACGTAAGGAATATAACAAACGCGTTAAGGCCCAGGCACACCGAAAGAGAACACGATTTTCATGAGAACACATTAACATAACATTTATGTAACAACACCAACTACTTTCAAAGACAAATTTTCATTTTATTGTATTCATTTCGCTATTTTGATTAATTATTTTGATTGCATTTATCTACAATAAAATAATGATTAAATAATATTTTCAGTTAAATTTATTAATCGTATGTATGTTGTAAATTCTTTCAAAGATGAGCCAGTCAGTCATGGTAAACTTCTTTGAATGCATCGATGGGAACTCTTTCACATTGCAACAAATAGCAGTCTGGCGGTACCAAGTTGGTCTTTTTTCCAAGAGGAAACATATTGGGAGTTAATAAAACCTAATTCTCATAAAATCATTTCTTAGAATAAAATGTAAACAGAATCCAGTGCCAGAGACACCATAAAGCAATGCAATAACACAAGGTTCTTAGCTTTTATTTTTACAATATTTAGCAAGACTTATTAGTTTTACATGGTCAACCGAATCATTCTTTGAATTTGTGTGAAATAATTCAATTTTAATACAATCATGAATAAAAAAAAATTAAATAAAAAAAAAAATGTAAAAAGAAATAATTGACAAAGACGATTTGATTGATTTTTAAATATTTCTCTAAAGCTTTATTCGCAAAATGTAACGCATTTGTAGGAAAAAGATATTACCCATATAAGATTCTTAAAAGTACTCACCCATCTTGAGAAAATTCTGTAATTTATTTTTTGTTTCAAATATTGAGCATTTTTTAAAAGCAGTTCTTAAATATGTTGCAGTACAAATTGTGCAACAAACCAGAGGCAAATGTATTATTTGCACTGACAGTCTCTCAACGGTTGATGCTATCAAAAACATAAGTAACCGGAACCAGACGATTTGCAAAATACGGGACGAAAATGTGTCGACACTACATATTTTTGACAGTTGCACTCAATTACAATGCATCAGAAATACCGTTTTCCCTAATTCCAAGCCCTCATCATTCCTCTTTCCCCTTATAGAACCAAATATTGAAATGATATTCCCCTTCCCAAAAACTTGCCACCTCTTAGATTTAATATAACTATTTTATTTTAAGAAGAGTCAAAGCAGAAGTGCTTTGAGTTATATATTACTTAATATAAATATAAATAAAGTGGAATCAATACTATTAGCATGGCAGTTCGGCATCAGTTTCTGATCCATAGCACTTGTTGGTTATTTTCACATATGGCAAGCCAATCATACACACTTCTTTATTTTGTTGTTTGTTTGTTTCCCCTTTATGTATGTAAAAGACTATCTGCTTTGGATTAACAACCCACTAAATGATATCAAATCTCATTAAACCAACACAAAAGACTTGTCAAGCTCCCAAAAATGTTGACAACTGGGTGACATGGAGTTATTTCGAATAACAGTTTAAAGAGTCTATGTGGGTAGTAAAATACATAAAACGCAACGTACAATATAATGGTGATCTCTTTTTATTTATCATGTATCAAATCAGATTTCCTGGCATACAATACTTGTGAAATCTAAATACTACAATTTTGTATTATATTAAATTTAAAAAGATATTAAGAAAACTCGACACCTATATGCATTTATTTAATAGTAGTGTGAGGTAATAAAGTTTTCAGAATTTCTTATTATTTTTAGATAGGATTCTTCTATAGACTCTCCCCATCATTTTTTAATTTCTCCTTTAACTTTTTCTTCTCTAACTTTTCCTTCTTCTTTGCCTCCTTCCTTTTTTTCTTCTCTTTCTTCATCAGCTTCTTCAACTTCTTCTTCATTTTCTTCCTCTTCCTCTTGCATTCAACATTAGAATGATCATGTTGCCCTGTTGGTGGTGGTGGTGGCGGCGGAAGAAGTGCTGGTAGAGGAGAAAGAAACACACCATGCTCTTCGTAATCTCTTGCAGAGAATAGATCCGGAGTAACTGATAGAGCAAAGTTTCCCTCAATTCTTGAATGTATCAAACCATTCGGTGACATATAGAATGCAGCTGTTAGATTAGTTGGTTGACCACGAGCATTAAATAGAGGAACTAGCGACATTGAACGATTTGGTCTAACAAATGAAATAGGTTCCGCACGAGATAAGTAAGCAAGCATTTCACCAATATTAATATGCAGACTCGTAGTGCCCAACATAAAGTCTTGTAGACTGGGTTCAGTGCGATTAACTAAACAACAAGTGTTATAATTAAATTTACAAAAGAATGGAATTAGGAAAATTTTATAAGAACAATTATAATTACCATCGGTTATGGAATGTAAATTACGGGAATAATCTTGCAAATATTGATGCAAAATACTTTCCAAATTATCCAATGCCGATGGCATAATATTCGTGAAGCCACAAAATTCAGCTATTTTTGCAATTGCAACACGCAGAATATTACTATTATATTCTTCAGCCATGGCACCAAAGTATGAAAAATAATTTTTTTTTCACCGAAATTCACAAGAACTGTCACAAGACTTTAATTAATAAAATACCTTTAAAATTGGTACTAAAAATTAGAGTTGCCACTATAGGTAAAACAAACGTACTACTTAAAGATGCTGCTGTTGTCACTCATGCACGGTACATATTATTTATGAATTAATTTGATTTGTTAGACCTTGTCGATTCATCATTCAACTGCACTGTTATAGTTAAAGTTGGCAACAAAGTCATGTCAAAATCTTTTTGCTAGTACATATAACCAAATGAATATTGATCAATGATATATTGACTGTGACCTTCTGGCATCCTATCTCTTTGGCATGTTACAATATTTTGATTTGGTTGACAAAATTGCTGAAAATATTGGTAGTAATATGGAACCATGTACGCAGCCGCATAGAGAAAATCACCAAGCAACAACACAAGTGGAGTACTGAAATCGGTCAATATGTATTCCATATTTAGGTTCCCCAGACTCATCGCTGAAAAATACATTCTCTAGAAAGAACACCCCTGCGTTCTCGTTTTTCATCCGGTAAATGTGCTTAAACTAACAAAAACCGATTTTATGTTGCAAGATGCAAGTTTTAAAAAATTGTAGTGTTTAGCTGATTTTTAATAAGAAGCTGAGCTTTGGTATAACCTTTGGATGGAAAAAAAATTGAGCAATCTGTCAGGGTGTGGAACAATGCCCATTGCTCTGCATATTATATTGGTTTTACCATATACAACTACAACAATAGCAAGATATTTCAGTACCTTAAAAAAGAGTTAAGTCTTGGCTGCGATCAACAATGTGAGAGTCTCGCCTTAATGGTATGTGGTTTTTCACATTATTGTATACTTCGATGTAACGTTGTAACGTAGTTAGCAGGAGACATCTCCGACAGCATATAGTATATATATTCTTGATCAGTGTCATTGGCCGAGTTGATATAGTCATGTCCGTCTGCCTGTTTCTATGCAAACTAGTCTTTCCATAGTAAAAGACTACCTGCTTTGGATTAGCAACCCATTAAATTATATAAAATCCTATTAAACCAACACAAAAGACTTGTCAAGCTCCCAAAAATGTTGACAAACGGGTGACATATTCAAATAAAGAGTCTATGTGGGTAGTAAAATACATAAAACGCAACGTACAATATAATGGTGATCTCTTTTTATTTAATATGTATCAAATCAGATTTCCTGGCATATAATACTTGTGAAATCTAAATACTACAATGTTGTATTATATTAAATTTAAAAACATATTAAAAAAACTCGAAACCTACATGCTTTTATTTAATAGTAGTGTGAGGTAATAAAGTTTTCAGAATTTATTATTATTTTTAGATAGGATTCTTCTATAGACTCTCCCCATCAATTGATTCTTCATCATTTTTGAATTTCTCCTTTAACTTTTTCTTCTCTAACTTTTCCTTCTTCTTTGCCTCCTTCCTTTTTTTCTTCTCTTTCTTCATCAGCTTCTTCAACTTCTTCTTCATTTTCTTCCTCTTCCTCTTGCATTCAACATTAGAATGATCATGTTGCCCTGTTGGTGGTGGTGGTGGTGGTGGCGGCGGAAGAAGTGCTGGTAGAGGAGAAAGAAACACACCAGGCTCTTCGTAATCTCTTGCAGAGAATAGATCCGGAGTAACTGATAGAGCAAAGTTTCCCTCAATTCTTGAATGTATCAAACCATTCGGTGACATATAGAATGCAGCTGTTAGATTAGTTGGTTGACCACGAGCATTAAATAGAGGAACTAGCGACATTGAACGATTTGGTCTAACAAATGGAATAGGTTCCGCACGAGATAAGTAAGCAAGCATTTCACCAATATTAATATGCAGACTCGTAGTGCCCAACATAAAGTCTTGTAGACTGGGTTCAGTGTGATTAACTAAACAACAAGTGTTATAATTAAATTTACAAAACAATGGAATTAGGAAAATTTTATGAGAACAATTATAATTACCATCGGTTATGGAATGTAAATTACGGGAATAATCTTGCAAATATTGATGCAAAATACTTTCCAAATTATCCAATGCCGATGGCATAATATTCGTGAAGCCACAAAATTCAGCTATTTTTGCAATTGCAACACGCAGAATATTACTATTATATTCTTCAGCCATGGCACCAAAGTATGAAAAATAATTTTTTTTTCACCGAAATTCACAAGAACTGTCACAAGACTTTAATTAATAAAATACCTTTAAAATTGGTACTAAAAATTAGAGTTGCCACTATAGGTAAAACAAACGTACTACTTAAAGATGCTGCTGTTGTCACTCATGCACTGTACATATTATTTATGAATTAATTTGATTTGTTAGACCTTGTCGATTCATCATTCAACTGCACTGTTATAGTTAAAGTTGGCAACAAAGTCATGTCAAAATCTTTTTGCTAGTACATATAACCAAATGAATATTGATCAATGATATATTGACTGTGACCATCTGGCATCCTATCTCTTTGGCATGTTACAATATTTTGATTTGGTTGACAAAATTGCTGAAAATATTGGTAGTAATATGGAACCATGTACGCAGCAGCATAGAGAAAATCACCCGGCAACAACACAAGTGGAGTACTGAAATCGGTCAATATGTATTCCATATTTAGGTTCCCCAGACTCATCGCTGAAAAATACATTCTCTAGAAAGAACACCCCTGCGTTCTCATTTTTCATCCGGTAAATATGTTTAACCTAACAAAAACCGATTTTATGTTGCAAGATGCAAGTTTTAAAAAATTGTAGTGTTTAGCTGATTTTGAATAAGAAGCTGAGCTTTGGTATAACCTTTGGATTAAAAAAAAAATGAGCAATCTCTCAGGGTGTGGAACAAAGCCCATTTGTTTTTCCCTACCATTAAAATTGCTCTGGATATTATATTGGCTTTACCATATACAACTACAACAATAGCGAGATATTTTAGTTCCATAAAAAAGAGTAAAGACTGCGATCAATAATGTGAGAGTCTCGCCTTAATGGTATGTGGTTTTTCACATTATTGTATACTTCGATGTAACGATGTAACGTAGTTAGCAGGAGACATCTCCGACAGCATATAGTATATATATTCTTGATCAGTATCATTGGCCGAGTCGATATAGTCATGTCCGTCTGCCTGTTTCTATGCAAACTAGTCTTTCCATAGTAAAAGACTACCTGCTTTGGATTAGCAACCCACTAAATGATATCAAATCTCATTAAACCAACACAAAAGACTTGTCAAGCTCCCAAAAATGTTGGCAACCGGGTGAAATGGAGCTATTTCGAATAACAGTTTAAAGAGTCTATGGGGGTAGTAAAATACATAAAACGCAAAGTACAATATAATGGTGATCTCTTTTTATTTATCATGTATCAAATCAGATTTCCTGGCATACAATACTTGTGAAATCTAAATACTACAATTTTGTATTATATTAAATTTAAAAAGATATTAAGAAAACTCGACACCTATATGCATTTATTTAATAGTAGTGTGAGGTAATAAAGTTTTCAGAATTTCTTATTATTTTTAGATAGGATTCTTCTATAGACTCTCCCCATCATTTTTTAATTTCTCCTTTAACCTTTTCTTCTCTAACTTTTCCTTCTTCCTTTCCTCCTTCCTCTTTTTCTTCTCTTTCTTCATCAGCTTCTTCAACTTCTTCTTCATTTTCTTCCTCTTTCTCTTGCATTCAACGTTAGAATGATCATGTTGCCCTGTTGGAAGTGGTGGTGGTGGTGGCGGCGGAAGAAGTGCTGGTAGAGGAGAAAGAAACACACCATGCTCTTCGTAATCTCTTGCAGAGAATAGATCCGGAGTAACTGATAGAGCAAAGTTTCCCTCAATTCTTGAATGTATCAAACCATTCGGTGACATATAGAATGCAGCTGTTAGATTAGTTGGTTGACCACGAGCATTAAATAGAGGAACTAGCGACATTGAACGATTTGGTCTAACAAATGAAATAGGTTCCGCACGAGATAAGTAAGCAAGCATTTCACCAATATTAATATGCAGACTCGTAGTGCCCAACATAAAGTCTTGTAGACTGGGTTCAGTGCGATTAACTAAACAACAAGTGTTATAATTAAATTTACAAAAGAATGGAATTAGGAAAATTTTATAAGAACAATTATAATTACCATCGGTTATGGAATGTAAATTACGGGAATAATCTTGCAAATATTGATGCAAAATACTTTCCAAATTATCCAATGCCGATGGCATAATATTCGTGAAGCCACAAAATTCAGCTATTTTTGCAATTGCAACACGAAGAATATTACTATTATATTCTTCAGCCATGGCACCAAAGTATGAAAAATATTTATTTTTTTTTTTCACCGAAATTCACAAGAACTGTCACAAGACTTTAATTAATGAAATACTTTTAAAATTGGTACTAAAAATTAGAGTTGCCACTATAGGTAAAACAAACGTACTTTAACTATAATTTATGAATCAATTTGCTTTGTTACACCTTGACAGCTGCACCGTATACAGGGCCTATTATATAGTTATAGTTGGCAACAATGTCAATTCAAAATCATTTTGTTAGTATAACCAAATGAATATTGATCAATGATATATTGACTGGCATCCTATCTCTTTGGCAACTTACAATATTTTGATTTGGTTTACAAAATTGCTGAAGGTATTGGGACTTATATGGAACCATATACACAGCAGCATAGAGAAAATCACCAGGCGACAACACAAGTGGAGTATTGAAATCAGTCAATATTTATTCCATATTTAGATTCTCTAGACTCATCGCTGAAAAATACATCCTCTGAAAAGAACACCCACGCGTTCTGATTTTTGTATCTTCATCCGGCAAATGTGCTTAAACTAACAATAGCCGATTTTATGTTGCAAGCTGAAATATTTAAAAAAATTGATTCTTTGGGTGGTTTCGACCAAGTAGCTGAGCTTTGGATGAAAAAAAAAAAAATAAATATGAGCAATCTCTCAGAGTGTGGAACAATGCTGATTTGTTTTTCCCTACCATTAAAATTGCTCTGCGTATTATATTGGCTTTACCATATACAACTACAACAATAGCGAGATATTTCAGTACCTTAAAAAAGAGTTAAGTCTTGGCTGCGATCAACAATGTGAGAGTCTCGCCTTAATTGTATGTGCTTTTTCATATTATTGTATACTTCGATGTTTTTATACCATTGCACAGGGTATTATATTTTTTTCAACGAAATGTGAAACGCATAGAAGGAGACATCTTCGACAGCATAGCGTATAGATATTCTTGATCAGTATCGTTAGCCGAGTCAATATAGTCATGTCCGTCTGTCTGTTTCTATGCAAACTAGTCTTTCAGTTCTATAGTTATCTTCATGAACTTAGCATCAGTCTTCCTGTTGCAGGAATGATCGGTCGATAACTAAGTTCTTGGATGCAAATGTTTTTCTTTTTTTCTCAAGATAGTGGCTTATCTGAATCTGAGTAGGGAAGGATTTGACGATACACATGATGATCAAATCAATCAAATCAACTGTTCAAAAATAAACAATTAAGCGAAGAAAACTTGCTGCAATTATTGGCAGATGATATGTTAGAAGATGATTAAGATTCGTCTACTAAAGTATCTTTACTGGCATATACAGAACTTTCTTCTTTTGCCTTAATTTAGTTTCACATTATTATTTTTAGAGACCCCTAAAAAACACAAGTTTCTTCAATTGTGTGGCATAATTGAACGATTTTATTCTATCTTTCTCTGATATCTCTTAAGTTGTTGTTGTCTTTTCATTCGCATATATCATGTGATCATCATCTTCATGTACCAAAGAATTTGTGTGCAGAATAATGCAATATTTCTTTTTCTATTTATTTCAATAATCAAATTTGGTTTATATTTTTATAAAATATGCAAAGAATAAAAGCTTTCAGAGAATGAGTGAGGCAGGGAATGTGTGAGTCTAAGGACACGTGCAAAGTACTCAAGGCGATGCTCATGAATTACGATTTTGAGTTTGACGAAATTTGATTTTAAAATCCCAATTTTTCTTTTTACTTTTTCCTTCCTTTTTCTTTTTTTTTTTTTTTTTTGTTTAAATTACATTATTACGAGTAGCTTCGATTTTCCCAATAATCTTAAGACACACAGATGATGAAGATGAAGAGAAATAAAATATTATATTTTCTTTTTCTTTTTTTGTTTCTTTAAAATTTCACAGCAAACAAAAATTACCAACTCAATTGAGCCGAAGGATAAAAATACAATAAAGCAGAAAAGAAAAAGTTCTGAAAAAATAAATGTATAAGAAAAAAGAATCGAAAGAAAGTAAAAGTGCCTTAAAAGAAAAGAAAAAAATAAAAGGTAGCGAAAATCCAAAGTAACTTTTAGCTACTGATTTATTTACTAAAACAGGACAAACGGTCGCGGGGGGAAATGCTACAATTGAAGTGGGTACAAAGTTTATTGTTGTCGTTGGAAGCGGATCTAAAAGTTAAAAGAAATGGCCGAAGGAGGAGAAAAGAAATGATGTTCAGAGAGGAGATAAACAAAAAAAAAAAAAACAAAAGTAATATAAACAATAATAATAATGAAGCAAAAGTCAAAGTCGAAACCAAGAAAAATAAAGTAAGAAATAGACAATATTACAAGGGATAGAGGAGAACGATAAGAGATGGGCAGTGGAAGTGAAAATGAAGATGAAGGAGAAACGACACACAATACATACAACACACAATACAGACCAAAAGAAGATAAAGTTCCTAAAAGATACTACTATTGTATGAAGATGATGTGTGATGATGTGAAGGCAGCAAGGGCAACAAAAGCGCCAAAGGACAAAATGCGCTTCAATAAAACGTCAACATCAATGGTAACACCAACAGCAATGGTACAAGGCGGAAACACCAGCAACAGGAGTAGCAGGAGCTGGAGCATCATGAGCAACGGAAACGGAAGTAAGCCAAAGTTGTCAGATAATTATGGCCGCCTAAGCACAATTTTATGTACTCGTCCCATCCATACATACGTGCACATAGATATCCTAAGTGTAATACAATAAATTCATATATACTTTCATTATTTATGTATTGTACAAAAGTAACTTTTCCTGTTTTTTCTTTTTGAGTTTTTACTTTTCATAATAAAATATACTTTTTTATTTATGAATTTTATTTTACATATATGTACATACATATATACATTTGTATGGATTTTATACATTCTTAAGTGAGGCTAAGATTAACATTTTCATATATGTCATATTTTAATCAACAGTTCTTAAGGTGTAATTTTAATTTCAAACAAAATTCCCACAAATATTACAAGTAAAAATTCGAAATGGTATGTTTTTCCTATTAATTTAACTAAGAAATCTTCTCACAGCACCAATTCGTTCAACCTCTCTTTGAGTAATGAGAATATTTCTTCATAGTCTTTTATTACGATCGTATCGTAGATAGAATACTAATCTACTTGACCAACAATATTGAAACCTCTTTGGATTTATGCAAACCATTTGTAATGCTTTGCTTCGAGATTTCAATTTAAGCAGATCCTAAAAAAATACTGGACTTGATAGACATCTCCATTTCTAGAAGGATCCTTAGCAGCTTAATAACAGCAGAAGCTCATGCACTCTCCGGTCCTCTTCAGCTTACTAGAGTATCCTCAAATCAGAGAGTACCCGGATGATATTGAAAAATCTATCGGTAATCTTAGTTCAGTTCTTACTGAGGCAGTCCAAATACCACCAGTCATGATAAGCTATAATCACAACATAAAAAATATGCATTTAGATAGTCTTGTCACAAAGAAACGTAGACAACAAAGGGAATGGCAAAACCTAAGGTCACCTGATGCCAAACATCGCTTAAGAATTGCAATTCGTAAACTTAGCAAAGCAATACACTCTGAGGATCATCCCGCCCAGCACCAATATATACCCAACCTATCGCCTACAAGCACAACATTTCCTCTGTAGAGGGCCCAAAGCACATAAAAACGCCAGTTAATGTTGACACTCCGAAAAGAGATGAAAATTGTAAATGAACACGTAAAAAATTATTTTATTTCGATATGAAACTTATATATGCTGAGAAACTAAACACGCACCGGAATCCATGATCACGGACTCGTCTTAGACGAAATGACCTTCGAGCCCAACTTAAATTTTAAGGGCACTCAGTACACATACATTCACTCCAACTGGAGGTAAAGTAGGCTTGGTAGACTGTACTCTGAGTACACCCGCCGCTTAAAAGTTGTGTCACTCGTTAAATGTATCTATCCGAAAGCATTTCTTAGTACAAAACAATTCACAAAGTAGCTAAAAGAAAATGCTATACAGACATTGCCATTGAACCAATATTTTCTATAATATCTATTTACTAGTAAACTGAACCAATACCTATAAATATTGTATGATTTGTATGAACATTAATGATTCGTATTTACCGGAACATATTTAGGCAATTTCCCCCATGCTGGATTGCCACTTTGTCGGAAGGATTTCTCATACAAGTAAGATCGAATGTGAACTCTGAAACTGAGAGCAGTCCAAATCATCAGCATCATCATCACAGTGGTCTTTAAAGCTTCTGGGTGAACTCGTCATTGTGAAGAGCATCATGTCTAAGCTATCCTATTCTATCAATGTTGTAGAACCCATATATGAATATATGAGCATTGTAATTGCTTATTAAATATTTTGTATTAATTATAATAAATGTCTAGTGATGTGTTTTAAAAAAAATAAATTATTTAGAGTTGGAAAATCTACTAGAAACTCAGATACATTTTCATTATATTTTTCTTTTGTGATTTCTTCATTTTATTGTACTTAAAGTGATTAGCCTAAATTACTTTTTAAGTGTTTACGTGGGCGTGGGCCAATGTATGTATGTGCGTGGTAAAAAGAAGAAACGGGTGAAAAAAAGGGGAAAAAAACAAAGACATAAAAATAAAGCCTGGCAATGATGAAGGCCTCTTCTTGTCACTACCAAAAAGAAAAGGTTAAAATGGAAGGGTAAACATTTAAATGAACCCCCAAAATAAGGCAAAAAATATAAAGGGAATGATTGGATAATGAGATCAAATACAGAAATTGACATGAAGAAGTTGAAAAAGTTTCAATTTTTTATTTGTTTCCTTAAATTTTGTTAAACGAAGAAAAGAAAAGAAAAAAACGGAGGAATTTTCGCAACAACAACAAAAAGTTAGTTACATTGTCAAGTGGTAAAATAAATCAAAGAAAAGAAAAGAAAACAAAAGAAAAGAAAAACTTAAGGAAGCAGAAGTGACAACAAAAGTGTCTGAACAGAAGAATCTAGAGAGCGAAATAACGATATTAAAGAAGTGAATGTAAAGAAGTGGAGGTGGCTGATGATGATGAAGCTGATGGAAAAGATACCAAAGTGAAAATTAGGTTTATTATAAAATATTGTTGTTATTATTGCTTGTGTCGTTGTTGTGCAGCGCAATTGTTTTGAAGAAAGTGTTAAACTACCTACTTATAATTGACATCTGTCAACGGCAACAATAGCTAAGAATACAACAGCATTAAAAGTTAGGAAAAAAATTAAACCTTAAAACAAACAAACCACAAACAATGAACAACAAACAAGGACAATGCAAAAAAAACCAAGCTAAAGAAAAATTCAAGTAACAGAAAAATAAGAAAACACACAATGAGTAAAGAAGAAATAGAGGATATCAAATATACACTGAGTAAAAATAAAATACAATATTAAGAAAAACTTCTATGGCAACTCAGCACATTAAGAAGCGACAGCAACAGCAACAGCTGCTGGCAGCAATCAACAATAACAACTTCCTCTCTACATATTACATACAACAATGACTACTAGATACAATACAAAGATACAAATATAACAAATTACTAAAGCTGTTCTACCCACTTCTGCTCTTGTCACTTCCTGCTACTGCTACTGCTACAGCTACTTTTGCTATTGTTGTTGCTATTGCATCTTGAAGCCATTTAAGTACTATTTAACAAATGGAAAAACTGCTGCTGCTGAAGCTGCTGCCCTCTACAAAAAACACAAAAATAACACAAGAAAAAACAATGGACAAGCAAAAGAAAACCCGACAAAATACAAACAGAAACAAGAAAATGTAAATTGAAAAAGGAACCAAACTGCAAAAAAAAAGTATCCTTCAATGTCATTCCTTCATTCATTCATTCTGTTGTTCTGTTGATCTGCTACTCTGCTATTCTGTCATTCTGTCTTTGTTGACTTGACTGACCCCTTTGCTTGACCAAAATTTCATTTTATTGTACTAGTATTTCTATTATAATGATATATGGTATAGTATTCTCTTCCTTATTGGACTTCTACTACATATGTTTGGCTTAATTGGTTTTCGCATCGCTTTGAAATGTTTAATTCATATTTTTTTTTTTATTTTTTGTATTGCATCATTTATTTATTCCTTTACTTACTACAATGCATATGTGTGTATGAAGGACATATCTTCAACAATTTAATTGTGGTTGGTTATAGTTTTCTAATTGATTGACTTGATTTGTAAATCAAAATTTATATTTCATTGCAAAAATTTCTTCATATCTTTTACAATAATATCCGAATTTATTAGATCAACAAATGGACATAGACTAGTATGTACAATATCAAGTGCCGGACGCATCATAATTGCTGCCAGTAGGCTATTTAAATTTTGCCTTTACAATTCGATTTGATTTGTGCACCATCGTCCTAATTACACCGACTTTTTCTCGTTATTAGTATGATTGTGAACTGGTGGATCGATGTGTCAGTTCTTAAATTATTTTAACAACCCAGCGACTTAATTAAGATAACAGAAGAAATATTTTTAAGTTAAATATGAGCCATTTTATGAGCCATCAAGAGAATAAACTCATCGCAAACGGACTTTGATAAGTACTTCTAGAACCTTGATTCCCAAATCAATAAAGAATCGAATTCAGCTAACAGTTCCAAAATCATACAATAATTTCCTTTATGCGGATTATTTTTTACTAAATGATGAAAACAACGAATTCTAAGTAAAACACGTTCTTGGCAAACAAAAAAAAATAGCACGTGTGCCATCGTACACGTGATAGAAGTGCAACTTCTTAAAACAGACAGAGACAGAGAGAGAGAGAGAGAGAGATAACCTAAAAACAAACACATCAACACAACGTTTGCATACAAAATATTCTGTCCAGTTAATTTAGCAATGTCTCTTTCAATCTGTCCGTCTGCCTATCCGTTTGTATATTGCTTTTGGTTTCTGTGGCGTGTGTAATTGCTGTTGTTGTGTTAAACAATGTGTTAACGTTTGCTGTCTGTCTCCTCTTGGCGAAAAAGTAGATCATCAATGAGCCTATGTGTGTTTCTCGTTCTCTTTTCTTCGTACATTCGCTTGTTTTTGTATAACACACAAGCTGTTCGCTTGCATGTTGTTGTTATAAACATTTTTATACACACAAACTGCATGTTGTTGTTGTGCAAATGTAACATCTTTTTTGAGACTTTTCCGGTGGATTTTCCACAAATTTTATTATTTGTTGGGGAAATGGCAATAGAAATACACACTCTGTGAAAATTTCAAGTGTCTACCTAGTGCTGTTCATGAGATACAGAATCCGGAAAATGTTACAATCTGTATTTTTTCACTAAAATATTTGTACTAAATTTTTAACCTACGCCGCTAAAGAAGTTTCACTTCAAAAAGAAAAAAGGATTGCGGAAGAGCGGGCCAATGAAATCAATGAAATTTCTGTCACTTTGGTTGCCACTGGGTCGATTATCTGAAGTGGAAAAATCGATTATCCGTTTAATCGAACCCAGGTGACATCGATCACAAAATCAATCTAACTATCAAACTAAGGATACTAGATTTATGACGCGCTGAGTTTTCATCCTGAGCAAGTCGGCGTTCTGCATTTTTTCAGTCATAAAATTCTTGGTTCTATATGGACCTAAGGCGGCCAAGATTGCAAATCTGCCACTGACAATAGTAATTGTTGGGTGGCATTACATTCAATCAATGTTCGTTTCACGAGATAAAAATTTGTGTTATTGTAGACCTTTACACTAAATCGACTAGATTCAAATGATGCATTATACCACAAAAGCGGAAGGGAGGCTTTTCTTCAAATGCAAGATGCAAGATAAACACACTAAATGTGGTTAAAAGCAACGAACGAACTTGAAAAAAATTGTCTTCTATATAAGATCCACATGATTCTCGTGTATTGATTGATTTAACTCGATTATGGCAACGTCCTTTACTTAAACTTTCAGTTTAATTTCGGGAAATATCCATTTCAGATTATTTGACTTAACATCAAGGAGATTTCATGTACACTGTTCATTCTGTTCTCTAGGATTCTATGTAGATTAAGTGTAAAAGGCGTAAAACCGCAATCCTGTGGTTCTTCAATAGTATTGTTGTTTATGTCTTTACGTGTATATAGAAATAAGAACTGAAAAACTGCAACAGCAACAAGGGAAAGAATACGACATTTAAGCCAACAAAAGAAATAACAAACAGCAGCAACAGTAGCTGGACATCGAGGACATCGAAATAAAGTAAAATGAAATGAAAGCAACAAAATATTGGAGGCGACATATCCCTATTGACATTGCATACACATCTCTACACCATACTGGTACATTGTCATTGTTGAACTCTGTTCAGTTGAGCTGAGCTGAGCTGAGCTGGAAACGACTTGCCTCTGTTCGTTTCAATTCAATTCGGTTTCAGATAAATTTCAATGCAATGCATGCATTCAACTTATCCTTAAGGGTAACCGGCACCATCAATACGAAAGAACATCAACACATTCAAATGCATACGGGTGGATATGTCTCTTATGCCTCTCTTACCTTCCTTGCCTGTCATATTTGTATTGTTTATAGAACTCACATGCGCTAGGGCTTGACCAATACTCAACATGAAACGTTATGATTCCTTATATGTGACCATTTATATATTTCTCATCTTATGCAACGAGATCTGTTAAGCTCAGAGTTTCTAAAACTTTTAGTATGGTCGCAGATCACTTTTGATAATGAAAAATTTAAGTTGAGAAAGATTTAAGAGATTTATTACAGCATGGATGTATTGTTGATGTTTATGGGGACTCTGGATATCTTTATGGCTCAATTCAGCAATTGAGCGGGTATGCAGTACATTCCGGAGGAAAGGAATACTTTGTTTTAACGAACACAAAGTTATAGGCGAGACACAAAAGTGATCTTTACTGCTAAGTATCATTTTGAGACTGCTTGTTACTCCGAAAAGAAGACTTCATGTAATTGTTTGGGTATGTTACAACATTGTAGTTTGTTTCAGTTTAAGGCATGTACATAACATGTTCTACCTTCATACGGAGGTCTGAGAATCGTTTAAGTTTATGAAACTTTTCTCTCAATTTTTAATTCATTTCTCTTTCTCCTTTATAAATATATACAAAACAAACTTCACACGTTCGCCTCACGCAATTGTCTTTTACATGCATGCATATGCCTGTTGTTTGGTCTTGTGTCTTTCGCTCTGATAGTCTGTCTGCCTGTTTGTCTTTATATCCTTGTTCATTCACAAGGCGGATGTGCACAACGGATATATTGATTGTCATTTTGTTGTAAATACATGCATACATACATGTATATTTGTATATGTATTTATTTAAGTGTTTGTGTATGTGCTTAAAATGTAAAACATTCGAGAAGTAAGCAACCTTTTTTTTTTGCATATGAAAAATTTGTCATCCTTTTGGGAGACACCATCACCCTAACCAGTATCTCTCTCTTTCTCTCTATCTCTCTATCTCTCTATCTCTCTCTCTCTCTCTCTCTATCTGTTTGTCTGTCTATCTATAAGTCTGTTATGTTAATAGAGAAGAGATGGAGAAGGAGGTGAAGGAGATAAAGTTGTCCACAAAAATAAAGCCAAAAAGGTACACTTAACTTTAAGGAAACACCTCGTCGTCATAATGTCATAAAGCTACAACTATCGTACTTATGTATATATGTAGGTGTGTCACATTCATTCATTTATACACTTACTGTATATATAGCAAGTATTGTTGGGTATCTGTATGTGAGTTTGTCATTATCAAATTTTCATTTTTGTCCCAAAAGTCGAAGCATTTTATGTTTTGTGTTTGCTGCTTCACGCGTTTGCTTCACCACCAATAACAAGAAGCAAACATTGTCAAAACCTTTGTCCTTTTCATCCTCTTTCAACCATCTATCATTTTATTCTCATTCTCTTCCTCTGTCGCCATCGTCGTCGTCGTCGTCCTCTTTCCAAGTTATCTCATCTCGTAAGCAGGGTCTTTCCTCTTTTTTTTGGTTCCTAACACCATCCGTCCAAAAGTTGCGTTGCCTGTCTGACTGTGTTTTGTTACTTTTGTTTTTGTGTCTCTTCTTGTTGTGTATAAATATGAGTGAGTGAGTGAGTATCTGTGTGTATGTGTGTGTGATTGTATTATTGTTATCCATATTAATGGTCTTCATTAAAATGTTGTAAATTATAAATGATATGCAAAGCGGCGTTATTGTTGTCCTCGTTCGTTGAGTCACATCACAAAATGAATGACAAGGGTGAGTGGGTGAGTGAGTGAGTGAGTTAGTGGGAAGTGGGGAGTGAGTTCATAGAAGGGTATAAGGGTAGAATCGTGTAGCTTAATACTTCAGGTTGGAGGTCACCGCATATATGTATGTATGTACGTGTATGTACGACAAAAAATCTTGTTACCTTTGCATACTACAATAAACAAAATGTATCTAGATTCATTTGAAACAACTACAGTACTATGCAATGCAATGTGATAGTGGAAAAAGTGGTCATTTATATAAATATTTTACTCCATTTTTCTTTTCCATATTTTTATGATATTTTTTACAAATATTTTCTATTTTGTTATGCATTGCAACATAATATTTTTCATGTTCTAAATGATAGCGATGATGACGATGATCTTGGTGATGATGATGATGTTCATTCATTTATCGTTAGTTAGTTTGTTGTAAAATAACCAACAATAACTGACGACTTACAATCAAAACCAGGTCCAGGCAACCGCCTCCGTTCTTCGTCCTGTAACCACAATTTATGTCAGTTACTCAGGGACAACACAACTATTATTCATCATGTTATGTGTGTACGCAATGTAGTAGTTATAGCAAAATAGAGTAAAGAAAGAATAAAAATAACTGAAAAACGCAACGAAGGTTATAAAGTGTTATGTGATGAAATGAACAAAATGAAGAGAATGTGTGGCATCAAATGACCTGTCAACCGGAAACATTTTGTTGTTAACTATAATTTGAATAACTAATAAATTTTAAAAGGGAGTTAAAAAAAGCACTCTCAAGCGGCCAATAGACATAATCGCACAGTATGATTGGTCAATTAAACTTCTGAAATATACTGAGTTGAGTGTTTATGAATGAAATTGAACGGTTATGTAATAAATTGATTAAATCGTTCATGGATTTTTACACGGTTGCTGAAAAGATTGTACTTTCAAAGTCTTCAACTTCTGAATATCAATTATCGTGATATTGCAAAGTATTGCCTACTCATACTGTGAACTATTTCCAGCGTTGTCCAGTAAATATTACAACATAATACATACTATGTTATAAGACTATTACCAACTACTAAGCAACAAAATCTATGGACCGCTTTAGAAACTGGTTTTAGATGCTTCTGCCTAAGTCACAAAGCAGACTTGGCTTACCAGAATTTCACAAAACCAAGTGATTGATTGCTTTTGTGTTTGTTAAAAAAATGGCCCATTTCATAAGAGAGGTGTCTGTCGAAAATCCAAAATCCCCTACCCAAAAAAATTCCCCAATTAGTACAAGGCAAAAGCTAAATTTAAACAAAAATTTCCAAAATCTTGTATAGCAAAAATTGTGAGACAGAAGAAACCATAGTCAAAAAAGAAGAAGAGCAGTAAGTATTTAGAGTAATTTTGCATAGAAGAAATTTTCATATATTGCATTGTCCTTGAACCAGTCCTTTTTACGGCAATTACCTCTATTTACTAGTGACATACCTCCGTGTAGTTCAAGTCAAATGTATGTGGCTACTTACGCGGATGATATAGCCATACTAGCCTCATCTTTCGCGGGCAGAAAAGGCTAGCCAACTTCTGCAAAGCTACCTAGACGAAGTAGCTATTTGGTCAAAGCGTTGAAACTTATACATCAATCATTAAAAATCTGTAGTCTAATTCAACGGCAACAATCTATCGCAAAAAAATCATCATTGTATAGACTAAGTATAGACTTAAATATCAAATTGACTGGAGCTCATCATATTAGAAGCATTCATTCTAAATGCACCACAAAAATTAAACAACTTCACTGGCAACAAAGTCCTTATCTATAAGAACATCATCTCTTCTATCTGGTCATATGGAATCCAATGCTGGGGAAGTGCTGCATTATCTCATGTAAAGAAACTCCAGGTGTTAGAAAACAAAACTCTACGTTTAATAAAAAGGGAAAGGGGACTAGGAGGGATTAGAGGTAGTCCACAACAGTCCAAGGTCGGTCCCAGAGAACACCCTCTTTCTCCAAAACCAACCTGAGGAGTCCACGAACAGAGCCAGGCCCCCCAAAACTTGGCCACACTACCCAACTCTTCGAAGAACGGTTTCCCGGAAAACCGGGTTCGTCTACTGAGAAGAGCAGAGCAATCGCAGAGGATGTGTGGGATGCTCTCCGGTTCCTCCTCGTCTTTACAGCTTCGACAGAAGTCATGGTGTGGAACTTGCATTCTGTGGGCCATTAGCCCGATAGTGCAGTGTCCCGTCATAACTCCCTTTTACATCCGAATTATTTTCTTGTTGAAGAGTAGGAGCTCGGAGGTTCTCTTTGGTTGATAGCAAGGCCAGATTGTCCTTACGACAGTACACGCAGACACATTTGCTCACTTCCTGCCTGATAGATCTCTGGTTTTCACTTCCAGGCTTGAGGGTGTATCCTGTAAGGGTCTGTAAATATTGGCAACTGCTTAAGATATAGGCAGTGCCGAGCCTTTCCTAGCACCGTCGCCCGCCATTTCATTTCTTACGATACCGGAGGGACCCGACACCCAGATGAGTGTGATAGAGTGTTGCCATGCCTGGTTGAGAGTTTCTACCGTACTAAGTATTATTTAGAGATAGTCAAGTTAAATAGTATTTTGCAAAAAGTATAGTCAGAAAATTGCTTTTGCCCATAGCATAGCATTAGTGTTCAATTTGCAAATAGAAACAATTAAGTCATCATCATACAACAAAGAAATTTAAAGGAGTATCTGATCTTGTCAGTATTAAGATCACTTCAATGTTCTTTCCTCTTAAAATCAAAAAGTGACCAGGGAAGTGAATGGTATTGTATAATTTGATGATGTCCAAAATGAATTGCGTCATTTCCAACGATGCTTTTCAACTACTGAATAGCAATTAATGCGTTATTGGACAGTATTTTCTAATATCGAAACAAATTGATTTCCCACAATATCCTTATAAGTAATTAATTTCAACTCAACTAGTACTTATGTAGAAACAATTGATTGCATGTCTATGAGCAGCCTTAAAGCCAAACAGTACTACTTTTATGTTTTATTTATTTTGTGAAAATTATAATTATTTTTCATATAAATATTTGATTTTATTTTTATTTTTTTATTAATAAAATGAAAATTTGGAAATTCACAAATTTTCATGCAAGTAAAATTATGTGTAAAATTTTCTGTTTTACAATGAAACCCAAAAGCATAACGAAAACCACAAGCGAAAATCGATGTATGTATGTTGAAAGAAACAAGCAATGAAGAAAAATCTTTAACATGAAAATCATATAAAAATTTATGAAATAATAAAAAAGAAAAACAAAAAACCTCAGGAACAACACAGGAAAATTGGAAGGAAAGGGTCGAGAAAAAAATTGCAAAGCAAACATATTTCTGTATTAATGGGACCGAAGGACGACACACATTCAGAATAACATTCTGTCAATTCTTTGTTGTTGGTGTTGTTGCTGTTGCTGTTGATGTCCTTGTTTCTTACTAGTCTTGTTTTTATATTATTATCGGCGTCAGCATCGTCAGCTTCAGCTTCAACTTCAACTTCAATGTCATCGTCAACGCGCAGTCATCGTCATTGCCATCGTTGTCGCCATCAAATCCTGTCAAGGCAATTTGGTTAAACGCAAATGACACACGCGTGGCATGGCTCCTGTCTGACTGTCTCCCTTGTCTCTCTCCCTGTCAATCTCCCTGCCATCCTGCCTGTCTTCCTGTCTATATGACACATTTTGCCCTTCTGTTTGTCTGTCTCTTTGTCAGTTTGTTTGAATGTGTTTGTCTGTCTGTTTGTGCCACACTTTTGCCACATTTGTCTGGGTTCATTCATTCGTTGGGAATATTCTGGTTGTTTTTACTTTGTGTCCATTATGAAACGAAAGTTGATGACGATGGCGTCGCTTTATGTTTTTAATGTGGACGCGCCCAACTTGACTTGCCTCTAATCTACTCCACTCCACTCCACTCTACTATATTCTGTTTGTCTTGTCTTGCCTTGTCGCGTCCCGACTCTTCTTGTATTATCCTAAATTTAAGTCAATTCAACTTAACTTGCCACATTCGACATCAATTGGCTGTTTCTCTGCACAGTACACAGAACCAACTTTTGGGTAACTCTCCTCTATCTCTAATCCAATTGGAAAGTCATACAAGTGTACTATAATGCTGGGCGGCTTCAAGATAAGCCACTATACTATATGAAATACTGGACATGGTACTTTACCCAAAAAATAGTTTCAAACAACACGGATAAGCGCATGAAAAACTCCCAATCGAACGAAAAACAAAAATAAAAGTTACAATAAAAATACAGAAGAGGAGAAGAAAGGAAATGAAGAAATAGAAAACGAAAAACGTACAAACGATTAATCATGAGCAAATCCTTTTAGGAATACTTTTACTACTACAAGCAACCATAGGTTGATATTTTATCAAGGGATTTCGATGTTTGCTATCAGAAAGAAATAAGTATTAAGCATTTTTTTCACCCTCTTTTTTGTTGTTGGAATAAGAAATTATAATGATTATGAAAATCAAATAAGAGATTTACTTCGGAAATTATGACTTTCTTTAAATGCTTACAGCTTATCATGTAACAAATCTTAAAGTTGTGACAATACAATTTACATTCTGAAGATTTTAAAAGTCTTTTGCTTTTATTTCTTTGGGATAATTGAAGAAATTTTATCACATCGAATAATGATGACTTAAGACAAATCAATTGTGATCCAACTAAGAATAGGAAAACAGTTGGTTTTTGGGCATACAATTAAGGAAACCAATTGTCAAATAAATGAAAAATCATACGATATGAGATAAGATTCATGGACTAAGTATAACAGTGGAGGATTAAAAGTATTTTATCAACATATTACAATTTATTTCACACGACTTGTTTTTTATTTTTAATTTTGAAATCATGCTTCCCCCCATTGCTCGTCAATTTTAGATGAATCTAAAAACTGTTGCCAAACTAAATAAAGAAACATCAACAAGAGGCGTTACAAATGGCGGAACAAGTAAAGGCCTCGTCTGGAGGAAACAAATACTCCAAGCAGTACAAGGCAAACACTTGATTTGAACAAAAATTGCCGAAATCTTGCGCAATGCGTCACAATATTGTGTGTTTATATCGTTAAAAGGTTAAAACATTAAATAAATTCTAATTTAAAAAATGAAATGCATAATTTATTTAAGAAAATTGATCAAAAACTACTTGTGTGGGTCCTTTATAGCTAAGTAGTTGTTTCACTAGCTTAATATTTCCTGCTTTCATAATTTCAATAATCAATTGATATTCTAATCACCAAATACGGAATGACTGGGGTAGGTTGTCTTTAGATACTTTTCGATATGTGCGCGCATAAAGGTATTTTCAATCCATTCGATTCGGACTTAGGGTTCTTCAATATACACCATTACTACTACCACCATCAACAACTGTAAATCTCCTCTGAAGTAAATGCAGCTCTTATAGCTTTCTAAATATATTGTTAACCAACGCAAACAGTATACAACACAAACTTTTTGTTGTTCTCTTACACTCCAGCTTAGTTTTTGCTTTTCTGCTTAAAGTTAGTTGCATTGTGATCAGTGGTTTTGATTACGAAATCATATATAATTATAAAAGAATAAAAAGGTTCGAGTTTCAAAATTTGGTGAAAATATCTGCATTAAATGCCATTTTCAGAACTGAAATTGTGACAAAGTTTAACTAGGGTATTTCCGTTATAAATATCGCTAAGGAATATCATTTGTATATTATCAAATAAATATATATAAAAAAACAAAACAAGTTATTAACTTGTGTCGATCTGGAAGAAAGCGAAAGACCATAAGCAATGATAGTTCGCAGCTTCAGAATGAAATATGGGCACAAAAAATCATATAAGCGAAAGAACAATTAGTAGACGTTTAATTGATGATAATATAAAAACATACACGGCAAGGTCAATACCGTGAATAACCCCAAGAAACAAAAAGAAGCGCTTGGAATTTGCCAAAAACTTTGTTGGCAAGCCCCTATCATTTTGGCATAATATACTTTGGACAGATGAAAGTAGTTTTCAGTACCACTCATCAAACAAAAAGTTTTTGTTAGATTAAACAAGAAAACTTGCCACCTGTATGTAAAAAAGTTAGCCATGGTGGTAGCACTATTATATTCTGGGGGTCAATTTCGTTTAATGGCTTGGGGGACTTGGTTCCCATTGACGGTTCAATGAATCAGAGACAATATTTGAGCATGAGTTTCCCTCGGAGAGGCTTTCGCTCTTCAATAGGACATTACACCTTGCCATACGACCAAATTAATCAAAACATTCTTCCCAGATGTTGTGGTCGAATCGTTGGATTGGCCACCCCAAAGCTCAGATTTAAAAGTAATTTAAAATGTTTGGGCATACCTGAAACAAAAGAGATCCGCTGATCTAACAAGAACGAGACAAGAAACAAACACAGAGGTCACAAAGGGCTGGAATGAGATTGCGGTTCACTTTCTTGAATCCCATTCCAAATCGATTTCAGAAAGTAATAAATTTTTAAGGAGGATACATCTATACTTAATACTCGTACTAATATATTTAATCAAAATCCTCAAATCAAATTACTTATATAATACTAGCGTAATACGGCGCGCGTTGCTACGGCTCCGTCGTGATGTTAGTGCGTGATTTTTGTAGTCATTTCCATTCTCCATGAAGAAATACTTATAAGTACATGCCAACTTTCATGCTGATCGGTCAAACGGTGTTCGAGTTCATCGCCGTTAAACTAAGTAAAAACGTATGCAACAATTTTTTTAAAATTTTTGCATTAGACATGTCAAAATATATTGTATATGGCAAGAGATACCATGATAGTATTAGAAGATAGTATGATGATTTTGAAAAATGTACTTAATCAGTAATAGTATAAATGTACATATATTTTCCGAAAAAAAACGAGCAAAGCTCGGTCCCCTGGTTCTAAACATGAATCATTGATGTCTTCGATGATATTTCTATTGCAAACTTTATTCAGTTTTCCCTTTCCCGGATAAACTTTTTTCTCCATTTCTGCATAGTACAATAATATAGCAAATTATATGGCGAATACAGTATATAGTACTCTTGAAAAATTATTCATGTTTGAGTAACAATAACAGGCACAAAACTCTGCCAAATCACGCCAATATCATTTTATTCATTAGGTTAAATGTTAACAACAAAACGCACGCAAACATTTGACATTCATGACACGCTGACATGCTAGTAAATAGGTATACATATACAATACACAAATAAATATGGTCAAAGTAATCAATTGAAGAAAATGACTTGACTTTCTTGGCCAACACTTATTAATAATTTAAAGAACCTTTTTGAATCTGAAATTTTATCAATTTTTAAGCGAAACTGTTTCAAAATTCATGGAATAATTTAAGAGCTTTCATAATGAAATTAATTAAGGTAAAAAACATTTCCTTTTTCTTAATCTCCTTTCTTATATTTATGTATGTAATATCTTTCTTTTGCGACCTTTTACGATATTCTTGTTTTATAAGTTTTGTCTTTAATCAGACAAAAAACAAGAAATACATAGCTTACATATAACTTATTTTCATCATCATCTTTATTGTAATCATTATCATTATTATCAGTTCACACAAACACAAACGAAAGTGTCTATTTACAATCTTCTACTCAAACAACCATCTATTTTACACTAATCTTAAGCACGCTTCACTATAAACCTTCTCTCCACCTTAATGCCAGTACCAACAACCTCACCACCTTTTTAGGTCTGATACTTCTTCTATTCTTGCACAAATTTCAAGTTTAGCTGTTTAGATCTAAAAAGTGTAGAATAACGAAAAGGAATGAAGGAGAAGACAAGGGAAGGGAAGGGAAGAGAAAGGAAAGGAATGGAAAGCGATGCAAATGAATGAAAGAATGAAAAAATCGAAACTAATCGAAAATTCAATTCTGTCATCTTATACAACAAATCTCTTTCATTAACACTTGCTCACACTTGGCTGGCGTTGCCTGTGTTTTCCGACACCCAGTTCAGCCCCCACCCTTTATGAAAGCACTCGTGCAACACATTATCTTGACTGTGGCTGTCGAATTGATAACACTTCTTCAAGCGCATAAAACGTAGCAGACAAAGATGGGAAACAAGAAAAAAATGGTGATATATTTGTAGAAGTAATATTAGTAGTAGTAGTAGTAGAAGAAGAAGTAAATAGTTAAGTTAGGTGAGAGTATAAGACAAAAAAAAAAGTAAGTGAATGAACGGAAAAGACATTTAGAAATTGGTCCACATAGAGCTATTGACCTTGTCATTCTCATCGACACCAACAACAGACAAGAACAGGAAGACAACCAACCAACCAACCCAACGACCGACCGACTGAACCAACTGACAAAGTATGTTGGCATCTATTAAGCATCTGCTCTCCTTTGAGAATGCCATCAGAAACAACGACGATGACGACGATTACGACGACTACGACGACTATATACGTTCACCACCCCCATTATCATATATCTAGTTTTATTTTGTATTGTCATTGGTAGCCCAATCAACCCACTCTGGATGCTGCTCTTGAATTTTATTATTATTATTTTTATTTCTTGTTTTATTTCTCTATTTTTTCAACTTTAGCACGAAATACAGTCTAAAGAGCATAGAGAAATAGGATCAGAGTCGAGAAGGCAAGGGAACGCTCTACTTCAAAGACTGGCCCTTTCAGAATGTGATTGAGAAAAGAAAGATGTTAACAAATACAATAAATAAAAAGAAAAAAATATGTAGGAAAAGTGGTTTAAATACTACCAAAAATAAAAAAAAAGGAAAGGAAGGTAAAAGAAAATCAAAACAGATTTTGAAAAATATCCATTCATCCATCTGTCTCCCTCTCCACCCATCCATCCATCCATCCATCCATTGACGCCCCCATCTACCCGTCATCTGTTTCTGCTGTCCATAGTCCGTCGTATTGAATTTTATTGATTTTTTCTTATACAATATATATAAGTTTTTGTTGTTATCGGCCTTTAATTCTTTACATTCAACTTTGTTGTATTTTCCTTTAGATTTTTCCAGTTATAAAGCCGCTGGCAATGTCGCAGTCGTAGTCGTCGTCATCACCGTCGTCGTCGTCGTCGATGTCGATGAAAGCCTTTGGCGTTTGTCGTCATCATCGCGTGGTCTCTCTCTTTCACTCTTTGAACCTTCCTCCCTTCTAACCTTCCACAGTCTCCCACTCCCCCACTCTCTGTACGTGTCTCAAGTGAAATTGAAATGAAAATAATTGAGGCATGCGGCACAATATGCCTCTCTTGTCACCCCTTACCACCAACCTTCTTCCTTTCCTCCCCTTTTATTTTTTGTTTTTTTGTTTTGTCATTGTCGCCAACGCAAGCGCCCTTATTCTCTTCAACGTCGACCCCATCAACATCATCAACATCATCGTCGCCATCGCCGTCGGCATCACTAGGCGTCGTAAGTATGAAATTGCAAACTGTCTACAGCCGTTGACGCTTGTATCTTTTCTCCATCTCCCTCTCCTCACCATAACAGTTTCCTTTCCACCACAACAAAGGTAGTAGTAGTGGTGGCAAAGGACAAAACGGTGATGGTGGAGCGATAATGGTGGTTGTGTGGTGGTGTTAGTGGCAGCAGCGGTATTTCCTATTAGATTTTTGTTTTTGTTATTGGTCTCTCTCTTCTACTTTCTTAATTTCTTTCTTTTTGTTGTTTTATGCCGCGGCTGCCGGTGAATGTTTTTGCAGTGGTGGTTGCTTCTAAGGCACGCACACACTCACTCACTCACTCATTCACTCAATCACTCATATACGCGGGGGTGGTTGCCAACGTCATTTTTAAGCTTCAAATTCAACGTTGCCATTTGGCTTCACATTTCATTTCGTTTCAATTCGTTTGTTGCACGTTTCTAGTTTCAACTTAGCATTGTCATTTGCAAGATGCCACATTTTCATCATCGTCATCATCATCATCTGTGCTATCATTATCATCATCTTAATCATAATAATTGTCATTATTTTCGCCTATTTTTATTTTTGTTGTTGTTGTTGCTGCTGTCATGAAAACCTTCTTCTTCTTCTTCTTTCTCTTGTTTTTATTCCTGCGGCACGTTGACTGCATGCCAATGCGTAGCATAATCATCCCCGCCGTGCCTGCATGTATTCCTACCCCTTATCAGTAGTCTTGCTCTTGAATTCAACACTCAATAACAGCACACCGAACTACAATATTTTCCTTCCTCGCATCCTTCCTTTCTTCATTTAACTAACTTCCTTCCTAAATTCACTTTACAGTTTCTAGACATTATGCTACCACATACATAGTACTATGTATGCGACTGTTTTTTCATCCGTTCATCCATCCATCTATCCATCTTTCTTTTCTATGCTTTTATTCATTTGTGGCATAGCGGCACGTCTCATAAATTGTGTCATTTTGCGCCTACCAGCGGCAAACCGTCGTCGTCGTCGTCACAGTCATCGTCATGGCACTCCTCTTAAGAGTCTCCCTCTCGTCCCGTCCATACATCCATTTATCCAAGAACCAACAACTCTACTGGGCTTCTGTGTTGGTTGTTGTTGGTTTGTCGTTTGTTTGCTGCGCCCATTTGCTTTACTATTTGATTTTATTGCTCGTTAAATCTCCTGCGGTTGGTTGTCCTTCTGTGCCGCATGTGACGCGCCCCTTTCTGAATGTCAACAAAGCAGAAATCTCATACCAATATCCCCATCTCAAAACCATATCCTCCCTCCCATATCCCCTCCACCCATCTGTTCAGTTCTGTTCTGCTTTGCTTTGTTTTTTTTTTTTTTTTTTTTGAATTTTTTGTGTGCGCCTTAGTAACGCCAAAGTCGATGGTGATGACGATATTGGCCTCTTCCAATCGAAATTTCTCCTCTTTTCTTCTTTTGTCTTATGTCCTTAGTCTTTTATTTTTCTTATTTAATTTCTTTATTTTCATTTTCATCGTCTTTTTCTTTTGTTGTTTGTTCTGTGTGGTTTCCATTTGTCATTATTTTTATTCTTAGTTTCTTTCTCATCCTGTTTTCATTTAATTTCACCGGTGAATTTGGCGGTGCGGCGTCATTCCTTCTTTGACTCTTCTCTTCTTGTACAATATTATCTAACTGCTTATCGTTGGTTTTTGTATTTATTGTTGTATTTGTTGTTATTGTTTTCGTTAAATTTTCCATTTTAGCGTTTGTTTCTTTTTCTTTTTTTTTTTATATTTTATTAATGTAATTTTTTATTGTTGTCAATTTTTCTTTTTTTTCTCTTTTTCTGTTTTTTCTATGCTACTACCATGCTTCTAAATCAACATTCACCATACGACGCGCCTTCTACCGGCGTCCGGCATCCGGCGTCTGGTTGCTTTTTCAACAATTGTATTTTCTTTTGCCTGCCACCTCTTCCACTTAAATGGAATTTTTCTTATGGAATTTTGTTGTTGTTATTGTTTAGGGTTTTTCCTTTCAAGTTTTGTTCGTTTCTTTTACCATTTTCTACTTAATCTTTATCACTTTCTTTAGATTGGAAAACGAAATCTTTTTCTAAGCTTACAACAAACATTTTGGACAATTTCTTTCTCTTTTTTTAATATTGCATTAGATATCCTTGTGATCCGATCCATATACCTACATACATACATGTTAATATAAATGTCTCAGCACCCTTCCATTTGTTCGTTTGTTTCTTTGTTCCTTCACCCTTTAATCCTGTTGTCCGCGTCCGTGTATTTGTCCATTTGACCTTTCACGCTTTATCCATTAAACATTGACACGAAAGGCAAACAACAATGGACACATTTCCATTGTTTTCGGATTTTGTTTCATTTTTTTCCTTTTTTTTTTTTTTTGTGCATTTGTTATGCACTTATGTCCTTTGTCTCTCATTTTTTTGTGCTCCTTCATATTCAGTTTTTCAATCTCTTAACCACCACCCTCAACCCAAAAAAAAAAAAAAAAAAGAAACAGCTGACAACAAAGAAAGCGGTAACAAAGCAAATCTAAACAAGACCGGTCATGTATGTTATTTCATGTGAAATAAAAGAAAACTAGAAAAACGAAATGAAAAAGTGCAAAATGTATGGAGAAAAGGGAAAAGAAATAGAAGAAGGAAAAGGAAAAGGAAAAGGGAAAGAAAAGTGAAAACTAAAAGCAGCGAACAATGAAAACAGTGAAAGAAGAACAAACAACGAACAACGAAATGCTTTTAACCTAACGAAAGAGTGCACAAAGCGTAAACGTTAATTAAATTAAGTAAGTAAAACGCGTCGTTGTCGTCGTCAAAGTACTCGTATATACAATATTTTGGTTAAAAAGAAAAAAGGTGAGAAGAAATGAGAAAATTAGAAAAATAAAGAAAAATTCACTCACAAAGAAATTCTAATGAAAAACGACTTTATCAGTCAAGAGCGTACTATTGTACATTAAATGAAATGGGCTCGGTCGGTGGTAATGACAAAACTGGGGACACGTCGCCATCGTCATTCATTCATTCGAATCGAAATCAAAGTTTTTTTGTCAGATACTATCATGCGATATACATACAGTAGTGGGTCGAAGCAACAGTCAATTGAAGAAGCCATTGTATAAAGAACGAAACAAATACTTATACCAATGATGATGAACAAACCGACGAATGAATAAGACAAACAAACCAACGAACGAAATAAACATTTAAAAAAAAACACATATGAAATGGAAAAATATTGTACTACTAGTAGGTACTAAATGAAGTCCATAAAAACAAGAAAGTACGAGTAAAATACCCAATAATGTGGAATGGTACCAAGAGGCCCCAACAACTAAGAGGGCAACACAAACAATTTTTATTTGATTTTTCTCTTCTTTTTTGAATCAGTGCAAATATTTGAATGAAAAATCTTTTGCAAAAAATGCAAAAGATACACAGATAGATATATGTATATGTATGTATGTGCATATGGTTATACTTAGTACACCATACGAGTATACTGATTGTGTTTAGGATTTAGGGTGGCCCCATCTACAGCTTCATGTTAAGAGCAGATTTATGTTTGGCAGGCCAACTACAATATATGGAATTTTCTACTTTCTATCAACAAAGTACCCGGAATTTGTTTTCAAGAATAACACTTCTGATGTCTTCTAATAAATAATGGGTTTATAGCCATTTTAGTACCCTCTCAATGTGGTTTCGCTTCCTGATTTAGAGTAGACCAATTGAAAATTATTAAGACATTTTTATTTTCCAGCTGTGCTCTTATGTAGAAATATTTTGTATTTATTTATTTTATTTATAAGATTTAGATATAATATTTAATGCTACACCTAAAATTAAGAAAGATTATTAGCTACCAGGGCCTACGATTCTATGATCAAATGTATTTATGAAGATAAGAATAAGTGGATTAATTACAGTAATGAAGAAAATTATAAACTAAGTCAATATTATATGAAGAACATTCTTTAAGAGTTCGATGGTTTAGTGTTTTTAAAAAATATAGCCCTAGTTCTCCCTAAGCTTGAACAGATATGTAGAATATGGTCGACGGAGATCGTGGCTCCGCATGTACAGAGTTGCTGCGATGCGCCGGTGCTAGAAAACTCCAACGTTTTCGATGTTTTCGTCCAAAAAAAAAACTATAGGTGTGCTAAATAACGCGGAGATTTTATTTTTCGAACATTGATGTTCGAATGAACAGCTGATTAAAAAGTACAATATATGCGATTTTGTCTGATTGCCAAATGTGATTGTAAGCAAACATATTTAAAATTGTCCGCACTTTAATAAATACGAAAGGAAACGGCTGTTTTTATTGAAAAAGGCAGCGCGGTGACGTCTTATATCTTTGTCGAACCCTCAGTCACTTTCAGACACAATGTAATAATGAATTGCTACATATTTGCTCATATTGCGTTGAGTCTAATACGGTCTCGTTAATATGAAATTAATAGTTGCATTCCCTATGAAAAACTCCTTCCTTTGCGATGATAACAAAAAAAGAAAATATATCTCATTTTGCATTTGTAACTAAGCTGACACATTTTTTATTTTTTTTTTCATAAAATTTAGGAAAATTTTTCCCTGCTCCTATGTCCTATGCTTTCTCCTATTTATGTAATTATAGATTGTTATCAATTTCATTAACTGTATACAATTATTCATACATTTTTCCCAAAAATTGTTGACTTTTGCATTCAATATCGCGTTCAAAAATTGCAAACATGCCAACTTCTGCCAATGAGTTCATTAAAAACATCACATCACACATTATCAACAAATGCAGCTAATTTCAGAATATCAATTAATTGAATTGAAGACGAATTGGAATCTGAAAATTTATATCCAGCAGGTTGGTATATTCAGCATTGTTTGGTTTTGCTTATTTCGTTTATTTTCCTTCATTGTACAAGACCTTTATGTTAAAATGCAAACTTATACTTAAATCAACTAGCGGATTTCAAAACCGTCAAAAGGGGTTTCTAGCATATCGAAAAATGGAATTGAGACGAAAGCGGTTTCTAGCACATACCCGATTATATTACAAAGATAAAATTTAAATACTTTTTCGAATATTTTCATGGTTTTTGTAGTACAAAACAAAATTACAATGCAATTTGTCATTCTTTCAATAAATTGTGTAATAGATTACAAACGTTGAGTTCCGATGATCCTTATGATCTCATCAGAGGCATGCCAAGTGCTAGTTGTTTACCAAATTCAAATTTCCTGGATTAATGTCTAATAAATTACTTAATTTTACTATATTATAAGCAATTTATATTTATTCTAACACAAGATCGATCATTTAAAATGAGAGTTATTGGTCCACCCTTATCTGCAAGTGCGATTCATTAGCACAAAATTAACATTTATCAAAGCCACAAAGACGCGTAAGGCACATAAATGACTTAATGAAAGATATAACGAGGAGTGTAAATACGTCAGTGCGGTAAGTAGTAGTGAGTGTGTAAATGGTAAATGGAAGAACGAGTAGAATTTCATATTCAAATTGCACTGATTAGACTGGCCGGCAGCATGGCAAATTATGAAACTGTGCGTTGTTGCCACTTACAATATGATGAAATTGTTCATTATCAAACTTAATAATTGTCATGCAAATGATGATAGTAGTGATGAAAATGATGATGGTTGTGATGGTGATGATGTTAACAAAGTTGACAATTACAGTTCATAATGACGCATTGTAGCTTGCGCTCGCTCACTTTACGACATGATTGACGTGCTTAAATACCGTCAGGAGATTAACTGACGGAAGGACAAAAACAAATGAATGAATGATATAGTCAACTACTTGAATAGTAAGTATACATACACTTGTTATGTTTATAAGCATATAGTATATAGTAATTTCAAGTAAATCTGAAAGTTACACGTCAGAAAGCCGGCAAAACAATTTTATTGACGCCAAAGGCAAGAAGAATATGTGCCGGTAACAAAACGAAATGAATTAAAAGTAAAAGCAAAAAAGAAAAATAGGTAGATAAGATAAAATACAATAGAAAAAGTAACTAAAAAGAAACACATAACATAAAATTGTATATAATATACTTAGTACACTCATGTATAAAATAACAACTACACCCTCAATCATTGAATTTTTATTGAAAACTTCATAGGCACACAAGCAAGTACAAACGAGTACATGTATGTACCAACGTGTATTTTTAAAATATTGTAGAATTTTATTGTGTGTTGGCATTGATCTGGAGACAAGCGTTTCAAATTTACTAATTTTATTAAATGATGCATCAAGTTTTTACAGCGAAATTTAATTTAAAAATAGTTAATAATAAGATGACTTCAAACCCAATACAATAATTATTTTTACTTTTTTTTTTTTTCCTTCATAAAGAATGTCAATAGAAGAGCACATTTCCGATCTAATCTGTTTGTTGTCAGAGATAGTAAAGTAGTATCATTTTAAACAACTGATTGGTTATCAGTCACCTCATTTTCATTCTATACTGGGATTTTTTTGGACTTATTGATTCATATTTCTAGCAACGGATAGAAATTCTTAAAAACATTTTCCTTTCTTCAGTAGTTCAATTCAATTTAAGGAAAACTTTTGTACATGATTATTGAGCCTATTATTTTTGTCATGAGTGTATGGGTAAAGAGAACATAGTACATATACCATACCATCCATATACATAAGAACATGTCATATATAGTTTTGTGTGTTTTTTTTTTGTTCTATAAATATTTGTATCATTATTTTTTATTTTGATAAGCCAAGAACAAGCGAATGTTTTGATAAGTGGAATTTGTTGCTAACAACTAAGTGTAACGATGAATAATGACTGCAACATGTAGACGTGGTAACTTTTCATTTGATTTGAATAGAATTTAGTTTTTCTCAACTCATTTGTTATTGTTAATACGAGTATAAATCAAGTATGTAATACAGTACAATACTACAAGAGACAAGATACTGTTTTATCCTTTTGAAGATATTGTTATCCAATAGTCAGTAAGCTCATTCATGTCTTATGAATTTAAGGAGACTTTGTTACAAACGACATATTTTCCGAATAGTTTTTCTAAAATCTTTTAATAATTGTTAAATTCTTTCATACCAGTAAAAGAGGAGATATACTCATACAATAGTTAATATGAGCATTTTTCATTCTGAGACCCAATTAGTGATTTCTAAAGTAATTTACATTTCACCATAAGATGTTATGGTTATTTTTGACTAATTTATACATTCACCTATATGTGTATTTTCTGAATATTTCTTATAAGATTACAATATAAGTATAGAAATATTTAATAATTGATTTTCAACTATGGACATCTAAGGAATTTCTCAGTCCCAAGTTATGTTTGTAAAACAAATACATTCCACACAATTTCACATCACCGAACAAATTAAACGTGCCAAAACTAATGTACTCTTCATTTTTCTTCAATATACTAAATGGCCTTTGCTTGCCCTTTTTGAAAATGGCTGGGTTATAATCGCATCCAGTGATAGCATGAAATCCTGGTAAACTTCGACCAAACTGGCGCTACCTTGTATTATTGTACCATGATGAAATCACTGCACATCTGATGCACTCAACTGACTGTCTAAGAATTAACCGTTATAAGAGTGCGAACGCAATAACTCTCATATATTTCTCACTCGCGCTCACAACGACATTACAATTGGGTCTGGCGGGTGTTTGACCCATCGGATCGATCTGGCACTTTGTAAAAACTTTTAAAATAGTTGTCTGACTAACATATATAAAAAATGGTGCATGAGAAAATAAGTGATATTCATAATTTTTTTTGACAACTTTAAAGCGTCTGGTAGAGGAAACGGCCGACGGGCTGTGTTATCTAACATATATGTGAAAATCAGCCATAAGAAAATAAGTGAGATTAATAATTTTTGTATGTACTTTCATGATCTGATATCTGAAAAATGGCCGTCTAGTCAAGTTAACAGGTAGGCATACGATGATAGTACATACTTACACTACTCAATTTTACACATTTTGTCCATGAGAAAATAAGTGATGTCTGGCAGCTCTGTGATCTTCGTTTAATAGGTTCTTGAAGGTTTGACAATTTTTAGATATTCTAAAGGTGCTCGTACAATAAGTATATATCTGATATATATTATATATTACTGAAAGTAATAAGCCCCTTATAAACTTATACTACATAAGTTAAAGTTATGGTTGAAATATAAAATGTTTATAGGTACATCCGAGTATAATAACAAATAGGTATATACTAGTATATTTTATTTTATTTATTTATTAACCCATAAAATCTTTTTGCAAGCATTTAACTGGCTTTTGAAAAAAACAAACACATCTCTTTCGGCCACCAGTGGTCATATGTAACAACAACATCAAGAGAAGCAATTGCCTCTTCCATTCAGTCTAAAATCTTCTACAACGAACACTCTGATTCTGCTTTCAGATTGTGTAAAATATAGTTGTTTTACTTCAATAAATACCAATATTGGCTTATGGCTGCTCAATTTGGTTCAATATATCCCCGTCCTATATGGAAAAGATAAGGAAACTTGTGCGTAGGTTTCTAGAGTCTTGCACCTCATTATATAGTCGGTTAGAAAGCAGCTTTACGAAATACTTCTCTAATATAAAATTGATATGGTAATGATAAATCTCATCAGGAAACATATCTGACTTGCCTGGATGATGACTTGAATAACTTGATTAGAGCATCTTATTACGAAAGCGACTTATATTTTGAAAATGCATTAGCTCATGGAAATATTTGTATATCTCGATAAAAATGGTTATATTTTAAATAATGACTATGTTCCTATATTATATCACAAATATTTGAAGGAGAGATAACACAAAAAAAACACCAGATTTGACACTTGGATCTTAAAAAAGACATAAAATATTCAATGAATACAGCAAAAAAAATCGGTGGTATTAGTTCCAGCCGCTTTATAATTTCCCCTCAATTCCCTTTACCTTTTATTTCCCAAATTCATAAAGCTCATATAATAACATCAAATTTATTTATTTTACGTTTTCTAATAAGGAACTAAGTAGCATTTAAGTCATTTATTTAGATTACTTGAGACCTCGCCTAGAGGCAGTGTATATAGTTACAATATTATTTATACTTTTGTTTATTTTAGTAAATAAGTTTTTTGTTAATTATGTTACAATAAAAAACTTAAAAAAAAAAACAAAAGAAAAGCATTTAAAGGTTTTATAGAGTATTAGTTAGATTTGCTAACATTGCAACTAAGAATGGGATTAGAATGGGAATATTATGTCTTAAGAGAATCAGGATTCCATAAAGAACTATGTATTACATCAATTTAAAGGGTGGCTTATCCAAACGAATCAAGTAAACACGATTAATATACCATAGAATTTTAATACAATATTTGTTCCATAGGTTTTCCTACCTCGATTAAACAAGTTGTGATATTTTTAATAATAATATTAATATATTGTATTATATTAAGTGATTTTTTGAATTTGTGTTTTCTGCATGGGATTTAAGAGCAATAAGTAAACAAAAATGAAAATTAAATTGAATTGAATCTGAATAAATCCTAGGGGTTAACTCTCTTGAAACGGCAGATATAGCTATTGGAATCTATTGTTGTAGGCCTATAATGAGATCATTAAGGTGAATCGTCATCTCAAATGATTTTTTTTTTTTTTTGTTTATATGTACAATACAATCGAAAACGGTTCTCTGTAGTTGTGCTAGAAAATGCGGACAATTCATTTTTCGAACTGCGATGTTTAAAATGCAAATTTTTACTTAAAACAACTAAAATGTTGAATTCTTTAAATGCAGATTACCAAGAAAAACAATAAGCAAAGTTGTTGGTATTATATATTTTTTTTTTTTTTCATAACTTTAAATAAGGGACAAATTAACCAAAACTTATTTAAAAACGTTAGAGATTTCAAAACCATCGAAAGAGATTTCTGGCACCAGAGAATTGTAATTAGGTTGAAAGAGATTTCTGGTACATGCCTGAATATGTATTTAATACTTAACATTTCTGTTCCAAATAATACATATAATTAATTCGATATTTATCTAAAACTTAAATAATTGGGGAACTCACTCTTTATGATATTGGATTTTAAGTAAAATTTATTAAGTTTTGAGGACTTACCAAATGCAACACAGTGTTGACAACCTCTCGATTGGTCACCTGACCGACCTCAATGAGACCGATGAGTACGGCGAACTTCAGATTGTCGGCTGTTGTCATTCTGACAATTTCGTCGGGCCGTTTAATTTCACTAAACGGCGGACGCATTATGTCCGCCATTTTGAATTTGATTTTGTTCAATGTTTATTAATATTTTTATTTATTTTTTTGTAAAATTTATTAATTAATTTAAATTGAAATTAATTAATTTTGTCACAATCGCACAATTACACAGAATAATATAACAAAGATTTTGTTATCAACAAAAAAAAAAAAAAATTGTAATTAACAAAAGAGATTTGAAAAACGATGCACTTTTCAACACTTTTATTTATATATATATTAAATATATAGAGATTTTCTTTCAATATGATCGATTTCTTTTCTTTTTTATATATAAATTGGATATTTTTTTTTTTTATTTAAATAAAACACAAATTTGGGATCATTGACATGGTGATCTATATTTTTATTGATATTTTTGGATAAAAATTGGGACATTCATTTTGTTGTTGTAGTTGTTGTTGTTGGTGACACACATCGTGCGGGTGGGCGGACTCAAAATAGTAGAAGTGTAGATAAATACAATACAATAGTAATAGTAGTAGGTAGAATAGTAGTAGTGGTAATAGGTAGTAATTTATTTTTGTAGGTAATAATTGTAGTAAGTACTATTTGGTTGATCCCGCTATTTAGGGAGCTCAATGATGATTATAAGAATAATAATAATAATAATAAATCGTTTGGCTAGGGCGGCGGCAACTCTCTAGCAATTTTCTATGAGGGAACAAATGCACTTGGTTGTGATTGGATTTTATTTTAATGATGATTTGTGTGGTGATTTGAAGTAAGGGATAGATTTATGTATTGATTGATTGCTGTTGTTGTTGTTGTGATGTAACACTTGTTTTATTTTGTTATTATTATGGTTATTGTTTTAAATATTTTTTTAACTTTGTTTTTTTTTTTTTTTCTTTATTTTTATTTAAATTGAACTTATGAATTTTTTTGGGTTTATTAATGTTTCTTTAATTTCAATTTCTTTGATTGTTAAAAAAAAAAAACATTGAATTAATTGTTGTTTTGTATAAATTTTTGTAGTAAACATGAATTAACATATTTATTATTTTATATTATTTACATTTTGTTGGTTTTCATTAGGGTTTTCTTTGTGTGTTTATTTTTTGTTCAAGTATTTTTCTATGCAATTTGCACTTTGATTTTCTTGTTTTTGTGTTGTTGTTGTTGTTGTTGTTGATCAGATCAGAAAACAGCAGAGGTTTAGGCTCCTTTATATTGCTGTTGTTGTTGGTGTTGTTATTGTTGTTATGTCTTTAATTTGTTTATCAGTCAAAAAAAAAAATTATTTATTTTGTATTTAACCATTCATCAAGAAGAAGAATTTCCACAAACAATTTTACACACTGTAAGAAGAAAAACATGAAACAAACAAACAATTAAAGGAGATTGATTTTACATTTTACAATAAACATTAAGAGGTTTAAATAAAATAATTATTAACATATACTATGCACATACAATTTATGACATAAATTTATACTTATATACAATTTTTATTTAATGATTTTAATTTAAAAAAAAGAACTGAAAATTAAAATTTGCACGATAAAGGATGAAACATTTGCCGGTTAATTTTATCGAGAAGCAAGCAAAATACATTAAGAAAAACTGTGTAAAAATTCACAATAACATTAATTAATTCATTAATTTAATATTATAAATAAATAAAATTATTAAAAATAACAAAAGATAAAAAAAAAATTGTATCTTCTACACTTTGTTTTTTATAGAATTTATAATTGTGTTTTTATGTTTTACTTATTTTAATAAATATTTAAATCAATTGTTTTTTATTATTTCAACATTATTATTGTTTTACTGTTGTTAAATAAAAAAAAAAAATAAAATAAATTAAATTAATTTAAATAACAAATTATTTAAAAAAAAAAAAACTATACATAATAAATTCCATTTTAATTATTAAAATCACAAAAAACACTTTGAATTATTTAAAAACAAATACATTGGTAAATAATAATAAATTATTTTATTTGTTTATTATTTACTTGACAATTCCAATTCCAATTAGAATTTGACTGTCAGTCGCAGGCTTGAGACAACACACTAAAAACGTGAGACTGTCCAAATGAGCGCGAATGCAGGCAGGCAAAGCAAATCAAATCAAACAGAGAACGAACGACGATACAACGAAACGCCACGAAACGAAACCGTTGTTTGTGGCACCAAGCAATTCAAATGAATCGTATAGAAGGGAAAAAAAGATACGAAAGATGAATAATAATAAATGAACCCAATAAGAAAAAGAGAGAGAGAGAGAGAGAGTAAAACCACAACACAATACAATAAGAAAGAGAACAACAAACACACACAACTTCCTAAAGAGAGCAAGCGAACTCAGAGAGCAAACAAACGCATGTGCTACGGTTGAGTGCCAGTAGGAAATTGAACGTTATAGAAAACTTTCTTCTTATTGTTATACACTGTTATACACACATTTCAGTAAGATAGATAATGTAAGGCTTACAATTTACACTTTTTATTAGATAAGCTTTTTCCTTTCTCATAAATAACCATATATTCTTGTAACATTAATATATCAGATATACATACATAAATATTGCTGTATATGATGGACATATTATACTGATCAATTTTTACCATATGTATTTAAAAAGTTTATAATTCAATACTTGTTTAGAAATTCCATGCAGGTATAATATGTATAGAAAGGGATAGACATACACAAATGTATCTTATAGGGATATATGGAAGACATTCAATATTTACATATTATTATCACTTTGGTTTGATGTTTGTAGTGCTTAGAATCATGAAACAAAGATCCTATAACATATGTATATGTATACCTATGAGAGGAGTTAGCATCCATACAAAATTTATTAAGCCCCTTTAACTGTTGTTGTTGTTGTTGTTATTAGCTTACTTCTGTTTTAAGAAAAAGGGACCCATTTTCGATTTGTTGTGCCTATTGAAATTTCTGGATATTATTCAGATAATTCAAGATGCGCTAATGGGCATTACCGCATTCATCATCTTGCCAACAATACAAGAATAACAAAAACAAAAACTGAAGAAGAAGAAGAATTTAAAACAAACAAACAACAACAACTGTGCTAATAAGACTTGTCCGAGTGCTTGTTTCTTTCATGTTTTCTTCCTGTCGCATCCCTTGCCTATTTTCTCTTGTGGCGCTCATTTTCTCGCTCTCTCTCCCCTCTGCATATTTTTATCTTACATTCTTTCTCACTAAGTGTTACACTCGCTCTCTCTCGATTGCATGCCGCAATGACAGTTCTTGCGTGCGTTGCTCATTGCTGCTAGATGTTCGCTCGTTTGTTTGTTTGTTTGCATGTTTGTGGGATATTTTTTTTTTATATTACAATAGTATATGTGAGTATATACATATATGGATTGATGTGTGTGTGTGTGTGTGTGTGTGTGTGTGTGTGTGTATGGTGTGCCGCACTGACATTGGCGTTGGGTTCTTGCGCTATCCCCCACCACCCCACTTTGCATTCCAGTTTCACTGCTTCGCTGTGTGTGATGAGATAAAAAAAGTCCCAAACTTATTAAAAAAATTAAAATTGCTAACTATTTTTTTTTCGTATCTATTATTATTTTTGTTGTTGTTAAATATTTATTTTTCATTTTTTTTTTTCCCAAATTGGTAAACACTGAATGCCTGTTTGTGCATAATTCTTTTGCCCATTTACCTGCTGCTGCTCCTGCTGCTGCTACTTTTGCTTTGGCAACAGAGTGCGATAATGAGACATTAAGAGAGAGAGAGAGAGAGGGATAGAGAGTGAGAAAGATAGAGATACAAAATTCTAAGAACATTCAAGAAATTAATATTAATAAATTGTTTAAATAAATTTATTTTTATTAATTTTTTTTTTTTAATTTTTTTAATAAATTTTCGAACTTATTTTCTTATAATTTTCGTATAAATTTTTGATTGTCTTTCATCATTCAAAGTTGATGTTATCCAATAAGAACAAGAAGATGAAGAGAGAAAATTGTATTTGAAGAACCAAAAAAAAAAGGTTAAGAGAGAACAAGACTATCATTGTTGTTGTTGTCAGCGAAATGTTTTTGGGTGCCAAGTGCCAACACCAAAAAGGGAAAAATCAATGAATGTCACCAGTCAACTTATCAAATAATAAAGAGAAACACACACTACCTACAACAACAACAACATAAACAAAGAGAACTTCATAACACACACACTGAGAAGAAGAAGAAGTAGCAACAAAAGCATGATACACGTTATTAAATAAGAACAACCAACAACATAACATCATCAGCGCATTCATCATCAAAATAATATTGTATATTTAATTTAATATATTGAATAAATAAAAATAAATATAAATAAATGGTATTTTGATGAAATTTTAGTTAATTTTTATTTATTTTTTTTTTTTTATTAAATTTATTAGTTTATTTTGTATTTTTCATTATTTTGATGATGTTTTTGATAAAATTAAATAAAAGAAAAATTCTTATTAAATAAGAAATGTTTAATTTTATGAATTTAATTTTTTTTGAATTTTTTTTATATTTGATTTTATTATTATTATTTATTATTGCATTTATTTAAATTTATTTGTTAAGTGTTCTACCATGTTCTCCGAGGTTCCCATACAATTAATATGTTAGTTCTCTTGTTATAGTAAATTTTCTCGCTCTCTCATTTAACCTACCATCCTTACTCCCACTCGCGCGCTCTCTCTCTCTCTCTCACTACATATTCTATCATCATGCTCTTCTAACTTTTTATTATGCCAACAAGACATTTTGGTTTTGTTTTTGGTTTCGGTTCAGTTAAGCTTATAGGTTTACACTCTCCACCTGCCTGTCAGCCCTCCTTCCCTCTCTTCCTTCCAACCAACCAACCAAACAACCCATCTTACTATTGCTTGCTTGTGCTAAACAAGCTTAACTGCGCGCCGATTGAATGGGACCGACCGACGACTACAGTGAGTCGTTCGGGTGGGTTTTTTTTTGTGCCTCTCAATCTTATTCACACATTACTACTCTCACAATATCAAAATATTGTTCTCTTATGTGTTATGGTTATGCTTATGGATAGCAGCTTTTGAACCTCATCTCATTTCGTAGTAGTTTGGCTGTTGTTTGTCTGTCGCTCGTCCCATGGTTTCTTAACTCTTATAAGACTTAAACACACACACACGCACGCAAGCACACGTATTTCTGCTGTTTTCGGCTTTTTAAACCATTCTTCTTCTTTCTATGCTTGTACTACTACTACTATATAGTAAGTACTTCATTTGAGTCAGTGAATCGAGTTGAGTCTCTTACACTTGCTTCATAGTTCTTGCTATTGCTACTGAGCGGCTGCTGTTCCTGCTGCTACTACAATATTACTACGGTTGTTCTTGCTGATGATGTTGTTTCTATTATTATTCTTATTCTTGTATTTGTTGTTGTTCTTTGCTTTGATATTGTTTTTCATTGTTGTTGTTGTTGTTGCTGGGTTGTGTTTTGTGTTTTATCTTTTATTTAATGCTAACTCAGGCTTATATTTTTATTTTATCTCATTTATTTACTAATTACAGATTCTTGCACTTAGTTTCCAATTGGGTTTGTTATTTTTTCTGATTTTGTAATGCCGCTTGTTGGCGCTCTGCCTCTCATACTCTATCTCTCCCTCTCTCTCTCTCTCTCTGTCTCTCTGTGTACAATTCATTCATTCATTTATTTTTAGTCTTCCTCTTCTGCTTTATAAATATTATTTACTTATGCGTTACCCGCTTGTACTTGTTTGTAGTTATCGCGGCGTTTATCTTTTTTTAGTTGTTGTTACTACTTACTCAGTTCAGATGCACATACAACCACACACACACTCATTAACACACACACACACACAGCCACACTAGAAACCACTTCAAATCACTTGACAAAACATTAAAATACAAAAAAATACACTGTTTAATCATTTAAAAAATTTCAAATTAAAAAAAAAAAAATAATAATTATATAAAAAATTAATTGTTAAATTTTTGTTATATTAAAAATATTTATATATAAAGAAGAAAAAAAATATTAAAATATCTTTTTATTTTATTTTGTATTATTATTTTGATTTAATTACTTTATGCCATGCGGCGATGTTGGTTGACAGACAGCGGTGGCGGCTATTTACGTTTATGGTCTTTATGGCCGATTTTGGCTTATTTATGCCGCTCTGCTGTTGTTTGTCTTCTTCTTAGACTTCAATTAGTCTTCGTCGTCTGAGTTTTCGATGTTATTTAGCTGATTTCAGTTGGTTGCCCTTTTACGCTCACGATACGAAAACAACGGCGACGACAACGACAACAACCATTTTCGTTAACGTTTAACTGCCTACTGACGTTCAAGCAGCGTAACACGTGAAGGAAAACCTTATGCGGCATCAGCTTACCAAAAATCCAACTGCTGACTAGCAAAAACAAACTACATACACTACGATAAATGTTAGTTAGCACGAAAGTAAATCCAACAAGAGTTCTTCTACCACGTTACTCTCTGGCATTTGTATCTTTCTCTTCTACCTGCTTGATCTATTCTCTTTTTTGCACTTAATAACTCTCTTATTAACGTTTGTTTAATGCAATGGGAGAAGGTGGGTGAGGGAGAGGGAGAAAGAGAGTGCCTGTCGCTTGCCTAACTTGAGAAAAGGGAAATTTACTCAATGCACTTGTTTCAAATCGCATGCAATTGCTTTCTTTTTAGAATATTATAACAGTGTAGAACAGTTAAAAGATGTTAGTTTTCGAAAATATTTTTGAACTATCTTTGCACACACTATGCCTTGATAAATTATGTGTAGCAATTACCAAAAGTCATCGCAATAATTTTTTAAAATGCAATAGACAAATGTACAAATAAATAAGTACCAACTCGAATCAAAACAAAACAAAACAACAGTTATCATCATAATTGTTGTCGAACTTGTCTGACAGGGGCAACTACAAGAGTTTTGATAATAAAATCTTTGGCAATAAGTCAAAGTAGCTTATATCGAAAATCTGTGTTTTTTGAGATATTGCCCATTTTGTGTAAAATGATTTCTATTCGGTTTTCTTTAAATTTTTTTAATTTAAAATGCACTGAACTAATTGTTTAATGGAAATATAAATAAATTTTAAAAATATGCCATAGGGAGTCCTGTATATTTACGATTTTGTACTTAAGATTTTCTTCTAAAACTAATTTTGTGTAAACGAGCTTCTTAAGTAGACTTAAGCGATTTTGTTGAAATGAAGGATTTGTACTTGGCATTCGTAAGTAGATAGAAGTTCTTCTGCTAAAATTAAAATTGAGAAACCACTGTAGGTAAGATGGTTTTAATATTTTTTATTTAGTATATTAACGTTGTTTAAGTTTACAAAAAAAAAAAAAAAACAAAACAAAACAATAAATGAATTTTCTAACGAAAAGTAAAAAATAATAATAATAATTTGTCCAATTCTTCATCCTCTTCAGTTAAATATGGATGGTAATCCAACATGTCTTCAGTTATTAAATAAAAGCTTTAATATACTTTATCAACCAGCGGCAACATTTCCAACAAATCTTTTAATTGAATGCTTACACCCCTGTTTTTAAAATTTATCATTTTGAAAGGTTCTCCCTCTGTTTACGAGTTTTAAAACATAATTGTTTCATAGTCCTTCATGAATCTGAGCCATTTAATGCTACGTCAATTGTATTTTTGACCTTTGTCATCCACTTTTCGACAACAAAATAATTTTTTTGCTGCTTTTCAGAATTTTAAAAAATTCAGCTTTTGCATTTCGTAAATCACATAATTTTTTTTTGCTTCAATTGTTTTGATAAATTGATACACAATCTCTAGGATGATGAATTTTTTTTTTTTTTTTATTAAAGCCTGATCACTATTGCACTCCATATAAGTGTGACAAGGTACCAAACACTTGTGATAAATTACGCTAATATTATTTTGTAATTGCATAAAAGTTGCAAACATAGTTACAACAACGGAATTTTTGTTTTGACCTGTACAGCAATCGCAGGAACCAATTCAAAATAAAATTCAGACAATTATATTGGCTTCTCTCAAAAAATTCAACCTTATCAACTGACAACAAACTGCTTATATATAAGACCATTATCAAACCCATCTGGACTTATGGAATTCGGCTATGGGGGGGGGCACAGCAAAGTCAACAAACATATCACTTTTACAAAGACAACAATCAAAAATATTAAGAATTTTAAGAATACCACCAGTGAATGAAGTAATAAAACAAATGAGCAGAAAACACCAATTAAAACTAGCAAACCATGAAAACAATGATATAAGTAATCTTCCGGTTGAAGAACTCACAAGAACCAGACGGCTTAAAAGGACAAGGCCAGTAGATCTAGCACTATAAAGTATTTAATAAACAAATTTCTAATTTCTAATCGTTTATAAATCTAAAAAATTTTTTTTTTTTTGTCTAGATGTATTCAAAAAATTATTGTCAGAAACATGTATAAAGTGTCTAATATTAATAGATAAAAAATACAAAAACAATTGGGAAATAAAAAAAAAAAACATGTATATTTAAGAAGACAACATCGTTCAATTGCTGTTTAACATAAAAGCTTAAGTACACATAAGTTCTTGTCTATATGAAATTCATTTCGATTTTATTGAAACATTTTTAACTTAAATCGATTTAAGCTTTTAAGTTAAAATATTTAGGAATCAAGGAAAAATGATACAAAAAATTATATCCACTTAAGTTATTTTGACATATTCATTATAATGTGTAAAGTAAAAGGATATAAATATGTTTCTAACCAATATTTTTGGAATTGTCTTTTTTAACCAAAATACGTGTTTTGAAGTGGTTAATAATAATAGCGCTCTAACTCAATTCACTCAATTTTTGACATAAGCTGCTTTGACGTATTGCCACAGAAATTTACAGCATCTATGTATGTACATCAAGTTAAGAAACAAAGCGTTCCCAGTGATTGATTTCAAGGCTTCTTTTCAAGTCGATTTCATTTTGACATCTAGAAATACCAAGGCTTTAAGTTAAATCTTATACTAAACTCTAATTGTCAAGGCGATATTGAGTTTGATTTGATGTTGAAATCAACTATAAAATAAACCTGAAGAGCATTCATTGATGGTACATCTTGATGACCACTCTATTTTTCAACTTGATATCAAGGATTATTAAAGTTTAATGGTTTGGAATAAATCTAATTCAAAAGTATTTAAAAGAAAGCCATTTGTGTGTGTTAAATTTAATGGCAACTGCTATTAAACTAGAAATTATAGTCATCGAAAATTACACCTTATATGGATAGACAGGTGAAAAAAAGAAGGGCGATTTCACTATGGCGGGTGCAACATTTAGACGTAAAGTCTCATAACAATCAAATAAAAAAGGGCTACATTTTAACATGTTAATTTTTTGGTTTATTTATAAAAACTTTAATGAACTATTTTAATAATCAGACGAGAGGTGTAAAGTGCTATCACAGTTGGCCTTTATTCTATAGATCAGCGGTTCTCAAACTTTTTTTCGCGTACCATTCATGTGCAATGTGGATTAATCGAGTACATAAACATGCCAACTGTCATGCTGATCGGCCAAACGTTGTTGGAATGAAAAACCGTTAAACATTTTTTCTCGTCCTATTTTATATATATAAATAGATCTATGTATCTATTTACATATGACATAGTATAATCAAAGCAAGAATCTATAAAATAATTATAATTATTGAAGTTAAACATTCTTATTGGTTTATTTTGTGCTAAATAATAAAATATCTGGATCAACCACCTACCGTGTTTAACTGTAGCTTAGAACCTTCAAATAAAGGAAGAGAACTTCATCAAAATAGGTCAAGCACTTTAGGAGGCAAAGAGTCGTTGCATACGCATTACGGAATTTCGAAATTTTAGATGAAATGAAATCAAATTTGGTTGGACTTTCTCATTTTAGGTGTTATTTTTGTTATTTGAATCAGTGTTTGGAACCGTACGATAACTATCGTACATATGCCATAAAAATAAAATGAAAAACTCCTTGGTTTTATTTGTCACAAATCTACTAATAACTACTACAATCCGCGACCAGCTTATTCAACATAAGCATATTAAACTTATGTGGGTCCCTGGCCATGCCAAAATACTTGGCAATGAACTAGCCGACTCCCGTGCTAAGCTCGCCTTAAAAGAACCATTACACACAGCTAACTTACTTGAAAAGGCCGACATCCTCCGCTTAGTTAAAGCTTATATACGGGAGAAAGACCGGATTTCATGGGTTAACGCAAGTCACCACTACAAGCGTTCAAACCCGAGTGCTATCACTCCAATTTATCCTGGCGAATGCCACCGTAATGCAATAAAATTATTCGTCCGCCTCCGACTCGGTCACACCTCCCTCACTTATCAACACCTATTGTGCGGCCGCAACAATGATACATGCCCTCTCTGCAATGACGTTGCAACTGTGGAACACCTGCTCTCAGAATGCAATGCAACACATCACCTTCGAGTCCAAACCAAAATTAACATGATAGAGCTCCTGGGCAATCCAAATCTTAGCAACATAAACTCGATCTATAATTTTTTTAATTCTACTAATTTGATAAATCTTATATAACTAATATTAATTAATCTTCAATACTTCAATACGCTCTTCATTTTAAGTAGTATAAGAATTTATTTTTTTATTCTACTTCTTAATAATAATAATAATAATAATAATAATAATAATAATAATAATAATAATAATAATAATAATAATAATAATAATAATAATAATAATAATAATAATAATAATAATAATAATAATAATAATAATAATAATAATAATAATAATAATAATAATAATAATAATAATAATAATAATAATAATAATAATAATAATAATAATAATAATAATAATAAATTAAACAAAAAATCATAGCCATTTCCAAACCTGGAAAACCACCAGATTCACCTGAGAACTACCGCCCCATCAGCTTGTTACGACGCTTTTCGAAAAATCTTGAAGGCAAGACTTAACTCTCATCTCGAAACACATTCAATTATATCTGCATCTCAATTTGGCTTTCGGTCGCATTTAAGTTGCATAAGCCCTCTTCAGAAGCTCAAAAAATTTATGAAACGAAATTTGCAAGATAAAAAATCAGTCGGATTGGTCGCCTTACATATACAAGCAGCTTTTGACAGTATGGCATGATGGTTTAATACATAAACTAATGGTTACGAATACACCTATCTACTTAACAGTAATTGTTCAAAGCTTCGTTACAAACAGACAATTTTTTATTGAATTAAATGGCATTCAATCGGATACTAAAACCATTAGTGCTGGGGTACCGCAAGGATCGGTCTAAGGATCGATATTATATAACTTATATATCTATGATGTACCTGTATTTAACAACTGTACTGTTTCTATCTTTGCAGACGATACTGCGCTTTATAAATTACATAGGTATACACAACACCCTCCAAAGCTCGTTGACTGAACTAAATTTATCCTATAAAAAAATGGAAAATCATGCTAAATGTCAATAAGACTAATGCTATTTTCTTCACAAGAAAAAGGAAAAGTGAATATTTGCCAAATGGTAATCTAAACTGCAACAATACTGACATCCCTTGGTTAAGTAGCATACGATATCTTGGCTTTCATTTAAATAGGAAACTTACTTTGAATGTTCACATCGGGAAAACTCTGGATAAGATAAATAAAACGGTATGCATCCTCTACCCGATCAGAAATCGTAAATCAAAACTCTCACAGCACAATGAACTCATTATCTTTAAATCAATATTTAATCCCATTTTAATGTATGGTTCACAGGTCTGGGGTGATTGTGATAAAAAAACTTCAAATCGCACAGAATAAACTACTCAAATTGTTACTGAATTTACCAAACTACTATTCGGCTAGTTAATTACATGTAAAATCAAATATTCAAAAAATTGAAGAAAAAATCTCTATTTGTAACTCAATCTTTGATAATTGCAATTCACTTATATAGGGTCTACACTATGTATATAAGTTTGCGCATACCTGGTACTTGTATCTCTAGTCTATGATTAGAGCCAGTTAACTAGTCTAAGTTATTTAAGTCAGTGTTAAGTGTTCGTTATCTAAGGTTTTTTCCAATTTTTCCTTAGCATAAAATGTGTACAAATATACTTATAGCTTATTTAATAATTGAAACAATTTTTCAATAGCTAAGTAGATTAAAAACTTGAAAACTAAAAGCTCTGTAAAATAGGAAAGATAATTAATTATGTATGATTTGTATTAATTATGGGTTAATAAATAAAAAAAAAAAATTAATAAACAAATTGTGCTGCGTGTACGTATTTATTGAAATTGTATGGTAATAAGAAATACTGATAACCGTGCAACAGAACAGATTGTTATACTCGTAGTATTAAAAGAACTTTTTTAAAAGCTTTTATTATTGAACAAAGAGTTTATAATAATATAATAATTTACATCACCTTAAAAGTCAGTGGGAATGATGAGTCTGCATACCTGCAATAAGAGAAGAGATGCAAATTTGGGTCAACATTAAGTCTATTTCGATATTTATTTTTAACTTCTAGCATTGCCAGTTTGTGAAAAGCCAGTTTCACAAAGGTCGGTGGTTGAAAATGGAATTAAATACAACAATGCTTTTTTGGACAAAGTTGGATACTCATTTTTAACAGTCAACCAAACTTCGGACAACGTCTATTTTTAAACCTCCATTGCAAGATAGCTCTATAAAAGACTCTCGCTTGTCAGTAAATCAGGATTGCTCTCCAAAACAATTAGGCTGCGTATCCAAAGGAATTCATAATAGTCCTCTTTGAAGTATTGTTCAAAGGTATTAATTAGCAATTGACAGTGTTGTTTTATGCCATTAATAAGATCGTCCGTCACACTTATTCTAAGTTTTGTCACAAAATTATCGAAATTAGCAAATAACTATAGTTTTTTATATGAAACACTGTCACTTATCATTTGACATTTTCGAATAATAGCAGTTAATTTGTCATCTACCATAAACCGATTTGTAGTTTTGCCTTGCAAACTTAAATTCAGGTTATTCAGTCATCTGTTAATCGATCTTGCAATACAAATTTAGTTTCCGTCAGAAACAATTGCACTTCGGAACGAAACTCGAAAGCCATCTCACCTTTATGTGCAGCAGCAACTGAATATGAAGAACACAATTCTAAAAATAAACGAGAGTTTAAAGTTCGGGATTTTATAAAATTTACTACCTTGACGGACTCTGAAGAACACTTTTTTAATTGATCCGGTATTTGATTTGCTGCTAATGCCTCACTGTAGATGTTGCAAAAGTACAATTTTCTGCCACTGATTTCACTTTGTTGCTATCACCTTCATATTTCCCTGTCATGGCGCATGGTGCGTCAGAACAGAAGTTTTGAATATTTCTTCGGACTTAGTTCGTGTTCACCCAATAAATAATTTTCTTCCACTTTAGTTTGACATACATATATATAGCGCATAAACTATAAGTTGGGCGTAATTTGTTGTCGATTTGTATGTCAAAAAAATCAATTAATTGATTTTTAACGTTCGATGCCATCATTTCAATCCTGCGACGGACGGTATCATTTGACAAAGGTACTGCATCTAGTTTCTTTGCAAACGTTTCCCCTTAAATAAATGTAACTATATCTTTTACAGCAGGTAGCACCAGTTCTTCACCAATAGTATGAGATTTTCCAAACTTTACAATTCTTAAACTCACTAAGAAGCATGTCTCCGTCGCCTTTTCAGAGCTACCAACAAAGGAAGACATAATGTTCTTTTGTGTCTTTCATCCCAGTTAACTTACTTACTTATGGTACATAATATCTATGATCTGTTCGCGTACCACATGCACAGTTTGAGAAACACTGCTCTAGATTATGATACAAAAACAAAAAAGTCTGTTAATTGTGAAACATTTTTTTGATTATCGTAAGGCGTTAAATTAATCTAATAAACACATTTAAAAAAAAAATAGAAAACAAAAAGAAACTATGAATTATTAACTTTTGAAGCAATTGTGGGTGCAATGTTAAATTATCATGCAACACGTCAAATTTAAGTTAATATAATCGTCAATAAAAGCTTATACAGAAACACAAATCAGATAAAACAATGCTTATTTATTTTTTGAAAATTAGAAAACTTAATTCTAAAATACAATATAAAAGCTGAAGCAACTAAGGCCTTGAGCTAGATGAGATCTTAAGTTTTTTTTTTTTTTTTTTTTTTCCATTATTTTGCTATTTACAATAATTTTCATACTTACACATTATATTAATTGATCTAGATTTATTTATTTATTTATTAGTAATATGAAATCTTTTATGTTACTTTGACTGGCTTCTGTAAGTAAATGGCGGAGTGGAGGGATGTGAAGGAAGTTACACAGGGATTGGACTCGACTGCAATTGTCAGTGAGATGGCCCACACTCAGTATACCTGAGTTGCAAAAATTGCAAGTTGGCACTGGTGTCTTGTTGAGAAGATGTTCATGTGAAAACTTTGTGTGTCCCAATCTGAATCTGGTGTACAACACGCATTGTTTTCTGTTTATAGTTTGCGGGATTCTGAGTCGGCTTTACTTGCTTATAAAAATGGGAGTATTCGTTCCATATTATATTCAATTTCTCTGCTGCTTATTACTAATCAGTACTGTTCTTTGTCACTTATGTTAATAATTTCCTTTCAAATACGTCAATTCGCCGAAAATTTTACTGTTGATTCTGAGGGAGATTCATCATTTGAAGATTCTTCATTTGAATTGCTGTATACTCGTACATCTGAAATGCACAATTGTCTTTTTTTTATTTTTCTACGAGTATTGTGGCTTAATTCATCACTAACTATGATCACTGAATGGGAGTTTGGTAGTCCAAATACAGCATGTGAAAAGTGTATCTCATCTTGATTGATTAGCTCATAAATCTCGGCAAAGTCTATTTGTACAATAGCTTCCTCACTGGTCAGGTCTTATTTTGCATTTTGCAAGTAATCGGACTGAACTGTTTCAACAAAAGAATGCATCTTGAATTTAGCAGTGCAGTTTTGTAATTCATCTACTGCTAAGTGATCGCTTTTCTGTTCTCCGTTACACCTGTGTTCTTTCTATTTCAACCTAAGGTCGGCATTATCTTTCAAATGTTTCCCAAATGTTTACATATATTACTATTCAAGTCATAACGAAATTATAGAATATTAGTACATCAGTCAAAAACGTTTGTTGTCAACAAGTTCAACATCACGATCGCTAGTGCAACCAATTTAAATCAACGCTAAGATTATACTCTTAAAAACGATAGATTCATGTTTGCCTTTGATTTCTTCTTAAACTTTTAAAAAGTTTCAAGATGTTGGGACAACGAGTACTTAAATCTTTTGGCTCATAAGAATAAATGAATATTGTCACTACACAGTATCCAGTAAAATATTACCTTAAACTGTTAGTAAAAGCTGTAATGTATAACAACTTTTCGAATGACAATTATTCCAAGCGCCCCCAAAATTCAGTTATAAAGTAAAGTCTTTTTTTTAAATATTTTTTTTTTATTCAAAAAAACTGTTTTATTGTTATACCTACTTTTGTTTGGCTGTTATGATTTTTGGCATCCTTAAAATGATAAAAAAACACACTGTGCGGCGATGTGAATCGGTCAAGTCATGTGGGTCCTCTCTCCCGAACCTACTTCTTCTAAATGATATGCGTAAAGCGGTCAGTCAGAGGAAAAAAACAAGCGTCTCTCTCCAAAGAATATGACATGCAACCGCCGCCAGTTACGAAAAAGTCTACAACGCCACTGTGGCTTCTACGTCTATCAACCATCAATACTTTTCTACTGGAGTTCCCAAAGAACCACACCGACGGCGATGCTTTCTGTAAACTATTTGCCGAAGAGTCGGCTAAACTTATGTATAAAAGCCGTACTTGACTGTTCACTGACGGAACAAAATCTCACCATATCACAGCTTTCGCTTGTGTGGATTTGAGTGGCCGAATCGTAGCAGCAGGGTGACTTCCAGAATATTAGTCTATATTCTAGGCCGAAGCAGTAGCAATCCAAAAAGCAGTTACCTATGCAGAGGGAAAAACTGAAAAATTCGTTATATGCACAGACAGTTTGTCCACCAATATTGGAAATTTGAACCACACAATTGTCCTTATATGGGACGCATTGATAAAAACTCCAGCCAAACTTCAAATATTATACCACAAAGGTATTGTCCAGTCTAGTACCTGGGGTGGGTCAATTCTTGTTGGTCCACTCTGTTCCGCTGAGTTAATTACACAATGTGCTTTGGTTTTGTTTGTTTATTCGTTTGTTTGTTTGGTTTATTGTTTTATTATTTCGTTTGTATGTTTCTTGTGCTTGCACGTCTATACTCCTTCAATGTTTCGTGTGCACTCTTACATTTCATATATTTTCTTAATTCCTACATGTACAAAATGCTACAACTAAATCGATAACAACCTTAATGTACACATGTACAGAACACTAGTTTCTATCAATAACAGACTTCTTTTATACCATTGATCTCCTCCAACAGGTATCATCGGAAACGAATTGGCTGACGCTGCAGCGAAATCTTTGGCTATGTATACCACCGTCATTCCCTTCGGCGAAAAGTACATAAAAAAAGCTATCTACCCCTATCTTCGCGGGCAGATAGTTAACAACTGGGCAACTTTCCGACAAGGATATAAAGATTTTAACCCAAATCTGGCTAAGTTCCACTACCTTGCAAATTGCTCTCGATCAAAATGCCGCATATTTGTCCGCCTTCGAATTGGACTCACCAGTTTCACCCATACCCACTTGCTCACCGGTGACACCAAGCCTGGATACTTGCCCTAAGCTGGAGAGTATTAGGAAAGCCCATTTCCCAGACTTGTTTCTTTCAACATCTTATCAACACTCTCATCAACTATAATTTACTAGTATTAATATTTTTATTATGCCGCCAATAAGACACAAACGGAGCAATTTGGATTTGATAGCTTTCTTCGTAAATTATGGGCAAAACACGTGAAATGGTTACAAGGTATAATGCAGGAATTGCGGTAGAACACCTCAGAAAATTTTTCAAAGGGCCTCTGCAAACCATTTACTATCAAATAAACAAACAAAAGAAAACTAATTCAGTAAACAAATGTGCAAGATCAGGTAGACCACGTAAAACAACTCCCAGAGAGGACCGCACTGGTAAAATTTAAAGAGCATGTCTTGATTATACCACAAGCGGTATCAATTGCAGTGAACAACCACCATAATATATCAGTTAGTAGAATAACACTTAAAAAAAGCCTAAAGGGGTCCAATTTCTATACTTTATAGCCCGTCCAATTCCCTTCATTTCAAAAAGAAGTTTAAATCGGTTTGGGTACAAATTTTTGGATTGATGAAAGTTCCTTTGAATATCATGGATGGAAAAAAAAGTTTATTGCAGGATTACCCTTTTCTTGAATGTACGGAAAAAATGATGCCTGTTTGCGAACGGGTAGCACTTTGTTGAGGCTGTGTTATGTATTGGTTATTAGTGTGCATTAATGGCTTACCGATTTGGTACAAATCGATGGTACTATGAATTAAGGGTAATTATTTACACATCCTAAATGACCACTCATTTACTCCCGGTGACAGACTCATTGCAAAAACCTTTATCTTGCAACAGGACAATGCTCCATGCCAAATGATAAGCGATTATCTGTGAAACGTTGAAGTAAATAAATAAGATTGGGCACCTCACCATTGTTCATTAAAAATGGAAGAAAAAGACTTTCGTTATCGAAGCTCGTTATGGAGAAGTTCTTTAAAATAAAATCTTAAATACAACAAATGTCGATTTGTCATGTTCGTATTGTTTAGCCCCCTACTTACAATAAAAAGTTTAAGAAAACATGGCGGGTAGGCCCGGTAATTGGTAGTTAAAGGTCCCCCCTTTGGAAAATGTTTCAGACAGGAGGAAGAGGTTTCCCTTATACTTTTCAACTAGATTAATAATAAGAAAGATAATGGTTCCTGCTGTTGAAAATAAAAACATAAAATACCATTTTGGGTAGCCCTGGTGACTCAATTTGAGTACCACCCAGCCGCTTTAAATATAATGATTCCGAAAGATAATGTTTAAAATAAGAAATTAAATATTAAAAAACATCCTGGGTAGCCGTGGTAACTCATTTTGGGTTGCCCTAGTAATTAGTAGATTCGTTTTGTTATATGTTGATTCAAACAGGGAAGGTTTGTGGAATTATAGAGTATTAACTGCCACTCACCCTCAAGGAGATTCGAATTGTTAAGTAGATGCCGACTTAAGGAACTCATACACTAACTGGAATAATTAAGCCCTACTCACTCTCTCTCAGTTTTTCTCGAAATACTCGCGCATACATATTACAATACATGTACGTGGGCTATGGGTGGGTGTGTTAGTCTTACACAAAGAAACTAACAAATCAGTCTATAGAAATGCTAACCAAGCTAACATAGAGTTTAAAAAAAAATAGTTAATAGATTAACATAAATAAATTCTATTATAAATAATTATACAAATTTTTCAATACAAAATTTTGAATCAAAACATGGTAAAGTCTTAATATATGTACATATATGTTATACAGTACTATTGCGCGATGCGTTTTTACAGTCCTTATATTTGGAAAATCCCCGTAAAACTCGATAAAACTTGAATTTTCTTCTGCTCTCATTGGTGTTGCATGAAGACGATATTTCCGAATAACTTAATGAAATTTGAATTTAAAAAGATTATCGTAATCAACAATTAGATTGCCATTTTTGTCAACATTGAAATCTGGACTTCGCATATTAGTAAAGGATCTTGAAAGTTTTTTTTCTACAGGAGAATCCAACAATAGATTTCGTACATCAAAGAAATCAACTAGAGAACGTCCTGCAGTCAGATTTGTCTTACCAGATAACACAACGCCTTCATTGCTAATCATTTCTTGTGAAACAGAATTTTGCATATCGAAGTGGTTTTGACGACTTCCTGTGTTTTCAACCATTTTCTCGTTGGCGGTCAAAATGCCTTTGTCGGCCACTTCTACTTTAGTATTTTCGTTAGTCATAAGGGACATCTTGAACGTTAAAACAGTTGTAAGCGTAAGTTGTGATGAATTTATAAACTTTTAAACTTTACTGATAACAATTTTTTTTTACAATATGTATTCGAATGATGTATACAAACTGAAGGTGTTCGTTATTAGAAATAGAAATTGTATTAGATCAACTTTGCGAAGAATCCTTTGATTTTGAAAATTATTTGATGTCTAATTTTCTTTATTTTTTTTAGGAAAGTAGTTTTAAATCGTACACCTCCTCTTTACCGAAGCCGTTGGAACCGTTCAATCTGATGTCTTCTATATTGGTGTGATTTATTTATTTCCTGTTTCTCACATACTACCACGGAGCTCCAGATAACGACAAAGGGCAGGCTTGAATCCTGCGAATGTTATAAGCAGCAGTGGTACCCCATATCTGTATGCCAAAGCACCAAACAGGGTCTCCACTTGCTTATAAATCAGTAGTTTGCTACTTAAAACTAGCCTGCTATGTTCACGTAATAGCCAATCTAGTCTGCCCAACTTCTGGTAGCAATAAGCACTGACACTTCTTACAAGGGCGCGCAAAGTGAGACAGACATTTATCCTGGATATCCTGAAGCCGAGGTATCGAATTTGATTCACCTGCTGGTTGATACTTGAATCATATTTTATAACTGGACGAACATCACGCTCTGAACCACCCCAGGAAAGATTCACCAACTTGACGAAAAACTTTCTATCTATCAAATAGGTCTTGAGTAGGAGAAATTGCTTACTTGTGAGTAAAATTAAGAAAGTAAAATAGTTCTAGAAAAACTTTTATCAGAGGTAGAGAAATCAAAATAAAAGCTTATAATGGTACTGATCGAAAATAGTCGTAAAGTTACAACCGCTATTTGAAGTGATGATTTTAAATAAGGGAAAAATATAAATGGTCGAACACAAAGTGTGCTTATTTTGATTAAAGCTTCCCATACCCATGACTTAGTTGCCAAAAACCACTATTAGATGTCCTATTCTGAAAGCTAAATAGATAAAGAGATTAAAAATACAGAAAAACTTCCAATTCATATCAATCCATAAGCCACAGTGTGGCTTTTGCCACACTTATTTTACCAGAACTACGCGCGCATCTCGTTATCTTTTCAGATTTGAAAAAGTTTAATTTGGAGGGCTCCTATAGATCTAGCTATTATTTTCAAGATTTATAGAGGCTAGCTATCACTAAGAGTGGTAGTAATCTCTTATTATGATATTTGTGAATTGCAATTTTTATAAACGACTGTGTTTTTCCATACTTTTGAACAGCTTTCTAGACCCCTACAAGGCGCAAATTTACACTTTGCGGATCGTCAGGCAATTAAATTGGCTCCCATACTCACCGAACCTAAACATTTTCGAAAATGTCGGAATGGTTGGCTATGAAAATGTATGGATCTGAACAACAACATTAAAGCTTCTAAGATTTCTTTGGCACCATTAAGATAGCGTGGGGCTTCATTTCATAAAAATTTATAGGCAAACTGAACGAATGAATCTCAGACAGGATTTGTAAAGCATTAGTCCATTAGTGTGATATTTAAGTGTCATAGAGTGTATGTATATTGAAGAGAGTCTAATATGTATTATGAAATCTGAATAATATATTCCAAGACTTGGTTCGGTTCGTGAATAGTTTCTTCTACATATGGACATAATGCCATATTCTGTTTAAAATTGAATTTTATCTTAATTTATATCACAGAAATATAATTAACAAAAATAGTCTTGAATGAAATGCTACCTAAGTGAAAAAAACATTTTAGGAAAAGGACTTATAAGTATGGGCTCTACTATGGTAAAAAAAGAAAAACTTTCTGTAGAAGCTTCCTGCAAGGCACACACCATGTCAAAAACAAAATGCAATGGACCAATTAAAATCTCACAAAAACAACATTCATTAAAATTTCCATTTGGTATTTGATATTGTATCCAATTGAAACCAAGCAGAATAAAAGCCAACTGTCTGCAACAAACATAATAAATTTTCAAAAAAAAAAAAACCAAAAAAATACTAGATTAATAAGGTTGAAAAATCCATCAAACTTCAACATCTCCCACTTACCAAATTCATCCATTCACTCAGTCATCCCAACTATTCATTTATTCATTTTATACATCAAAGTATTTAAGTATTTTTTGTGGGTCTGAATGAATGTGTCAATAAAACATAAGACTATAAACGACAACAATAACGCCACCATATATTATGCGATTTAAATTCAAATATTTTAGAATTGTTATCGCATCGAATCGAATCCAATTTTGGATAAATGTATTTACTGTGTGAAAGTTAACAAATAATTTCCATAATAATATTCAAATAAATATTAATTTGGTTAACATAAAATACTATAGATTGATTGACCCGAGCTGGGACTGCACGTTGTAAATAAAGTAAAGAAAATATACGTAGCAGCCAAATAACAAATATTTTGTAAAGACTTTTAAGGAATTGTTTAAGGACAATAAAAAGCGAAAACAAACATAAGTGCTGATGGATAAAAGAAAAATTAGTGCGTACTTATTGCAAAGAGACGAGCGTTTATGGCTCACCCACAGTGGCGTAACAATAGAATGGCATGACTGCAAAATTCCAAGGGACCCCAGCTGGAAGGGCCCCCCTCGTATATATTTTTATCCAGAGCAACCAGAACCAAGTACGTTCAAAACTCAGTGAATCATTTTTTGATGTGGAAAAATTTAAATCTTTGCCATATGTTACTAATAAGCGTTGCTTTAAAGCTGCGTCTGCGTATGTTGCGTTTCGTGCGGGGCATGCGTCAAACTACACGACAGCCGTCGACTGTGTAAACAGAAAAAAGCGGGAAATTCAAATTGCAGTTACTCGTCGCATCCACTTACTATAATTGTCAGTATAACAAAAAGTTAAAAGTCATAGGCAAACATTAGTGTAATTAGAATTCCTTTTAGGTCTTTTACTTGAAGTCATTGTCATAAAAAGTTTGTTTTTTTGTTCCTATATTGGAGAGAGCCTTTGTCGAATATGCAATAAAGTAAATTGTATTAAACAAACAAAAAACAAAAGTAAAATCAAATGTTTATCATTCACCAAAATATGCAAATACTTGTTTGCTGTTTTTGGTTCACGGAACTGTTCTTTTTAGTTCCGAGCGCAGTCGACGGATGGCAAAATTGAAGTTGACCAACTTTTACGTAGAATCCGTCGACTGCATCGGCTATGTTGCTTCATACGAATCAATACAATTAAACTTTCTACGTCACGTCATCAACCGGAGCGCACGCAGTCAACGGTGCTATGTAGTTTAAGCTTAAGGAACTCAATGATCAAATGAAACTATTTGTGATCGAAAATGGACACTGTAAACCTAAAGGCTCCTTTTTCAGAGACAGTGACAAAAGATATTTCTTGGAAAGATATTATTATATTGTTTCTAAGTCTGGCGTAAAACTAGAAAGCACATTGCTGTCCTATTTCTTTATTTCTTCGAAAGGCATATATTGTGAACCATGTTGGTTATTCGTAAAGGTATATAAAATATTTAGAAGCGATAGAAAGACACGAGACATCGAAAAGTCATTTGCATTAATGTTTGGCATACCAACAATGGCAGTTAATTGGAAGCCCAGATGAAGCGGAAGAGTCCATCAAGAAAGAGAAAAAAAGAAAGAACTTTACAGTTACTATGTGATCGAGAAAGATGAAAATAGAACTCCAAACGCGCTCGTAATGAAAGAGTCATTTTTAGGATTTTATGAGGTTGAGGATCAAATTCGCAAGGATATGATTGTGCTAATGACATGAAAGCCACTTATGGCGGAGTTCAAAAACTCATAAGAGATATTGAGCCAGATGCAGTGTATGTCCATTGTGTTGCTCATAGTAATAACGAAGGCGTGTCTGGGGAATTCTGGCAAATTCGGTACCACTGAATTTTTATAATTAAAACATCTAAAAACTTGTAACCTCTCAGATTTAATTTAACTATTTTTCTAAGAGTGAAGGCCCGAGCCGCTAGTGATTTAAGTTATACATTATTTATAGTATTACTTGTAAATGTTACTATTTAATTTTAATAAATAAAAATAATTAAAATTTTGGTTGAGCTTTTTTACATTGATGAATTTACCACGGGCCCTCGACGGTGTAGTTGCTGCTTGAAACAGATTCTGAATGTTTCAACCCAATACCACATTATAGCCTTCTGAGACCGTTGTGTACCGTTCAAAATAAAAATATTTAAGTTAAAGATGTTGTGGAAACGGTATTTATTAACGAAAAAGGTCAATTATAGGCAGCTCAAGACAATTACAATTCAATCAAAACTTGCCGAAAAAAATTACTTCCTTTTGTATGAAATGAAAAGAGAAGATTTTGTCTCAACCAAATCGCTACAAGAGAGGCAATATCAACCAGGAAAACAAATACGGATGGGAATTGCAAACTGGCTAAAAATATGCTGGAGATCCATAATTACATGGAATTGACCTCTTTTGTCTTGAAGAGTGAATCATCATCAAGGCATCAGTTTTTTAGACTTCATTTCTTTGAGACACAAAAAGTGGACACTAGCAACCAAAGCCGCACACTTAAACGAATCCAAGCAATCCAGCAATTAAAAAGTCTCGTTCAACTGTTCATGTGCTCTACTCCTCACAACTTCATCATTATAATTAAAACTTAAAAATTTTGAATTCTTCTATCCAAATTGTTGATCTTATTTTAAACATGCAAAAAAATATAATCGTACTCCTTACGAGTACATTTATTCTTAGAGAAAGTGCAAATTTCATCCACACTCGTTTTTTTCTTAGTTCTTTGAGTTATTAGATTTTGAAATTTTCTTTGGTATGGAATTATCTTCACACGAGGCACCTTGTCTTTTTTGCGCATTTGACAACATTGTTTGCGAAGCAGATTCGCCCCCATCTATTGATGAATCACCACACATGTCATGTGCATGTGCTGCCGCTGGCCCCGATGTTGGTGCTGCTGCTTCTGATGATGGCGCTTCTTCTGACGATGGCGCTTCTTCTGATGATGCTGCTTCTTCTGATGATGCTGCTTCTTCTGATGATGCGGCTTCTTCTGGTGATGCTGCTGGTGCTGCCTGTGCAGGTGCCTCATCATCTTCTACCACTTCGTAAATAATTCGTAAAAACCGCAAAACGGTTACTAAATTTCCACGCAGAGACATATTATAAGAAATTTTAATTTTTTACAATATATAAGTATCTTTATCGTATAGATTGTCAGAAGTGACAAACTTCATTGAAAAAACAATTTGACATCATTGTGTCGAAAGTTTGCGAAGCCTACTTTGTTACCAAATAAAAATCACTAGAAACTAGTACTTTATTACGATTGCAGTTCAACACAATATTAATTGAGTGCATGTAATGAGGGAGAACGTCACTGTTGAATTGAAAGTAAGAAGACGTAATTTAGCATTATTTTTGTCCATTAACATCGGTCAGACCTAAATTTACATATATGCCACAAATATATAGAAATATAAAATAAATAAATCTATCCAAAAACCGTTGTGTTACATTTAGATTTAATGTACTATATGGAGGCCAATATATGACATTAAGGTCTGGTAGGTTTAATTTTTGTATATTTTTGTTTTTGGTAACTTTAAATATTTTTGTAAAACCAGAAATTTTGATGAATACAAAAATACAAGTACAAGCTTTCCTTTCCTTTTCTATTAAAACTGATTGATGACTGAGAATATAATAATCACATCAATATGTTTATTACAATAAGTAGTTTCTGTACATAGTATATATGTTTGTATGTATTGTAGTTAGGTGTAAGGTGGATTCCTTGTGGAAAGAATCTTAAAATCCTTTCAATTATTAATTAAAAAAGTAAATACCGGGAACAGGCATTTAACAGATACATATTTCGATGGAATTGACCACTTTCGTCTTAAAGAGCGAATCACACAAGGCATCAATTCACTCATTCTTCAATGGCACAAAATGCGGACACAAGTCAAATTTTACATGTCCTCCTCTACTTAAAACTGATCCAATTCAGCTTTATAACATCTATTTCACTTAAAAATTCTGACATTTTCTATCCAAATTGATTATCGAATTTCATTAATGCACCACAAAAATAGAGTTATTTGGCTTCGGTTCTTCGGTTTCTTTGGTATTGAATCAGCTTTAAACGAGGCACCGTGTTTTACCTGCTTCATGGTTTCAGTTTTTTTTTGTTATGACAACTTTGTTTGCGAAGCCGATGCTTTTCTGCAGACTCGTTCTCAAATTTACGTTCTTATAAGAAAAACTCTTATCGAACTAATATTTGCACTCTATAAGTTTCTGATCCATATTCTTCAACCATGTAAATTTCATGATCCTAGGGTTACAAGGAGGGGTACCTCCCATACAAAACTAAATTAAATGACAAACTTATCTATATATATATAAGATCGTAAGCCTTTTTCTATCTGTGTACGCTAATCTCAGAAACGACTTAACCTATTTAAATGTTGTTTTTATGAAGATTTCCTCTTTTAAACAGCTGATGATTAGGTAAAAAGTTTACAAAATATTCGCCATTACAAACATATTTCGAATACCACGCGTACGAAGTCGTGGGCACAGCTAGAAAAGAATAAATGTACAATAAAAGTGTCACTCAAACTGTGTTCTTTGTTGATAATCAAACTGTAACAGAGAGAATATAGTGATGCTAAGAAAGGAAGTGAAGAGTATTACATCTTTGGCATAGCTAATGATAGTCTTCTTTCTGGTTTATCAGTACTTCAACATTCTGGAAAACAATCTTATGAATTATTCATTTCCCATTTATTATTATGTATTTTAATTTTAATTTATCACAATTAATGCAAAGTTTCTGTGAGTATAAACAAAACAACAATTGCAGAATGACATGACGCTGAGCTTTCTGGTAGCAGCGCATCACGTCTAAATTCATGAACACCCTGTTACTTCATTTTAGTATTGTATTTTCCAACACTAAATACAAAACATTGTCCAACGGAGTTTTTAGCATTTTGCAATACTAAAGACGCCGACAATTTTACCTTTAATTGAAAAGAAAAAGAAAAAACAGAAATACCCAACAATTTTCCGCGAATAAAAATATCAAAATGATGACTCTAAAAGGAGATGATGTAAGATGCAGAAGTTGCAATCAAATTCCACTTCCCGAAAAGCTGTTCAAATGCCCACGTGGTGATCTACTTTGCTCAACATGCCTCGGATTAATGTGGGTAGAATTACCAATTAAAACTACGCATCCAAAATGTCCGGGCTGCAATATTGATGTCAATTTGACACAGTTGACTTATAGTCTCACCGCACGCATGGTCATCTATAATTATATACCAGTTCAATGTGAAATGTGCAATGAAGAATACTTACATAGAGATTCCGTACAGCACATGCATGGTCTATCGCGTTGCAAGTATCGTGTTAATGGTTGCACATGGAATGGTCCCCATTATGATATACCCAAACATTTGAGAACTTGCAACTTCATATCCAAGGATTAATGCTAGCGTGGAACCTGCTTTATTTCTGTGTCCAAGAGGTCGGCGAAACACAATCACACAACACAACATCATAAAACAATTTTCACACACAACACTAAACTTAATATGTAATACATGGACTTACTTTATAAAAATTATGAAACAATAAACACCATGTTGCATCCCACTTATTGCACTTCTTATTGTAAACTGATTGTTCAAACTTCGATAGTTCGATAGCTTAAAAACTGTCTCAAACAAGGGATAATTAAAAAAAATATGTTAGCGTGCTGCTTAACAGCAGCGAAGGCTTTTGCCTATGAAGTGCTTACAAGCAAACAAGCAAATTGGGAAACCAAGTCTGATTGAGCTTGTGTATTGGGCAAACTGTGTTCTTTGTTTATACTCAAACTGTAACTGTAGAGAATATAGAGATGCTAAGAAAGGAAGCATGTCTAATATCTGGCATTTGTCGCCGTTCGGTTGGATGCAATTCGGAGGAGCGTGAATAGTGTTACATGTTTGGCCAATGATAATCATATTTCTGGATTTTGTCTTCTTTCGCGTCATTCGTATATTTTCACAATTTGATGGCTTGCGTAGAGTAAGGATACAGAATATAGTGCTCAATGACACACAAAGCAACATAATTGAAAAGAAATTTGCAAAACTTTGCAATAAACACAAAAATAAAAAAGCGACGATTAATTGCGGTTCGTGTAAATTTGACAAATGAGAAGTTTTTATAGGGGTAAAAAAAATAATAAATTAAATTAATTAATTGTTCCTGCGCATTCACAGATTTCTTTTATTAAAGCAACAATTATATGAAATATGATAAATGTATTTTTTCTCATATCATGAAATGGTTACAACACGGAATGGTGATAACGTAATGTGTCGACCTTAGTACGTGCCGCCAAATTCAGACATAGATCTGAAATCAAGGAAATATGAATATGAATGTGATAAGATTTGAACAACAATAACTGGACGTCAGCAAAACGCACCTCAAGACAGTAATTACCACAGCTAATGTAACTACGATAATAAATACTGTATAGTAATTATTTTCCGGGGTTCCTTCCATTTCTTCTTCTATTTCTATTATTGCATCTCTTCGTCCTTCTTTTTCCTTGTTCTTTTCCATATCTTAAAATATGTATGAATAAATCTGAGCTTGTGGATTATAATATAAAAAATATATAATAATAATGATAGCCTCGGAAAGAGAGCTTGTATGAGAGTAAATAAATAGTTAACTACTCATCTAAATACATATTGAAGTTAAGTACATAAGCTCCATTGATATACAATAAAAAAAAAAACAGAGAGAAGGTTATAATTGGCTATGCCAAAGATGTAATACTCTTCACGCTCCTGTGAATGAGTTCGTTGGTTGGTGATTATGTTGGATAAGATAAAAAACACAAAAGATTTTCTAATAAGAACATTAATTTGGATCTAGGGCTTGTATCCCCTGGAGGATCCAAGGATCATGAAATTTAATGGGTTAGAAACTTATAGAACAATAATTTGAATTTGGGTTTATATGGGCTGATTCCGAGAAATATGCAGTGTGTTTGGACGACTTCCCGATTTTTCAACCTTTTTCTTCTTGACATTACCAATCTGATTGTTTGGTTCATCGGCGGTCAAAATGCCTTTGCCAGCCACTTTTACTTTGGTATTTTCTTTGGAAATTGGAGACATCTTTAACAATAAAGCAGTTGTTAGTGTGAGTCGTAAAGAATTTATTAACTTTTTAACTTTTCTGATAATATTTTACTTCAAATATTCGAATGATTTATACAAACTGAAGGTGTTCATTATTATATATAATTGTATTAGAAGACTCCTTTGACTTTGAAAATTATTTCATGTCTAAGTTTCTTTATATTTTGTTGGAAAGTAATTTTAAATTGTAACCCCTCCTCTACACCGACCTCGTTGGAACCGTTCAATCAGTTTGCTGGGCCCCTGTAGAGATGTCTTTTAAACTTTCTCTTTGTGAAATCACTATAAGCAGTAATTATGGATTATTTAATTTTTAAATAAATTGGTAAACATTAACAGCGGAGGCAGCCTTCTGATATAGGTATGATTTAGTGCCTGTCATAGACGTTTATGATGATTGAATTTTAGTAATGAACTGTTTTAATGTTCTCCTTGTGAGGAGATAATTAGGATGTAGTCTTTTAATAGTGGCTTTACAGTGAGCTAAGATTCGAATCTATGAAGATGCGACTATTGATACGAGTTCCATTTGACAACAACAACAGGGAAAATGACAAAATTGAGAGGTTTTTGTGATTGTCAGGTGTCTTCGTATGTGTGATGTGTTGATGCAAAGTGTGGCAATCAGTGGGTTTGGATGACATTGTAGTTTTTTCTTATATGCACTGCAATAGTTATGAAAGTTAATTCTTCGGCGTTACCGGTCTCGGTGAAATATCGTGTTTCTCACATACCACGGATATGCGACGAAGGGCTTTGTTTTAAGTAGCACTGGTAGACCATATCTGATCTGATTTGGTGCTATCACCAAACAAGGGTCACTTTAAGCTTGCCTGCTGTTTTCCGATGCCTCAGACGCCCCTCCGAGCCAAGCGTGCCTACACGGCGCGCCCAGCCCAACTTCTCGTAGCAACAAGCAGTGACACTACTTACATGTGCGCGCAAACATTTATCCTTGATCAAGCCGAGGTATCGAATTTGAATTACATGCGGGATGATACTTGAATCATATTTTATAACTGGACACACATCACGCTTTAATGATGAAGTGCAGTTCAATGATTTTCCGCCATTAATGCCGATGTTCCAACGTTTAACCCACGCGTGTAATCTTTTCAAGTATGATTGAGTCATATCCGCTGACACGCTAAGATGGCCGTGTCATCTGCATATGTTGCCAGCAAGATAATCTCGTCATCTGGCACCGGCATATCCGAAGTATATAGGTGTACAGAACTGGTGCCAGGACACCGCCTTGAAGTAATCCCGCAGAATCGCCCATTAATTTAGATACATGGAATCTGAACCAATTGGGAACAGTTGAATTCAAATAGAATTCACGAAAATATTCTAAAATAATTAAAATTAGCACATTATACTTGGTCCGGTGTCCGTTCTCAGTCACGTAGCCCAATAACCGTATTTACGTTTCTATCCTATACCATTGCACAATTGGTTTTTTTTTTGCCACATTTCTAGCATAAATTCTTCTCCTTCAGTGAGTTTGGCTGAACTTTCACTTAAAATATTGTAAACTTGAAACGCGCACACAAATTTGTTGGTTTCTTGTTATCTTTATTTTCATTTATTTATTTATTTTCTGTTCGTTTTTTAAGAAAAAACAAAAAATATACTGAATACAAAAAAGGGAAGAAAGGCACAGCAAGCATTTAGTGAATTTTATTCATTGTTTAAGAAAAAATATTCATTGAAACTGTAATTGCATTAAAAATCATACGATCTTTTCTCACCCTAACGAACTTTCGAACTGAAGGTCTAGTCACCTAAACACCTTTGCGACAATATTATTTCCAATTGAGTCCTGGTTATTTGCCAAGGCTTATCGTTACCCGCAGTTTATAAGGAAGATAACATTTCAAATGAATGGAATGAAAATCATTCACTACCTTGGTCCACCCATCTCTCTTTGATTTGACATCAATTCCAAGCTATAATATTGCTTAGTTTCTATTGTATGTTGAATTCAATTGGTTTCTTGGGAGGGGCTTGTAGTATAAATCGGTAAACATTCTTCAATGGCAATATATGATTTGATATTTTATGTTTTTCACTTAGATCGTGAAAATTTGGGATTTTCTCTGGACAGATCTAATAATCAAGAAACACATAATAGGCAAAGAGATACGAATAGAAAAATGTATAAATAGATAGATTCTGAGTAACATTAGTTCTGCTAGACTCTTTCACCCTTTGTCTTTAGGTCGGTTTAATGACAAGCGACAATATGGATTCCTTGATTCCTGCTTATATTTTTTTAACTTAATAAATGTACAACCATGTATTTATGTTTTCATTTACCTTTTTTTTTCATTTTTATTCAATGCTCATGACAAACAAATTCTACAACATAACCAAATATTATCAAAATATACAACGAATTCGAATTTGTTTGTCTTATTTTGTAAATTTAAATGTCCATAGGTGTGTTTTACACAAATTCACATCCTGAGAAGAAATGTATGAATCAATATTATTGTGTCACGGATTTATCGTCGCCAGCCAACCTGAGCATCCTGATTAGGATTCATTTTGTTTGCTTAGATATAATTGCCGGATTCGAGAAGCCAATCGTCTAATTTGATAATGTTCATGCCTTTGCATTGTTTCTATTATTGCCATTCCACCAATTTTTTGTGCCATTGAAGTGAAATCATTGGTGCTGTTATAGGTTTTGGAAAATATGTTTATGATTCCGGTTTGCACGAATTGTTTAATTATCGGTTCTGTGCCAATCAATAAATTAAGAAATGGTTCCAAAATGTTATATTTTTCTATCAAACTAGTGACTTGTTCAGGAGCTCCATTGGTTGTTACATTTGTAAATGCTCGCATTGCCTCCCTTTGTGTATTTGGATCACCATCTTCAAAAATATTCTTAATCTCTTCAAATATACCAGAATCAAGAACCGCTTGGATATGCTTCTGATTTCCCGATGTTATGTTGCCTACAGTCCAAGCAGCCTCCATCTGAATGAAATATTCTGGACTTTGAAGTATCTCTTTTAATTTCGGCAAAAATCCGGTATTGATAACAGCTTCGATGTGAGATTCAGTACCATTAGAAATATTGCCCAAACAACGGAGTACTGGGTAAATGCATGGCTCAGAATTTAATAGTTCATTTAAATGGTTTTCTACACCGGATTCTATGACAGCCTGAATATTATCACTTTCTCCGTCGGTCAAGTGGAAAAATATCCAGCACAAATCTTCCTTCAAAGTTATATCAATGGAACAAAGCATATTTGTCAGAGATGACAACAAGGCTTTGATATTGCTAATTTTCAGATTTTTAATACGGGTTATGTACAAGATAAGGCGGACAATTCTTCGTAATAGCGATAGAGGCGTATGCAGATTCATTAGCGGGATCAAATTGTCAATTACATTATGCTTAGTAAGCACATCACGCGGTTCAGCACCATGCCTGGCTATATGCACCAATACTATTATAGCCTGCTCGGTAACAAGTGCCGAAGGGGCACTAATCAAATTTATTATAGTTGGCGCTACGTTTTTATTTAATAAATAGTTTGTTGCTTCCATGGACCTTGGTACGACATCTGCCAAAGTTAATAAAGTTTCATATTGCAACATCGGATGATCGGTCCTCTGCAGAAACTTGATAAAGGTCGGAACGATGTTATATATTGTTAACATCTCAATTTCAACTGGATTTTGACGACCAATAAGTCCATGGATTGCTTTTATTCCCTTCATCTGCAATTCTGAGCTCTGATGATTCATAATTGCAACAATATAACGAATATTGACTTCTACATTGTCAACGTTCGATGACTGTTCTTCGCTGTTATTAGTCAAACGGCGGCGCATTGAACGATCCTCGTTGCGTGCCTTATTGTCGTCATGATCACGCTTACGGTCAACCATTTTAATGATAAACTCTTTGATCCTTATGAGCGGTGCTGCTAGATTCTGATACCTTGTTAGATGTTTCGATATCTTTTAATATGGGCTCAATACAAAGATCTTTATAAGCGGTGCTGCTAGATTCTGATACCTTGTTAGATGTTTCGATTTGCTTTAAAATAGATAGATAATATTTACAGTAGTAGTAGGAAAGTTTTGATACAGCTTTTGTATTGAAAGATCAAATCAAATCAAAATGACAGACAACATATGACATACTTGTGTGTGCAAAGTACAATATTATTATACAATACTATGTACGAAGAAGATTTGATTGTAGTGCCAACAAGGAAAGTCCATGTTCATCCATCTGTTCCTCTATTTGCAGCCACTCAGTTTCGGATATAACATACTCTTATGCACTACCATATACGTGTATAACCAAAAACTGTAACGAAAATTGGATGATCATACGAATATAGAACCGATTAAGCATTGCCAACGATCAATTTCTTTTTAAATTATGATCATGTTTCTGCTGTGGATACGAGGAGTTTGCTAATTTTAATGATTTTAAGGGGAAAAAATATACATAGTGACTGGCAGATATTATATATATATGTAGGTACAGGAAGTGCGTAGACTTAACAAAACTAATGAATAATTAAATAAAATTTATCAACAACGAGATTAGGCAACATAAAGTCGGCACACTTCACCAAGGAGGAGCGCCATTATTTTAGGTAAACGAATCAACTTAAAGGAGTATGGATTGAATTGGTATTTTTTACTTCATTTCATTGTTGTTTGGTCACTTTTTCTTTTTTTTTGTAATTGATTTTTTCACAAGAACCACGCAAAAGTAAATAAGAAAGTTTTACTTTTGAAATGCGACAAAAGCAACAGGAAAATTAATGACAATAACGACACAACGAAGTACTTCTTGCATCGCACGCTACAAAAAATAAAAAAAATATCAGAAGACATAACAGAACCAGAGGTTTCAGTTCACCGAATCTTATATGCCTTATACTCGTACATCATCCTCGGTGAGGGAATGAAAGAAAAGTCTAGGGCAGTTTCTTTGATAACTAGCTATACTAAGTACAATGTATATACATACATATATGAATTATTTGTTTGATCGGTATATTGGTGTTAAATACAATTGAATCGAATGAAATTCAATAGCTTTACCATAAGTATGTCAGCTATGTATATCCAAATTACTTGTCTGACAGCTCCAATTATGTGGATACACTTTATAAATATTGGCGTTTTGAAGCGTTTTGCCAACTTTTTATTGTCTAAATAAAAAAATATGAAAGAATTGAAGAGAGATTAAAGTGCAACAATTTTATTTAAAAGCCAGTTTTTGTATGGAGACTGTTGTCACTGTCGAATAATAGGTAAACTGGAGCTATGATATACTTAGGTATTTATTAAAAATTTTAGACTTATACCTTAAAAACTGACTACGTTTTTTCTCTTCATTCTGCTCAGTTTCATATACCAGCATACACAAAACAGCACATTATCATTACTTGGGTATACAACATCTGCCGACTCAAGAGAAGTCACCCCTGTACCTACCTTTCAGGTTTCCTGAATGATAGGAATCTGCCACCACTAATTTAATTAAATAAGTAAAGTGCATTTCACTTGAAGTATCCTAATTGTTACAAACATAAAGACATATTTAAAATGATTTATTTACACACTACTGTGTGAAAGGTACTACACTATTGACAATAAAATGTTAAAACAAATCAAAATCAAGATCCAACAAGACAACAACAACAGTATTCGTTCAAATACTACTTAACCCTTTTAGTCACTTGTCTTGTCACTTATATGGGACAAATTTTTTTTTCAAATTTTAAATTACTATCGCTTTTTAACTGATCATATCAGGTAAAAGCTTTATAACTGTTTTTAAAACTTTATTTTTCTGCTTTAAGCAACAGCTGATTTTATCAGTTCAGCTCTTTACATTTATTAGTATCACGTGTTTTTGTGAGTTGATCTTTTTCGTGCAATAATTTTCCTTTTTGCTATCATAAAATATATATCTTTTTGTGTAAGGAAGTGATCGAAAAAAATATGTGAGTATTGTAAGATTGCTTATAAATAGTTTTGTGGAATTGCAATGCGAAATAGTGTTTTTGGAAAAGCAACAGTCATAAAAATAACCATGTCCCTTATATGAGACAAAAGTACTCTGTGTACAAGATTATTGGAATTTGCGCGCGAAATTTTCATTGCAATTTCGTATGAAAAGTTTTAAATTTTTATAAAATAAAACACAATTATAGAAAATATGGGGCAAAAAACCTTAACATATGATGAAATATGCGAAATATTGACGTAGAGGACGACTACTCTGATGATGAAGTTGATAAATTGGATTTTGAAGTAAAAGAAGCGCAAGTTGCTGAGACACATTTAAAATCTCAGGAATTTGCAATTGAAGTTGATACTGACGACGAGGATGAAAATGCAGTGGAAGTAGATAAAGAGACTTTTTCCGGACTAGACGAATTTACTGGAATTAATGTTACCAAAAAAAAAAAAGAAATAAAGTGGCTAACTATGCCGCAAGTGGATTCACTTGGAAACAATTTACTATCTCATTTCATAGCAGAAACCAATGAAGGAATTATAAACATAAAACTCCGTTTGAATACTTTTCCAATTATTTTGGGGATGAATTCTTTAGTAATACTGCACATTTCACAAATATTTATGCTCAATATAAAGGTTAGTTCTTTATGGTATAAAATCGGAAAATTTTTATTACTACCAGTTTTATTTACATTTAGGAAATATCTCTTACAAAAACTGCACTCCGAGGGAAATTCGAATTTTTTTCGCTTATCATATAATGATGAGTTGCTTTAAACTACCAAGGGTCCGTATGTACTTTGACAAAAAATTGAACTTGCCTTTCTTTGGTCATATGTCTCTGAACCGCTTTCTTTCATTGAGAAATCATTTTCATCTCGTGGACGTCACTCTTGTATCGAATCAGTTGAATCGACTCTGCAAAGTGAGACCAGCAATTGAATTTTTCAGACGTCATACACAAAACTTGGCTTTAGAAGAAAATTTATGCATTGATGAGCAGATGATTCCATTTAAGGGCAAGTTTTTTGCAAAGCGGTATATAAAAGGTAGGCCGTGTCCTTGAGGCATAAAGGTATATTTTTTGTGTGGCAAAAGTGGTATGCCTTATGACTTTATTGTCTATCAAAGCTCAACCACTAATTTAGATCACATATTGTGTAAAACTATTGGATCGGGATCAATAATTGTATGTGAATTAGCAAAACGTATTCCAGAAGGTAAAGGATACAAGTTATATTTTGATAACTACTTTCCTTCTGTACGAATAAACAGATTTGGAACTCTCCCATTGCCTGAGCAAAAAATAATGGCCAAAAGAGGACGAGGATCATCTGCGTAATGTTTTAGTGACAATGGGGAAGTCATACATAGATGGTATGACAACAAGATAGTCAATCTTGCATCAAACTTTGTAGGTATTGGCACGAAGGACAAAGCCATGTGATGGGATAAAACATTGCATAAGTTATAGAAGTAGACAGACCAGAAGTTTTTCGCTTGTACAACGAAAATATGGGTGGTGTTGACCTTCTAGATCAAATGTTACAGTACTTCAGAATAAATATTCGAACTAAAAAGTGGACTCTTCGGGTAATGCAGCACTTTGTTGATCTTGCTTTGGTTCCAGCTTGGATGGAGTACAGGAAAGATATTTTACATTCTTTAAACTTTCGAGCAGAGTAATTTTGTCCCCTAATAAGGGACACCACCTGAAGGCCACGTGAAAAGAGCTACCTGAAATCTGATTGCATTTTTTTGATCGTTGTTAGCAAAGCTCATTAGTTGCAGATACTTACAAATACAAGAAGATAAATACCACATAATAAAAATATCGGATTTAAATAAAACCAAAATACTTTCGGTGTTTGCAAAGATGAAATGACTTTTATGACACAAACAAAAGAAATACAAATACTATTAGAAAAAACTTGACATTTTCATTCATTTAAAAAAATTGTTATCCCATCAATCACTGTGATCTATGTACAATATGATATATGTAGTTGATTGAATATTCCAATATGAGTAACAAATGAAAATATATTATACAATATAAGGCAAAACTTGTTGAGCAACGAAAGCCTGGCATGATATATCAAGGAATTGTAACCCAGCTAAGTTGCTCAAACAAGATGGTATTCAATGCCCTTGATCATTTGCAACAGTATGGCTAAAGAGAAAACGTTCCACATAAAAAGAGACCGCTTAAACCGTCTGATAATACGCAAGTCAAAATTTCATCCTCGTTTGAGTGTTGCAGACATCCAGCGCAAAACAGTGGATCAAATCGGACTGTTGCACGTCGTTTGGTTGAGGCTGCTCTCCATGGATGAATTTCATGCCAAAAAACTATTGGTGACAGTCAATCAAAGAAAACGACGCATACAATTCGCAAAGACACATGCCGAACAATCGCTCAATAGACGGAAGGTGTCCAAAAGGGGCAGAGATTGACCCTAGGCACCGGTCAACAATGCACTATGGTTTTTTTTTTTTTTGGCAAATTTCTAGCATAAATTAATTTTTTTTTTTATTTCAGATTTTAAATTTCAACTGTTTTATAATATTTAGATACCCTTATTAGATAAAATAATTATTAATTTCAAATTTTCCGGCAACGCTGTTTTGTTGGCGCGCAGTTAATGTCAGCTGATTGTGTGGTTAAAGGTTAAAAATAATATAAAAAGTGTTGCAATGGAAAACGTTAGTCCAAGTATGTAAAATTATAAATTGATAACATTTTTGTCATTGTTGTGTGTTTTTGTCCAATTGTGCCGTGTTTTGTTTATGTGTAATTTTAAATTGACATTAACAAGTAAAGCTGTGTTTCGAAAATCAAAACGCGTTTATTGCAGGAAAATTTGTACTGCCATTTATCATTGAGACCGAAATATTTGTATGGGAGGTACCCCTCCTAGTAATCTTAGGATTTTCAAATTTACATTGGTGGTGAATATAGGTCAGATACTTCTAGTTTCCAAATTTCAAGTCGATAGTACAAAAAAAATGTTCTATGTTTAAAAAAAAGTAAAAGTTTCTCCTTCAAACATTCAAAGAGCCTGACATTTCTCTACCATAGCCAGCAGCTCAATAGATCCTACTTTGATCATCTTACATAAAGTACATATAATGTGTATTCCCTTTTGGTCAAAAATTAATACATTTTCCCCAATTCATTCTATTTCACACTACGACGGCTTTAAAACTTAGAATTTTTCGCAGTACTTTTATCTGAGTTTTTAATATATGCATCGTGAGCCAGTGCGTTAACCACAATCACATTTTATTTCATAATTTATTCGGTTTATTAAACTTAAATAATCTTTAACGCTTTTTAACAATAAATTCTTTTATTAGTCAATCACTTTATTCTTATTTTAAACTTAGTAAAAATAATTTAATTATTGGTTTGGTGGAAAAGTAACTTCCGAAAATTTGAATTGCTAGATTTGAAAAGCGGCATCTCTGTAAGTATTAAGCCGATCTGGAAATGCCATACAACAATGAAATGCTGGCAACATTGATAAATCATAACCATGCTGCTAAAATAATGAACAAGTGATTATTAAATCTGCTGATTTTGCGTAAAGAAAATAATTGCCGAAGCAGAGAAAATTCGCTACAATTTACTGTATTTCTATGAAAAGGGTTATTCTGCAGCGAAAACTCATAAAAAAATTTGTGCATATCATGGAGAAGGTACTTTATCAGAACGATTCAGTAAGAACCTGGTTTGCGTCATGTCGTTCGGGAAATTTCGATGTAAATGACGCGTCTCGTCGTCCTTGCACCGATAAGGTGGACCAAATTATCGAAAATGTGGAGAATGACCGACACATAAGTACTCGTGACATCTTTAAGGATCTTGGTATCCACCATATGACAGTTTAAGACCATTTAAAAAAGAGCGGCTATGCAAAAAAGCTGGATGTTTGGGTACCACAAAATTTGACAGAAAAACTGTTATTGATCCCATTTCCATTTGCGAAATGTTACTCAAGCGGAATGAACTGCAAGCTTTTCTATTTAAATTGAAAACTGCTAGGAAGTTGTTGCTGCGCATTTGGTGGGATTGCAAAGGTCCTGTGCATTATGAGATGCTCCCACCTGGGCAAACGATAAATTCGGAACTAACAAGACTAAATCCAGTGTTGAAGAAGAAATTGACTCAATTGGTGAACAGAAAGGCCATTGAGTTCAGTGGCGTAGCTATTACGCGCTAGGTGGGGTAGTCCCGTTCAGTGGCGTAGCTATATACGCGCTAGGTGGGGTAGTTCCCCGGCGCCCCTAAGCTGAAGGGGCGTGAAAAAATTTTTCATGAACCAATATTATTACAAAGTATAAAGCAAAGTCGAAATTCAATATTGTTTAGATACGTAGAACTGCGATATGTGCAGTAAAGTAGATGAAGCGATTTGTTTACAAAAATTAGATACATTCCAAAGTATGTTTTTCAATTCAATTGTTCAATATTTATCTCCTTGTTCTACCTAAATTGACCCCAAAATGGTCTGTTGAACAATTATGTAAGGATATGAAATGCTAGAATGCAATATTACGGAAGTGTTTACCGCAATTTTATTGTTCTAAACAATACCATCAATAACTTCTGCAACAGCCGAAAGATCATTTAGAAAATTAAAAATAAATAAAAATTATTTAAGAAATAGTATGTCCCAAGACTCAAACATTTGTCACTCATAGCAGTTGAAAACAAGGCGGCATCAAATTTAGGTATAAATGTAGTTAATGAGTTATAAATGATTTTGAAAAACTAAGCCAGAAAAAGATTGTAAAATAATTTGTTAAAAAAACATGTCGACCGCGTTTTATTGTCTACTTTTACGAACTTTAATCTACTCATTGTTTATTTTTTAAAAGCTTCGTCCGCGACTTCGCTCGCTAGTAAGGGTCCTACGGGATCCTTTTACACAGGTCGAATTCCATCCGGTGGTTTTTATGTAAAAGCGAAATAAACAAACAAACTCTTTCAATAATTATATTATATTAGGAAGTACTACTAAATACTATCTGCTGTATTACACATAACACTAAATAGTAACTAGGGGGCCCCGCCCCGGGCCCACCTGCACGCCCTGTGAGTTAGTGGAATTTTTATCTTTGTTGAACAAAATCTTCATAATTAAACATTATTTTTGACATTTTAAATCGGAATGCTATTAAAGCAAGTTCTTAGAGTTTTTTTTTATAGCAGTATTTTAGTTTATATAGATAGATAGATAGATAGATAGATAGATAGATAGATAGATAGAGAAGATTGTAGTAGTTATAACAATCTAATTACCCCGTCAACGTATAATTTCCTTCAGTTACATCTGTATGTGATTGGCGAATTAAAATTAAAAAAAAAACATTGACAAACAAATCGAATCAAATTAAAGATTTTATCTAAACATCAGGACAATAAATGTCAAAAAATCCTTCAAATTTATAAATACGTTGAAGATACAAAAGCAGAACGAGATCCTGTTAAAAATTTAAAATGGATATAAATGAACTGACTCCAACCAAAATCACTTTTTGGGTTCTCTTTGCTGCAAATGTTTATTTTTACTACAATAAATACATATATTAACACCGAAATGTGAAGTAAGTACAAAGTTTATTTATATTGTATAGCAGAACTTAATCCTTATGAAATCCAATCCATTTTCTATTTGCAGGCACGAATTCCAAAATGGTTCGGTGTTACATGCATGTCTATTAGCGAACGAATGAAAATTTATTGTGTTTTTGATTAATGATTAAAGTAAAAGAAATTAAGTTTTCGAAAGAAGTTATTTGGATTGTTACTCATTTATTCAAAGGTCATAGTGTATGTTAGTATTGATGGGTCTATGATTTACTGGACGTGAAAATCTGAAATTTTTACAGCATATTTCAATCATGGCTTAGGTAACCAAGGTCTTCTGTTATTCCACTATCTATCTTCCCACGTTGTAGTATATCAATTTTGTTGCTTACTAGACTCCACAGATGTCCGTCTGAAAAACACTGCACCAGTCTGGTATAACAGACGGTACAATAGTTGAGCTGCTAGCTTACAGAAAAGGCAACAGCACCAGTACCTTTATCCGTCTTTGATATCTATCCGCGTAAGATCCGACCTGCTCCCAATGGCAATATCCTGCTTCTAATATGCCCTGTTCGGTTATTTTTAATTGAAGTAGTCATTCCCCTCGGATTATATTCCTATTTCTTGCAGGATATTGATATAGCTGATAGCACAAGGCCTATATGTTTGTGATATGTGCCCACTGGTGCCAGATAGCAAGACTTGAAAGAGAAGAATTATAAGCGCTGGTGGAAAATTATTATTTCTAGAACTACATACATAAATCATCCGAACCTCTGAGTATGAAGTGGCTAAGGTAAAATATCCTCTAAGATGGTATAGATATGTCTGACTAGCTGCTCGTCAAGAGTTCGAGTTCGGTCAGAGATCTGTCAGGTGCCTATTGTGATACCTGATACACTTATACTTTTTTGTTTAGATCAGTGATTCCCAACCACTTTGATTTCATTATCATTAGCAGGGACCACAAGGTTAAAAAATACACTGTATCAATCTAAAAATAAACTTTAATCAAAACGTTCAGTTAACACAAATAATCATAAAATTCAAAAATAACATTAATAACATTATTATTGAAAACGTATAATTTTTGGCAGAAAATTCAGTTTGCATCAATGAGATTTTTGATTCTTCAATTCTTGGAGTAATATTAATTACTTACAATCGATTCCTGGTAGTAAATCAGAAATACTTTGTTCGCATAAGATAGCACAAGGCTATATCTCGAATTTTACTCTTTATCAGCACTATGTGCTTCAATAAAATTCACATTTAGTTTAATAAATTAGTTGCTTTTTATTTTAACAACACTATGTGCTTCTATGCGAATCGAATACTACATTCAGACTAACTATTCTTATCCTAACAAAACTTAGCCTGAGCCAATGCTTTACGCTAAGACAGCCGTTCCTAGCAGTGCCAGATGGCAGCTTCTTATTGGTTACCGCAGACAACAGGAAAAATAGAGGACAATGATCACAGCTAGTGGTCTAAGTATGCAAAAACTGCTGAGTCACAAAACTGGGACCAGACAACGGGCACAGAATAGGGTACCATTACCACCACTAGGGTAACAACGACATTAGAACTATGGCGTTGCAATTAGTCGTTAACTTATATAATTGATTTTATACACCAAAACTAATCCAAAAAATCAGATTCAAATGCGTCTTTACAGATTCTATCATCTTGTTATTCAATAGGTCCTTCTTCTGCAACTTCTCTAGCATTGGCACAAAAAATGTAATGTATATTCTGGAAAGTAATAATTGAATTTATAAGCTAACAGTTGACAGTTGAAGTTTTCCGGTATGCTTTCCCTAAATGTGTCATACTTTTTGTCGTTAGGGAGTGCCTTTAAGCTTGCGAACGCATTTTAATTATTTGCTTAACTTCAAATAAAAATATATTTGAAACACCTTCTAAATGTCTGTTTCCCGAACTTTGCCATTGCAAGTTCAATTCATTTAAATGTGTGAAAATATCCACAAGATAAGCCAAATGCATCTGGGCAGAGCCGAAAACTGCTCGTGGAAGTCATTTATTTTTTTCTCGCCTTAAACCAACTCAACCTCTCCTAGACCGCGTATATTCTTTCCAGCATGTTGTCTTTCGACAACCAAAAGAAGGTTCTCATGCTCGGAGTACATTTCAATGCACAGTTGCTTACAAAGGCGTGCACTTAAGTTACTATTTTCAATAACATTTACTACTTTTATGGCCAACTGCATTGTATTTTTAAGGCATTTAGGAAGAGTCTTGGAAGCTGACGCCTGGCGGTGAAGGATACAATGCGATGTTAGTGCTGATGGATTCCTCTGTTTGAACGTGATCGTAACATCGCTAGACCGCCATCCGTACAGAAACCAGTTAGATTTATCCACTTAATGTCATACTTCTGAAAATATTCAGTTATTATGTTCATGACGTCGATACCTTTTGACATCGTTGCCAGTTCCTTCGAAATTAATAGTTCTTCTTTGATTATATAGTCGTTGCTTAAAAAGAGGACAAAACCGAGTAACTGAGAACAATTAGAAATATCTGTAGATTCATCACAACTTAATTTTTGAAACTAGTTTCACCTCGATATCATTTGCCATGAGTTCAATTCGAGCTGCCACCGTGTTGTTCGATAAAGGTATATTTGTACCTAAAATCCTAAAACTTCTTCGATAGCTTTCAGTAAACAAGGCTTTACAAGAGTTTCTCCTATGGTGTTAAATTTTTTTGATTGTGCTATTAATTTCGATATCTCTACTATTCAT